>PTEX01000074.1:2915158-2934739 GCA_003342815.1 Eudromia elegans | reverse complement strand
TTCCTTCCTTTTCCTTCCTTTTCCTTCCTTTTCCTTCCTTTTCCTTCCTTTTCCTTTTTTTCTTTCTTCTCTTTCTTCTCTTTCTTCTCTTTCTTCTCTTTCTTCTCTTTCTTCTCTTTCTTCTCTTTCTTCTCTTTCTTCTCTTTCTTTTCTTTCTTTTCTTTCTTTTCTTTCTTTTCTTTCTTTTCTTTCTTTTCTTTCTTCTCTTTTCTCTCTTTTCTTTATTTCTTTTCTTTTTTTTTCTTTCTTTTCTTTCTTTTCTTTTCTTTTTTGGTCTGCTGTAAATAATAAGGACCTTCCTGCCCTCTCAGTCTTCCTCTGCTCTTGACATAGCAGAGTATGAACATAATGTGATTGCTTTAGTCTCTACTAGTTTGTGGGTGAGAGGCACGAGACACATAGGAGCTGGGTGAAAACTCTGAACTCTGGAGTATTTTTATGCAGCCTCTTTTCCTCTTGTGACCTTGAATTGTGACACTGCTGAGAGGTGCTCCCTGCTCCTGGCTGGAAGCATCTGATATGGAAATGGCAGCAGCTGCCTCTTCCATTTCACAGGAATTAAGATCTGAGAGGAGTAATTTCTGGGAGTGTTTCTTCTCTTTCTCTTTAGCTGAAGTCCCATGACTCGGTCACACCGTCTTTTTGCAGGCCTGTAACTAATG
This sequence comes from Eudromia elegans, assembly GCA_003342815.1. Lineage (NCBI taxonomy): Eukaryota > Metazoa > Chordata > Aves > Tinamiformes > Tinamidae > Eudromia > Eudromia elegans. The sequence continues at coordinate 2,934,077 of PTEX01000074.1, read as the reverse complement.
CTACTGTACTGTAAAAACTACCAGATCTAGAGCAGGTCTTGGAACCATCACCTGAGGTCTGTGCAAAAAACTATCCCAATTAATCCCTTTGGTCTTCCACTTAGGATCTGGTCCAGATCTCATGGATTTGATGTATTTCCTGTGTGCTACTTGGCCCTACCGGGTAAAGTCTTCTTGAACACGGCCGTTTGCGTCAGGAACCAAAGATGAGCTTCTTTTTTTTTTTTTTTTTTCCCCTGGAGTTATCTCAACTCAGAAATAGCAGTTGAGGGTGTCTTCATTCTATGTCATAATTTAGAAAATGTCTGTGTTGTAGTTATGTTACCTGCTCCTGAGACTAATTAACTTAGGCATTTAGATAGATACCTAGATTATGACTAAGTCTTCATTAGAATGAACTTTTCTACCCATCTTTTCTACCCATCTGAGCTTGCACGTTTTCACCTTGTGAAACTTCTTTGGAAGAATCAGCTCTGGAAGTCTTTGCAGTCTGGGTAAGAATAGAACTGACACTCTGTTTGACTGTCATTAAATGTACTCGGCTTTGGGTAGACTCCCTCAAAGACAGTGGAATTTGGGGAGGCCTGCCAAGCATCAGTTCCGGTCATTCTTGATGAGAAAACCTTTGAGGAACACAAAGCCAGGGAACAGATATCTGTGTGCAAAACAAGACGACCTATCAGTCCTCGTGGGCAGTCAAGGACCTCCAAGTTCACAGGCAGGACAGAACACGGCCCATCACCGCACCAAGGGCTGCAGAGTCCAATTACGTGATCAGCGGAGGTCCAGGCCCAGAATTCCTCGGCATCCCTGTTGTGGCCATGGGAGGCACCACTTGTAGTAAGCTGAGGAAACTGGCCCATCAGAACCGAGCGCCCAGCGCACGCTGCCCCTCAAAGGGTTTCCCCACAACTACAGTTTCTGGCATTATGACAAAAGGATGAAGAATGGAGTCCCATGTGGAAAACCAGGATCCAGAGCCAGGAGTTGAAATTTCTGTTATTTCACAGGGGAGAAGTCCTCAAAGTACATAATGGAAGTCTTAGCAAATGAAAGTACTCAATATAAAAGCAATTAGTTAATTGTCTCAGTATGAACTGGCCTAATTAATCAAAAAAATCTATAATAAGGCATTGAAGCTTTAACTTTGGGGGTGACCCTGGAGGCAAAGGAAAAGGAGAAGGCTGCCTCTTTCTGCTTGGTAAGATACATTTGAGTCCTGTTCGTCTACTATTCATCACATACAGTTTCACATTACATGGAACTGTTCAGAACATTACAGGGAAAATAAATGACACTATTAGATCAAAATTCCTGAAGAAAAGGCCTTTTGTCCAATACTCTCATGAGCTCCCCTGGCAGTCCCCTGTTGAGCAGCATGGCCATGCTCACATTGTGCCTCTGACAAAAGACCATCTCCCACAGAAGGAGACTTTGAACAACACTTTGGAAATTCCACTCCTCCCTTCACTTACAATTTGTAAAGAAGATTAAATTTGTAAAGAAGATTCAGTACGAAGCAAAAACATTTAGTGAATGTAAAGTCACTGTTGCAAACTGAGAAAAATGAAGCAGAAAGGCCATTAGATGGCTGCTAGAGCAGAGTGCTTCTGTGATTCAGCCTAATAACCTGCCTCCACAAGAGTAACTCCTTCAGATTTATTTATATTGCTCATTTATATTGCTCACTGAACAATTCATTTTTTATGAATTTACACTACACCATAACAACAGCCCCTTTAGCACTGATGAAGGAAAAAGGTGAAAATAATATTTGCAGTTCTTTTGTTTTTTAGAGTGAAAAGCATTTTGTTTTTTAAGAATATTAAAGATACAGTTTTAAAAACAGGTCCAATTTTATTGGGACACATAAAATGATAAAAGTTCTCCAGCGATACAGCAGCAGTTAAAGAGGAATATTGTTGCAGCCTTTTTTTTTTTTATTGTTCCAGAAGAAACAAAGGTGTTTTTATCCTTTCTCCACTACACAGACATGGCTTTATTTGTGAAAATACTCCTGTGATTCTGGTGGACCTTCTGCTCAGGAAAAAACAAATCTGGGGTTTTTCTTTTATGTATCTTCTATTGAAATTGACAGGACAATTATGGTGATTCTTTACAATTATTTGGACAGAAATTCTGGATAAATTTATACTCAAATACCGGGGAGAATCAGGACCATGGCAGTCCAGCCTATGTCTGCATAGTATACTTTAAGTAGGCAAAAAAGCTTGTTCATTTGAGACACCCTGTGATGTTTGTCAAACACTAGTCATATAAAAGGCTGGTGAGAGGGAGAGGCATGAAACTTGATTTATTACTTCATGATAGAGTAAGATATCAAATTCCTTAATCTGAACACCCTGTTATTAGATTTCAAAAAATAACTTGAGAAAAGTTCATCTTACATGTGATTTTAACTGGTGTGAGTGGCTATGTGGTTTTGGAAACCAGAGTATTTTCTTTCCTTTGGTGTTCAAACTATGTTCCTCACCTGTATCACCAACAATGAGACTGCCACGAAATACATGCTGATTTCCTAACTGCCATTTAGTATCCCTAATATATGTAATCACTCTGCAAAGCAGAATTAGTAGCAGCCGTTATAATTATTCAGTTAGCTAAATAGTTAATCTGTCAGTGACCTTTCAAAATAAAAAGAATTGATTTATGAGACCAGAATATTCATAGGAGTTCTGAAAGAAGTTGTGCCTGAAACTGCCAGTTAAGCATGACTATGGGCAGACCTGAGAAGCAGCAGTTTCCCTGACATATGAAGCAAACCCAGAGAAAATAGGATAAAGAACAGGATTGGAAGAAATATGGATGAAAGTGATATAGCAGGGGGCAAAAAAAGAACATTTTTTTTTCAGCAGATTGTCATGTCATAGGTATCTATGCCTCTCTAGAAGAGCCGATTAACATGTTGCTAACGGTGAGCTAGTTAACACAGTATGTGTTGATTTTCAAAAAAAAACCCAAAAAAACCCTTGAGCACACTTCTTACAGAAGAGTGCTTACAGAAGATTTATACAAGATAAGCTGTCAGAGTATAATGAGGGAAGTTCCATGTATGAAATAACATTAATGAAAAGACGGGAAAAAAGGACAGGAATAATAAGATATTTTACATGGGAGGAAAGATGGCTTTTCTGTTCAGCCATTGTTCAGACTACTTCTTGGTGGTCTGGAGAGGGAGGTGGGTAGGGGAGTCTGCTGATCTGACAGAATTAGAAGAGTCAAGCTGGGAGGTGCTACAGAGCAATGCAGAATGTGTTCTAGGTACAGGTTGCTGGTGTGAGAAAAAAATCTAAGACCATTCAATGACAGTAAACAAAAAGTAGTGATGATGACAGAAATAATCCCAACATGGAAACACCTTGTGACAAGCTCTGAGTGAATTACTGCCACTCAGGAAATGACCACTGTGGATAGTCCTGTGGAAACTGTATAAGTGAGCCTGATTGATACTCGGCAGCAGTCAAAAGACAAATGTAATTCTAGAATTGGGCTGGAGAACAAAACAAATATCATTACTGTGATGGCCAAAGCACAAATCTCACTCCTGATACTGCTTGGATATTGCCTGCATCTGTTAGCTGTCTTCTAAAGGATGTTTTAGAATTTGAAAATCTACAGAGAAGGACAAAAAGGATGACGATATGAAAGAAAAGTACTTCATATGAGGAAAGTTTAAATAAGTTTCAGATTCTTGAGCTTGAAAAAGAAATGAAGGGACCATGACAGAAATATATAAAAACAAAACAGGCTTAAAGAGGGATGAATATAGAATAATGCTGTCACATGCTGGTCCTGCCCATCATCTGAACTGACAAAACATAAGCTGGGTTTGACGTGGATCCTGAGTGACATGTTGGCATGTTGTTACATTAAGATGACAAATCCCACTTGTATCCCTGATCAGTCTTTTGACAACAACCACCTCTCCGGGACTGCATTCTGACTTCTGTTATCATGTTTCCACTGAATGTTCACGGTCTCCTCTCTGCACTCATAGTAGGAATGCAAAGACCTTGAAACTTAAGTGGGCACCCTAAAAAATAGATGACAAGTCAGTATCTATTCTAACAGTGAGCTTGAAACTTGTTCTTAGGTCTTCCCACTAAAATGTGTAATTGGCAGCTCCTCTCCTCACTCTGACCTGTGGAAATCACCTGCAGGAGTACAGGGCCGTGTGAGGAGGCCCGAGGCAGGCTTTAGGCTAGTATCTCCACCCACTTGGGATTAAGGGTTCAGAGTATCCCCATGATCAGGGGATGACTCTGGCAGACCTAAACAAAGTTCACAATTTCTTTTTAAAATGAAGCTGGAAATGGAAGAACTACTGGCCACCCCGATAATAAACTGGCTATATGATGCTCTTTCAGACATGAGCCTAGATCAGTTACTGGATAAAAGCAAAACAAAATACAGATCTCCATAGAGCTGGTGGTTAGGGCATGCAGTCAGGTAAGATTTTAAATCTCCAAAGCTGCAGAGAGCATTTGGCTCAGACCTTTAATTTCTTGTGTGGGTCCAAGCAATTCCTGAAACATTCGGGTTTTATAAAGAAGTGGTCCCACATGTGTGCAGCGATGGCTTGACCCAACACCTACCAAGACTGACAAGGAAAGTCAGCCTTACCTCCGTAGCAGTTTCAGGTATGGACTACATGTTTAAAGTAGAAAGTCAAAAACAAAAATTCTGAAGAATACATACTGAGAAAAAAGGTTGAGGCACTTCCCAGTGTGCCCACTGTGTGCATTTGCTTCCAACTGGGAATAGTTGGACACAATTCTCAGTAGAAGTAGTACATCTACAGTCACACTGAAACTCTTTATGCTTTGTGTTGTTTCTTTTTTACAGTTCAGATATATTACAAAGAAAAAAGTGCTGGAACTTTATTTTTTGCTGTGATGTTGCCCATTGTTCTTTCACTGGCTTCAGCTACATATTGCTTGTTTTTCCTTATATGTAGAGTATGTTTTGGATAAAATCAATTCAAATCCTTTGCCAGCAGCTTCACTGCTTTTGTTAAGGCCTCTATCATTATTTCTTGGTGTATCCCTGTCCCAAGGAAGAGCAATCTGTTTGGGACTTGGACTCTCACTATTCTGGTAGTCTTAATAAGACAAAGTAGAGTGCTTGGCTGTTAAGTAAGTCTCTCTGAAAGAGACTGTTGCTTTGACCATCAGTCAGTCACCATGTGCATGGTTCTATATAAACTTCTGTTACCTGGACAAATTTTTGCTGACTTATGAACCCACTTTATTTATCACCCTTTGTGTTATTGGATTGACTGACTTTGAATGACCAACTTATTAAATATTTGAAGCTAAATGGTATTTTCCCACTGAGCTAATGCTAGAGTCTTCACATAGTATCAGCGCTGATAGCACAGGGCAGCACATTCACACTGTTCTGGATTCCTGGAAAACTCCAGTTTTCCTGGAAATTGGAGTCCATTTCTTCTGCTGCATAGCCTGAAATATGACTCATAACACTAGAGAGACCTCAGAGTAAAAGATGTCAGGAATAGGTTACTATATTTAAAGCCCAATGGCTAATTTTGCCTCTAGGTGTTTTCCAGATAGCAAAATATTCTGTCAAACTATCTGCCAGAACATTTTACACAGTTCCCCAGAGCTGAAATTTAGTCACTGAGAAGTCCTGTCCTCACACTTGCTACCAGAAAAATGGTTATTTGTTTGAGGTGAAAATTCTTCTCAATTCACAAAATGGAGCTGTATTTCCCTGATAAGCCATTTTTGACAATCATGTCAGTTTAAATTGCTCAGCCCACCTTGGCACCTTCCTTCTCACACCTGGCCGCCTGTAGTAGCATGATGTCTCCAGTGTGACCAGGCACCAGGATTCAGAGGACTGGACTAAAACAATCACTGAAATGGCTGAAAAAAATCACATTCGCACCCAACTTGTTGGTGAAAATGCAAGAATTAAACACCAAGAATAGAAGGAGAAAATGCTTTGGTCAATATGGTCACCAGAACAACTATGACTTAGGATAGTTCGTGATTATAAATCCACTACTGGGTTATACTCTTGTCCTGCGACATGACTTATAAGACTGCTTCCTGTGGCCTATGGAGTTTTGCCTAACTAAGCTTCTATTTATTCATGTAACATTGCTTTTTCAATGTCCTGCATAGCCAGACAATGTCAGGCTTTCTGCCTTGTCAGCAGTAATCAAATTATTTATATTTTTATCTCTTCCTGTTATGAGATTCTGAGCTGTCTCACTGCTGTGGACATATGCAGTTGAGTGCAGAACTCAATCTTATTCACTGCCAAAATGCACAAATGAAGAAATTTAGTTAGGTTCCTTATTAGCTGTTAGTAAAGTTAATACCTGCTATTCAACAAAAATATTAGCCAGGAAGATGACATTTCTCTCAGCCTTGTTCTGGCATTCTGTCTTTTCAGCAGTTTCGTGTAAGCCTTGTCCTTATTCAGGCAATGCTAGGAACAACCTGAGAGGTTCCCTGATAATCAAACAAGTTAATCTCTGGTACGCTTTGGAAACTGTAAGTGAAGGTCCTGTGCTACTTGCACAGCGTTATCTAAACTAGCCAAAGGGCTGTTCTTACGAGGTTGAGAATTAAAGTTCACCTCTCATGGAGAAATCAGCAGTTCAGTTCTTATCTGCTGAATTAAAAGCTGACACTAGAGCTTTTAGAAAAGGAAAATGAAATATTGTAATAGGTAGAGCAAGAGGATTCTTGAAAATTGCAGAAGCTTCAGCACGTACTTTTACTTTGAGTCTCTGGAGGCTGCAGCCAATGCCCATTTTGACTACTTAGAGATGACACACGTGAAAAAAGAAGTGCTACCAGGAAGCTGCAATATAGACTCTTTTGATAGCAAGTAATAGAGAATGCTTCTGCACCACTGCCTCAAAACAATTATGAACACCACCCATGTGCATCAAATATAAATTAAGGTTGTTACAGATACCAGTGAACTTAAAAGGAAGATATCTTTGGAGTCAGCAAAACATTATTTTAACAAAAGAATGAAAAGCATTTGTGCTGCAGTAGCTGTAAAAGAGCTTCAATAATCTGTAATAACTTCTCCCTCATTACCACTGGAATGAAATAACAGTAATAAGCATAAAATAATTCATTTTCCTTAAATAGAGAAATCTAACTCTAATTGTCAGGATTCATTCAGTTAAAAGAACAGTCATGTGGATCTAAATCCATACCAGCTCAGCAGGTCAACTGACGCTACTGAATTTGGAAGTTACACAGTGGCATCAGAGCAAGCATTCTTAAGGACACAAAACCAGGCAAATCACCGTGGTGTGTCTCCAGCAGAGCTGGATGTCCTGGAACGTCGAGGGAAGTGTTGCGCTCCCCAGTGCGTAGAGATAACGAGGCCCGCGCGGACTGCGGCTTGAAGACAGCCCAGGCAGGTGACCGCTGGTTGTTTAAAAGAATTCACATCTGGGATTTGTAAAAGAAAATCTACCCTGGATAGTGATATTTTAAAAATTGTTTTGTAATCCTACTGAGAGGAAACATAAAGAGCTTCTGAAGTGCGTGTTGGAATGGTACTGTTATGAGCATAAGGTTACAAGCATAAGTAGTTTAAAATATTTTTATTATGTTTACATGGCCAGAATGTTCTTAGGAATCCACTAGTTAAAGCTGATGGAAGAATAGAAAGTGGTGAATATGTCTTGCATTTCAGGACACTGCTCATTTGTTTCGTCTCAGAGTATCTATTTCCAAATTGTCAAAAAACCAGCAATAATGTCTAGAGTGCCGGGTTCAAGGAAAGCAGAGATGTCTTGCAGCAAAACTAGGCTTCCTCCTGCATTTCAAGTTTTTAGCTACACAGCTAAAATCTTTAGTTATAGATTTAATTTAACCAACTACCACAAATGAATTAACCCATAAGAGAATGCTAAAAATATAGACATGTAAGATTTCAGTTACTCGTTTTACAATCTGTTCTCTGGAACAGCGTGTTACTGTGTTAGGAGATCCTAATTAAGAAATCAAAGTTGATCCCTCCTTCGTCTCTGGGTCATTCATTGAACCTTTTTCAGTGGAAGATAATTCTTCCTCTTATATGATATTAGCTGTCTGTTTAGCTGTGGCAGTCTTAATGTGTGCTTTTCCATAAAGAAGATGAGAACCAGTTATAGAGAATCCCAGTACCAATGGTATGGATACACACCATCAGCAGTATTCTAGGTGCCTTACCATTATGCAGATACATTGAAAACACTCCTTGCTCAGGCCAAGTTAAACAATTCTTTTATTTGCATTTTACAACAGCCAAAATAGACAACACTATCATGAATATTTAAAAAAAAAAAGACATAGATAGTGAAATAAATATAAGAAAAACCTGCCTGAATCAACTTACAAAGAGGTATTTCTATTCTTTCTATCCAGCCACCTGCCACAGATTCTTTCTAATGAAATGGCTATGCAAATTCCACCCCCCACCAATATACCTGGTGTTTCAAATTGAACTAATGAGTAAGGACTTCAAAGTAGCTGAACCTGGAAGCTAGCCTCTCCCTTGAAATACTTTGTCAGTTCTGGACAGATCTCAACAAGAACAAATATTACTTTTTCCTTACCTGAAAATGGTCTTTTTTTCTTCTGAAGTAGAAGTAGAATAAGTATTTTTCTTTTTTCCTGATAAGTAAATGTCTCTTTGTTAACTGTCTTTTTGTTATCCTCTCCTTTTCTTGTCTAGCTAATTAATAATCATTTATATCAACAATGGATAAAAGTATTGTCAGTGACTTTGTTCGTGATCTAGCATGCCTGCCTTTGTATGAAACCTTTTCTTCTTATATTACAACTTAATATTTAACACCAATGCAAACTTTAAAATAGGCTAAGTGCATTCAGGACATAATTGCCTCTTCCTGGGGATGGCACGTGTTGATAATTTGCTTCTTTGGAGTAACACAAGATTTGAGAGGACCAATACATAACTTTAGAAGATTTTATTTCTTCTGAAAGTCCAAGACAAGCAATATTCTGAAGTGGTCACTGGAATGAACAAGCACAGGCTGACTTTCACAAGTACTACATGAGTGTCTTCAGGATCTTAAACTGATGTTGGTGACTAGGGCATGGTAGGATGGATGGGACAGTCACCTGCTCTGAACTTTGGTTCCCAATAAGTAGTCTTTCTGGATCTCCACTTCTCCAGCTGAATCTGTTCCACTTGGTACAGAATATGTGTGTGATGTGACAAGAGAGATCTTAGAATATGTGTGATGTGACAAGAGATATCTTAGACTCAGGGTAGTAGTTGAGTGCTTAAACATCTTTGTAAGTTCAGACTTACTCTGTCTTTCAAAGAAATGAATTTCATACATAGTCCAATGAAACTTTAGGGAAACTGTGATATGCTTGGAATTATTTAAAAGAAAACATGGACTGAAAACCTGGTATGGACAAAGTTGGTGTGAATATGTGAACCCATGGGTGGGTTCAGTCATGCTTTTAAATGACACAGAAATCAGTAACTTTGTTTGAACCCTCTGAACCCTCATCATGTCTGTCACTTTATGTTAATGCTTTAATCCCAAGGCATGAAGCCCCTCAGCAGGACTAGAAGAGGTGGAGCTGACAGACTAACAGGATGAGTGGCTGCCAGGAACTTCCTTTCTACCCGTTTAAGTGAAAGCCTTTGTGACAGCCCGGCCCCTGACAGGGCAGTGTTCTGTCCCGCGAGCGGAGAAGCAGGGGGGAAGCACAGACCACCAGCTCTTGGGCTACTGACTCTTCAGATCCCTCCCCCATAAAGGCTATATAAATTTAGTAGCATTTGTCACTGTCTGGAAGCTATAAAACAGAGAATCGTAAGCCAAATGCTCATTATGTAAGCTTGAAGAAAGCCTGTTTCACCACTCTCCCCTCTAAAAATGTCCCAGATAATGTTGCTTTTCTTACCCCAAAGCCTATGATGAATAAGGACAGAAGAATCCAAAGCAAAAAGCACCTACTACCCAAATAAACATACTAGACTCACTTTCACAGTTTAAAAGAAGAATTATTAAGCAGGAAATTTTCACTCATGTTAGATGGAAGTCATTGCTGTTTACTAGAGGGAGCAAGACAGAACCTGATTTTTATACTAATGTGTGTTTGGACCCCCAAACATTTTCTCTACATCTTTGTGGTTGGATAATATCATCTTGTGGTTTCTAAGATGGGTCGGCAGTGATTTCTTTAGATATTAAGTCTTGTGTTGAGCACCAAACTTTAGAAGAAAAACAGAAGTTGGTTGTATGAGGTGTCACGTCTGGTTCTGAACTTCCCGAAACATAGATGAGCATCCTTCAGGCCCCTCTCCAGGAAGCGCAGCAGCACTACTGTTGAACACAGATGTGACTTGATTATAAAGGTTTATATTGACATTGAAGGAAAAAAAAAAAAAAAAGGTTAGATCTGAGCGTTCCTTTACTATGCCCACTCAGCATTTAGGGATTTAATTATATTCGTGGTTTCATACTTTGCAGACAGAAGGCTGCAGAGTACTGGTATCCCGGCCCTCACCCCTTTCTGGTTGCACTGAAGCTGAGTATCATCTTTTTTTTTTTCACTGAATCATCAACCTTTATGGGTTCAGAGTTTACTGGCATCAAAGCAAAGAACTCTTTTATTATTATTATTATTATTTTAAAGAGGGATATTATGAGTGTTTTCCTCCAAATTTAAAATTTAGTTGCTGGTTTTAGAAGGTGTGCTGCAGATTAGTAGGTTCTTATTAAGGGAACTTTATCCTGCACACTTGTTTTTGACATTCCAGTTGACCTCCATCAGGGGATATTTGCAGGTCTAAACAAGAAGGAGGAATAAAGCAATTACAGACCTAGGTTAACATTCACTTTATCAAAACTTAATGGGAAATAAGTACTCAGTTAGTGGTAAATTATGCTATTATTTTTTTCAATTGCAGTGCAAGGCATTTACTTAATGACTAAACAGTTATAGGATTGCTTCCAGGCTTATTTTATCTGCAGAAGTTATAATTAAGCTCAATCAAGTATTTTAGTTGTAATTTGTAAACTCTGACAAACATTCTAGATCATGCTGTATTTGTCGTTTTGTGAGGCCGCACAATAGCTTTTTTCCTATTCAGGAACATATAAAATGCAATAATAATTCCAAGAACAGGAACACAATTACAGAACTGAACTGGCTTGATCAAGTACACATCATAGCAGTCAGACTACTGCCACTATTCGTAACAAGCTAAATATGTTGTAATTGGTCTGCACGCATATGAGATCTTGATTTTACATTTTAAGGGCTTAATTTTCCGCTTTATTAATATCTGTTTTGCAGTGCTCTAGCCTTTTAATTTTATGTCTCCAGAAGTCAATGTGCTTGCAAATTGAATGACAATCAGATGCAAAGTTTTGAAAAAATATTTTATAAAATCAAAGATCCTTAGGATTTGCTTGTTGAGTTTAAGTGTATTTTCTGAAGCCAGAGGCACATCAGCAGTTACCACCAATGTAAGCACAAACACCTGTAAGGATAAAATTTATGCTTGTACTGAGTTTATCTCAGAGTCGCTAGAGCACGACGGACGTCCCCTCACTTTGGAGAAAACAGACAGGCCTCAGGTAGGTGGGTGCTAACTACCCGTCTTCCTGTGGACAAAGCAGTGCCTAGGTTTTCTCTATGATGTGTTCCGCTGAGTAGTGTCTCCAAAGTAAAATGTGCACAGTAAAACATGGGTAGTGAAATAGCTGAAAGGCTATTGGAGGGCTCAGCCCTTCACCCCCGTACCATGGCAGATACAGAGCTCTTCAACATTTTTGTTATACACATTCTGTTTTAATTAGCTGTTTATTCCTCTCTCTCTCTCCCTTTTCCAATACACTTTACATAGTGTATTCTAAGTAGATCCCTTATTTTATTTTTTCAATGTCTGTTTTTCTTACTGATACATTCATTTTCATTTGATTTCCTTTGGTCTATTTTCCTTTTGTACATCAATTCATTTTCATCCTCCTCCCTCTCCCCACTCCAATACATAGTTCTTTTCTTATTCCTAGGCTCTTTTATTATCTATCTTCTCCCCTGCGTGTCCTCTCTTCCTCCTCCCCATGTCTGTATTTGGATTAGCTTCATAGCCCCAGCTTTTCCCAGCTCCTTTCTCAGTATAGACCTAGTGCATTCCTCTTTCCCAAATTTTCCTACCCCCATGAAAGAGAATAAGCAATAGACCTGTGTCTTCCTGTGTTCTGCTCTTCTAGGGCATAGAGGTGAGGGATAGGGGAGACTTGCTGACAACCAGAAGAGCAGATGAAAGGACCAGGTGTTCCCTTAGACATCATCCAATGTAGTGTGACCCTAAAAGAGTCACCTCAGGCCAGTTCCCAGTCCATATGCCAAATCCTTATGTTTGTAGCCTTTGAGACCATTTGTTAGATGCCACTAGCAAGTTGCAGTGGGAAGAGGGATGGGAGGTGTGGATGGAAGAGGGCTGCCCACGATGCTGTGCTTGGCAAGGCACCTGCACTGGATGGCTCCAACAAATAAGGAGTTATTCTGTTCCTGCTTAAATCTGCAAAGTCTGTGAGTCCTGCCCACAGCTTTTCCCGTTTATCTGTAGACCCATGGTGCTAGGTTTGGCTTTCTGCTTTCAGCCCAAGCCAGGACGTATCTATTGGTGTGCTGTGTGGAATTCCTTCCTGACAGTGCCCCTGGGATCTCTTGATCACAGCTGGAAGCTGGCAAGATTTTATTCCTCTGTCAAGGGACCAGCTATTTTTTTCAGAGTATTTTCTCTTGCCTTTTTGAGCTTGACAGGGCAGCCAGGTTCCTGGATATTTGACAAAACTAGACTAGCAAACAAGATCAGGCTGAATTATAGATACTGTTGGTAGAAAGATACATATATTTTTAGGAAAATAAATAATTCCATCTACCTACAAGCTGTACTGATAAAGATAAAGACCTTATTCAAACACAAATGTAACCAATAGGAATGAGAATCCAAAAGATTACTGGTAAAGGAAATTTCTTTTCATATAAGAGTAATTCTGCCTCCGTGAGTTTTCCATGACAAGAAAGTCTACCTAGTTAAAATTTAGGAGCTCTTGAATGCTGTAGGTTCCTGAATGTGAATGGCCCACAAGAATATCTGCAGAGGAAAAGTGCACTGCATGTCTTAAAGACATAAAAATATACGTTTTTATGAATATAATATAGCAAATATTTTGGTGATTACATGACTCCATAATACAATCTGCCAATATGATTTGCCAGCATAGGTGTTCCTTGGTTATTCTGGTTTTCTCTCTAAACTCTACCTAAACTCTTGCAATTCTGAAAATGTCACGAGAAATGCTGTTAGAGAGGAAAAGCCACAAAGAAGCTGCTGATCTCTGCATTAAAATTGCATATAATCACATTCCTTTCCATGAACCTTTACACAGAGGCGCTGATTCGAATATTAGGGTTGCCTTGACCTTTCCTTCAAGTTAATTAGCATAAACTCCCAGACCTGATGAGAGTTGAAACCTCTGTCTGAAGCACACACAACAAAGACCCCATAACACATCGACAATAGGGAGCTAACTTTTTCCCAGAGTCTTTAATGGAGAAATAATCATCCGACTTGCAGGCTTTCTGTTAATTAATTCATCTGCTTGACATTCTGGAGCAGAGGACAAAAAGCCCTGTCCTAATGAGCTGTTTGTAGAAAGTTGTGTCTCTCAAATTTTCCTGACTTTTGTGCTTCAGCTGAGAAGTGTCGAAGCAAAGAAGCTGCACGGTCATTTAGACCTGAGGGTGCTGTCATTCTCTCTGTCTCTTATAAGTCACAGGACCCTTTTGGGGTTTCAGCTGACTTATGGAGGAGCAATGATCTTTTAAATTAAAATGCCACCTAGTTTGTCCTGTAAATCTAGTCCTGAACCTGTGCCTGTGACACCCAACCATGTGCCCATTGTGGCTGTGACCCACGTCAGCGACTTGAGTAGGGCTGATGGCAAGTGCAAGGTGTGCAGCTACATCCTCTTCTCCAGCAAGACCCTGGTGCATTTTCTCAGACATCCTGACTTCATGCTCAGCTAATATCTCTTCTTATGCTCTGTTCATGTAGGGTGTGTGTCTAACGCCAACTTTGCTGGTGCTTTGTCTTTTAGCTTCAGTAGAGCCACAGCAACTACCTTAGCTTATCTGTGTGCGTCCCGTAGGGGAGCAAAGGGAATGGGAAGGCCCTCCTGAATACCTGGGGAACCTTGTGTGCCAGCTCCCACAGTCCAGCCACAAGCAGATGCAATATTCAGCTTTCCCTGCTCCCTCCAAGTCTGCACACACTATTTTCCTCCTATCCACCCCAAAATTCTCCTCCATCTCTCAGCTGCAGAATCAGAAACCTCCTCTTTCCTCTCACTAGCAGTCACTCTCCATATTCCTCTATTATCCTGTCCAAATACCTTTTTAATGCAAATTGATTTATTTCTCACTATCTGAACCTGTAACTATTTAATATTTATATTTGCATACAAATACCATGACTTGATATCAGCCTAGTCCCTTCACTGTGAGTCTCAACATCTCCTGCCTCTTCCCTTAAAAAACAACTTTTCTTCCTCTAGTGCCTGAGAGGGAAGACGGTCTTGCAAAATGCATAAAATAGTAATGCATGTTCTTTCTGGCAGACCAAAATTATTTCTCTACTCATGGGAAAAAAAAAAAAAATCTCCCCTTCTTCTATAAGCAATGAAATGAATTTAAAATGTACTTGTTTACTAGCTGAAAAAAAAAACAAAATATTTTCAAAATTCTCCTGGTCCTCTTGGTTTTAATGAAGATTAATTAATCATTCGACTATGCTTTGTACAGTTACTGGAATGGCATAAATTGAATCTATCAGAGATAGAGACTTATCAGAGTGGGCTGAAGCAGCATGTGCATTTCAGTTCCATAGTTCGGAAGCACACACAATTTACCCAAGGATATTGAAGTTCCAATGCGTTTATAATTCCTCTCACCTTCTCTTACCTGATCTTGAATCTTACCTGATTTTGTTTCAAGGTATTTTATCTCTACTTTAGAGAGGTCACAACAGCCTTTTGAAATTTTCTTTGGGCTGAATTTTAGCTGACACGTGTGGATACTCAGCAAGGTACAGAGGAAGTTATGTTTCCTATGCATGGTTGGGGGAGTTTAAAATGGAGTGGTTACCGCTGCTCCTTATAGCCCGAGGTTACAGAAACACGTGAAACATTAGGCATTCCCTATTGGGAAGCAGTTATGTGAATATTAGCAAGCTTTCTTTTCTGTGCTTTGATATTCGGAATGTATATGACAACATCTGAATTTGATATTACATTAAGGTGCATAATTATGCCAAAAGAGTAATTTGGATTAATGTGTTTTTCAGGTATCTTTTCTTCTCTTTTTTCTTATTTTTTATTTTTTAAAGCATTACCTTCAATTTTGTTTTAAAAAAGCATCTTTTAACTTTCTTATTTCTTATTTTTGTTGCTTTACTCAATTTTATTGTAGAATTTTCAGCTTCTCTTTGAACAAGAGAAAAATAGAGAGACAAGAGAAAAAGCTGATCAAAACTAAGATCATTATAACTGTTTTACTTGCTCTTGAAACTCAGTGTTCATTGGCAGTGTTTATATAGAGAATACAATTATATATGTTACAGCAAAATAATAAAATCTGGTGAAGACAGGAATGAAATTTCATTTTTTTTTCTTTCCTGATAATTTCCCCATAGTTGTGGGTAGTATAGTCTATAAATAGATATATTTACTAATAATTTAAGCAATTTGGGTTATCTTCCTCAAGAAACATGTCTTCTACAGCCACTCTGGAAAGACAAAAACATAAGTAATATTGAGAGTAACATTAAGAAACAGTTATAAATTAATCTCTCAGGAGGATTTTTCTCTTGTAACCAGACCAATTTTCCATCAATTAATTTTATTCCATTAAATCTACTTGCTGCCTACTGTATTTCCATTTCTGTAACATTCTTGGTTGTGATACACACTTAGTTTCTTAATGCAGCGTCTTTTATTAAAGAAAAGGTTTTGCACACTCAGGACAGGAAGTATTCTGTGCAGTCTGAGATTCAGCACAAGCTTCTCGCTTACCATGCTCTGCTGAAAATAATGTATCGTGGAGCTATGTAGCAGATAAGTAATATACTGAAATACTTGCAGCATTATATTTTTCTCTCTTCATACTATTTAACCTCTCTAGACAGATTATAGCCTTTCTGGCAATATTTTTTTTTTCTCTTCTTGTGACTCTGTGCCTATATCATAAACAGTGTCAACTTCTCGTTAGGTTTTTCCAGTGGATAAAAGCTCTTATATTAGGCCTGTATAACTGTTCTAGGTCTCTGGGAAAATCTGAACACGCAACTTTATTAGGCATGATTGATAAAATCCCTGAATTTACAGATTCCATTTGAAATGGAAAACATACAAAAACCTACAAAAAATATGACCTGGATCAAATCAGTTCATCTCTGCTGTCACAACTTATGATTAATTACTCAATGCCAAATGCAAGTAACATTGCAAGTAAAATCTCCATAGATAATATACATGACATAGATGATAACATACATAGATAACGTGCTTGAGAATCTGTGCAGCTACAGGCTCCTGCTACCTGATGAATGATGAATGAGAAGGTGTTCTCAACACCGCTGCATCTACCTGCTGGGATACCTTAAATCAGAATGTGCGATTGGAAGTTTTCTTATTCCTTGTTATTCAAAATCAACTTGCTATGAAAAGAGGAGCTGCCCCTGCCATTTTTTTGTGAGCTCAGCAGACGGAGGATATCATAGAATCATAGAATGGCTAGGGTTGGAAGGGACCTGTAGAGGTCATCTAGTCCAACCCCCCTGCACACGCAGGGTCCCCTAGAGCATGTGGCACAGGGTGATGTCCAGGCGGGTTTGGAAGATCTCCAGAGAAGGAGACTCCACCACCTCTCTGGGCAGCCTGTTCCAGGGCTCTGTCACCCTCACCGTTAAGAAATTCTTCCTCAAGTTCCTGTGGAACTTTTGGTGCCTCAATTTGTGGCCGTTTCCCCTAGTTCTATCACTGGCCACCACTGAGAAGAGGCCAGCCCCATCCTCCTCACTCCCTGTCTTGAGATATTTATATACATTGATCAGGTCCCCTCTCAGTCTTCTCTTCTCCAGGCTGAAGAGGCCCAGCTCTCTCAGCCTTTCCTCATAGGGCAGATGTTCCAGGCCCCTAAATGTCTTTGTGGCCCTGCGCTGGACTCTCTCCAGCAGCTCCACGTCCCTCCTGCACTGGGGAGCCCAGAACTGCACACAGTACTCGAGGTGCGGCCTCACCAGGGCTGAGTAGAGGGGCAGAATCACCTCCCTCGACCTGCTGGAGACGCTCTGCTTAATGCACCCCAGGATCCCATTGGCCTTCTTGGCCACGAGGGCACACTGCTGCCTCATGGTCAACTTGTTGTCCACCATGACGCCCAGGTCGCTCTCTGCAGGGCTGCTCTCCAGGAGGTCGGTCCCCAGCCTGTAGGCATGTCTAGGGTTATTCCTCCCCAGGTGCAGGACCCTACACTTGCCCTTGTTGAACTTCATGAGGTTACTCGCCGCCCAGCTGTCCAGTCTGTCCAGGTCCCTCTGGATGGCAGCACAGCCCTCAGGGCTGTCAGCTATTCCTCCCAGCTTAGTATCATCAGCAAACTTGCTGAGGGAGCACTCCATCCCTTCATCTAGGTCGTTAATGAATAAATTGAACAGGACCGGACCAAGGACTGACCCCTGGGGGACACCACTATCCACAGGCCTCCAGCTGGACTCGGCACTGCTGATTACCACTCTCTGGGCCCTGTCATTTAGCCAGTTCCTAATCCACCTCACTGTCCACTCATCTAACCCACTCTTCTGGAGCTTGCCCAGGAGGATGCCGTGAGGGATGGTGTCAAAAGCCTTACTGAAGTCCAGATAGATGACATCCACCTCTCTGCCCTCATCTATCAGATTTTGTTCCTAAGTCCCACTCATTTCTGATCTCAAACTGTTAAACTTCTGACATGCGTAAACATATGCTGTGAAATCTGCCATTCTTCTTCCTCAGTATAACACAGAAAAAAAGCGTAGCAGAAACTGTGAAAAATATCCATCATTGGAACCATTCTCAGGAGGAGAATGCACAGGTAGAGGAGGTTGATATTACTGTATATAATAGTTTAAAGTTTATGTTAAATTTGCTCTTAGTAGTTTCAAACAGTATGCACAAAATAAAAATAAATATATAAAAAAATACATGTGACAGCAAGTTTAAAGTAAGCACTTTTAAAAACATAGTAAGCCTTTAAATGGAACAATTTATGAGGATTACTTTTATATTTATATTTTTTCTTGCAGAAAAAAATAATCTGTCTTACAATGCCATTACTGAATCTCACATTATTATGGATGATTTTTCTAGTGACATCACTTCTGATGTCACTTACAAAGCCAGTGTTATTTAATGACATAGTTATACCACAGTTAGAATTCAACAGTTGATGCACCAGTGCTATCATTATTCTAGCCTTCATTGCAAGAGATGAAGAAGCTTTTCCTAATGCATTGTTCCTGTAATCACCGTATTGTTAACAGATATTATTACTTGTGTGACGATCTATGCATAAACCCACATACATAATTGCACTGGCCACAGAACAATGAGGTGCTAGTCTCGGTAGTGTCATAACATCATTTTAAATCTATGTAAAGTGATTAACTTCTTGCTAGGCACTAAGTGTTGCTCAAGGGCAGCTGCTGTGTTGCATGCCTGTTCATAGATAATATGAGAGGAGGAGAGAGGAGGAGAGGGGAGGGGAGGGAGAGGGAGAGGAGGAGGGAGAGGAGGAGGGAGAGGAGGAGGGAGAGGGAGAGG
>PTEX01000074.1:2591845-2914930 GCA_003342815.1 Eudromia elegans | reverse complement strand
GAGGGAGAGGGAGAGGGAGAGGGAGAGGGAGAGGGAGAGGGAGAGGGAAGCAGCCCGTGGCTGCATTTTCCTTGTCATTGCAGGCCAGGAGGGAAGGACAGCTTGACGTTCTGCAGGAACTGAGTGAAAGGCATTCCAGCAAATTTCCACTTCCCAAAGCTTTTTACCACAGCCAGACCTAGCTATGAGATGTGATTTTCTTTCAGGATTTGTGGAGAAAAAAATAATAAGCCTGCTGTAGAAGGGACTCTGTGTACCTATAAACCTGAGTAGCATTCAGCAGAGTCTTGACTGAGGTCTGTGTGCACTCCTGTAATATTAAATCAAAAGCAAAGTCCTGCAGTGATACATTACTCCTTTTAAATGTAATGGCTACATTTCCATTTGTGTAGCAAATTCTGTCTGAATTGCTGATTGGAAGAGGGGCTGCTTGACTCTCCCCAGAAAATCTTTTTCATGGCATTTGCTCCCAACATGTCACCTTAACACATTTCAATTACTCAGTAAGAACTGCATTGACTTAAAACTGTCTGTCTGCACCAGAAATGTGGCCCCAATCAAAATGACAAACCTTACTGTCAGGGTTGGCTCTGTGAGGGAATAAGTGCTTTTAATTAAAACTCCTCCCTTTTAAGACTTGGTGCCCTGCTGTATCAGAATAACATATTAGTAATCAGCAATATGCCTTGTGCAAATACATTTGTTTAAACCTGCCTTAAATCTTATCATTTCCTCCTGGCTTTCATTTTGCCAAAAAAGTAAAAATAAACAAATAAATAAATAGATAGATAGATAAAAGAGAGATGTTTCTAGGTTGAAAACAAAGGCATTAAACTCTAATGATCAGCAATCTGATGAAAATACTGTTTTTTCTCTGACTAAAAAAAAAGAAAAACACTTGCAATTCCATGGCAATTTTTGAAAATAGTGAGCTCAGATCTGACATATCTTTATTTCCCCCCTACACCATTTTATGGAGCAGTATTTTTCTCCTCCTATATTAAGAACTGCTTGCTTTGAAAACCATCACACATTGCACAGCACTGAGTGAGCAGACCTTTGGCACAAACAATACCCTCCGGTATTATTTACTTATTGTGCTTTGTTGTAATTAAAAGTCCTGACTGCCTCGACGTGACTGCTTTCTTCATTAGAGCAATCCGCGAGGTAAGGGATTGGCAGGGTGCTGGACTCATTACTCCACTAGAGGAGCAGATGGCCGAGCGGGCAGACTTGGCTGCACAGCATCAAACGTGCAGCACCAGCTCATGCAGCAGAGCAAGTGCTGGAGGGGTCTACAGGTGCAGTGCTGGAGAATGGGCACAAACATTATCAAATTAATACACAGTAAGAAGAGAAGCAGGTGCTGGGTGCCACAATACTAGAAAAATATGAGGGATGGCAGTAAAGCCAAATCTTTGAAAGAGGTGACAATTTGGCGGGACTAACTGAAGATGTTTCTTAAGTCGGCACCTTTGCAGATTAGGTTTATTTGCTGAAGCCCTTCTGTGCTTCTCTCATTTGCCTTTTTAGCAGCCCTTAAAGAGAGGGAAGGACTGGCCTGAGGGCCTGCACGGTCACAAGGCAGTGAAAGAGGAGACCCGTGACGGGACCTCGCTCAGGACACCAGCTCTCCCCGGGAGGCGGGCAGAGCTCGGCCACTGGGCGCACCGACTTGCGGTGTTGTTTCATAGAGGCAGATCTGGCTGTAGGCCTACGTGATCTAGTGGTTGCACCAAAGACTCGTTATCTAGTAAGTGACAAGAGCTGAATGCCTAGCAATTTTCTAAGCCTTTTTTTTTTTCTACAAGGTGTGTATTTCATGAGCAGCTAATAGTCCCCAGCCAAAGCTGACAGTATATTTCTCTATGACAGACACACGGGCTCCAGTGAGAAATGAGTGATGAGATTGTTTATGAGCAGGAAAAGAGATATGACAGCCTGGCCCAATAGACATTCTATTGAGAAAAGGGGAAAATTCAGCCAGCTTTCAGGAGTTCTAGTTATATTTGCTGTATAAAGCAGTGGTTTTGATTGTATCCGACTGCCAAGAGCCATCTGATTGCATTATGCAGAGCCAATACACCTCTCAGCAGGCACACCAACACCTAGGCCAACGAGGTGAAGTAAAATAGTTTTCCTGAGTCTTAAAACATTAATGGACCCAAAACCAGATTGCCTCCCTTCACTGAGTAAACTGTCGTGAGTGCATGACAGGTTTTTTCTTCACTTTCTTAAAGACTGGATAGGCTCTGGCTGGGCGAGAATGACTCTGGGCCTTGCTGCATCTGTGAAGAGTCGCCGTCACCTCAAGCGAAGTCCCCTCTGGCCGCAGGGACCAGGGACCTCACCCTGTGATGAGCCTTTGCACGTCCATTGCCTATTTTACACCTCACCAGAGGGAAGTCCACTTTTTTAGAAGTGTTTGCTAATGTTATTGTTTAAAAATATAAAAATGTGTAATTAAAAAAAATGCAACTTGCATCCTGGAACACAAACTGAGGAAGAAAAGTACATCCAGTTTACTGCCATTGGCAATATTTCTCTTTGCAAATAGCAGCAATACTTCTAGACCTGTAGTCACACTTCATTTTTCTAGTACGGATACAATTATGTGAAAAAGATGATTCACTATTAGAATATTTGACCAGTGAAATAATAATCAAGCCTGGCAAATGCTGATACACATGTAAGAGCAAAAATATACTGGAGAAGAAAGGAAAGGAAAAAGCAGTGGAAAGCAAGTCTTAATTATAGAGAATCCTGCTAAAGAAAGCTCTGTTCAAGGCTTGAGAATCAGAGCTTAAAATAAGGGTCTGAAAAGCTGTAACGCAAAGAGTGGAAGAAAACAGCACGGAGGTGATTTGTCCTCGAGCCGGCTCCGGCTGAAGCAGCCGCCCTGTGAGGGCAGAGGAGGAGGAGGAGGAGGAGGAGAGCAGCGCTGACGCTGAGCTGCGCTGGGTCGTGACAGCCTTGCGGGGAAGAGGCTCCCTCCTGCCGGGCCCGTGTCAGCAGTGATTAGCACCCCCTGCACATGCAACTGCCAGGTGAGCTGCGGAGCCTCCAGCATTGGGAACTCTGGAGCCTTTTGTTTGAACCATCCTCATTTTTCATCGTTCAACACATCCAAGAATTTTCTGAAACAGACACTGCTAGCAGCATCTTCTGTTCTCCAAAACCTACCAGCGACATGTATCTCTAACACGTAACAAGGGCTTATTTTCCATTTCAGTGTTGAGCTGCACAGAAAGAAAAATGCTTTCTGTGCTGACTCTTAATATCAGAAACCCTTGAGTGAGCATCAAACTATTTTACACTGTTACCTGACCCTTACATCATTCATTTTAAGCACGCTCTTATTTATTTTTCTCAGTCTTCATGGTCTTGCTGAGGACGCAAATAATTTATCTACATCACTCCTTAAGTGCAATGTTCCCATGTAACTTTCTAAATACAAAGGCATATTTGGAAGGAAATCAGTTCAGTCTTTTGAAAGAGATGCATGAATTTAGAAGGATTCAACTGAGTTTCTCTCTTCCTACCAAGCTAAATTCTATCACCTTTGGGATTATTGTTAAACAAGTTTTAGGAGTAATCCTTACACTTTTACTGGCTACTAAATAACCAGGAAACAAACAGAATTTTCAGGCAGCTCTATCAAAAAATTGAAATTGCAAAATTCCTGCAAAAATAGCCACTATGAACATAACTGGTGCTTTTTTAATTTCATTTGGGAGATACAATTAGTTTTTTTAATTATCACCACTAAACTTTTCCTCTTACAGAACTTTGAGACATTTTTAAACATTTAAAAGTAAGGGCACACAATCAGTGTGAGCTATACAGGCTTGTCAGCCAGCTTGGAAGGCCCGGGGAAAAGCGTGCACTTGACTGTCCTTCCTCCCTTTCCTATCACTTGTCTCTGATACTATGATGAAGAAAAATGTTCCTTCTTTTAAGGAAAAATGCTGTGCATTCATTACTGTTTGTGGTGTTGCTAGCAGTCTCCATCTCAAATATCTGGTGTTGGAGCATCTTTTCACCCTGCTATGACTGTTGAGGAAGTGAAGGTTTTGTATGAAACCAAGCAGGTGATCACAGAGATAGGATGAAGGTCATGTAAAGTGCTGTGGGGCATTAGGAAGGATAGTACAAAGAGCTTCTTACAAATTTTACCTGTCAGAAAACTTCTCATTCTGCCCTGATGAGGACCTAAAAATCCAAGCCTTGCTACCTGGAACTATAAAATAATTTAGTGACATCTGGGAATCAGCTGGTTCAATGCCATGCTCAGAGCAAGGCCAGCTTTGAAGTTGCGTTAGATTGCTGAGAGTCTTGTGGATACCTGTGTGAGATCACTTCCTCTCTGTCTTGGGATGGCTGAATATAAAGAACATATGTAATTTCTCATCTTTATAATAGTCAGTAATAATCATAATATCCAGGTGTACAGCCATTTAGCTTTCCTCTGCAAACAGCAAAGACCTAGTGAGCACCACATATTGAGCACACAAGTCACCTCTGCTCACCCCATCGTGCTTCCTGCAGGTTGCACTGCAGTCAGCCTGCTAGGCTTCACAAGCCATGATAATTACTGTCAGTGTTCAACAACCTACGCTTTGGTGCCCAGTGCCATTTGAGATCCTCAAGCACAACTCATGTGGCCTCCATTAGCTGCTTTGAAAGGATACGGGTCTTGTGTAGCTCTATCTGCCGGGCGCATGCACACAGACACGCTCAGGACATCTCAGTTAGCATTGAGCACCAATGTAGGAGCAGCATTAGGTCACCGCTGACCACAGCAGGAGTACAGATATCAAATTCTCATGCATAGCAACACTTTTTTTTCCACTCTAGTTTCAATTCCTGCACTTAAAACATCCTTTTCTAGATAATCTGCAGGCTTTCTGCAAAATGTCCTTTCTTTGCTGTATTCAACAGAGCTGTTGAAACAGCCAGAGTCCAAGTTTAACTTTCATGACTTGCAAATCTCATGCCCACAGGAAAAGGACATTGACTGTGAATGTCTGTACTAGAGACAAACAGGATTTATCAGGATATATTCATGAATTTCCAAAATGCTCTGTACTTTTGAACAAATATCCAAAGAATGAAAGAACTGACTTGAGGTTAAGAAAAGGAGAGCACAGGACAAAAAGTCCTAGAAAACAAAAGCTACAAAACAAGATCAAGAAGCTTGGTTTCAATTACAGGAGTTTGTTATTTTTAAATATATAGTTAAGTATCAGAGTGCTGTGCACCTTCACAAAGAGAGGTCTAAATTTAGACCAGTGTATCTGTTTTCAGAAGTCTATCTCATGCAATTTGCATCACACTTTGTTTACAAGTTGTCACATGTCTTTAAGTGCAAAGTATTGGTAAAACAGACTTTTGTGGCACATTTGACTTGGTACTGCCTAAAATTTTAATTGAGAAGCAGTGTCTGTCAAACAGCAGACTTTGAATGGAATAAGACTAGTCATATCAAAGACTTTCAAAATCTAACTAAAATTCTGGACAGCAAATTTCTGGTAAGATCTTAGAGGGATCAGAGCTTGGCCTTTTGCTATTCACTTTTTAAAATGCATGTCAGATACATAAAAAGAAATATTAAATCTTTTCTGAAGTAGTCTCACAAAGACGTGGCTCGTTGTTACTGATAGAGCTTGATTGCTTGGTAAATGAGGAACAGATTAAGTTGGGAACAGACAGGCAATAAGCACTTCAAAGTAACCAGATGAGAAGTCTCATTTTTAGGAACAAAGAAAGCAAACAACAACTTTCAACAACTTGTGGTGGATTTTCCATCACCATTCACTTTAAAGCAAGATGGATGCTTTTCTAAAAGATGTGCTGTAGCTTGAATAGAAATCAATTCAGAGATGGCCTTTGGATGACAGTGCAACAGTTTGTGCAGGGATTTCTGGGATGTTCTTTGAGATCTTCTACATCTGGGAACTTCTGGGGTGACTGGGGGACACCTGGGAGCACTTTGAGAAAGCTCAGGGTGGTGGTTGCCAGGAAAGGACAGCTACAGGAGGCACTGTCTTCTACCAAGGGAAGGAGGGCACTGAGGGAGGCGACATCCTGCTGAGAACTCAGTGACGTTCAGCTAGCCCTCAGTAGCAGCTCCCCCAGGTTTCAGTCCACAGTGAGCGCCCGAGGTGGGTACAGCTTCACAGACCAGAGCTGCAGGGACACCAGGGGCTTTTTGCCAAGGCTGGGCCAGGGGACAGGCTCCTCGCCTGCAGGAGGTGTGTGTGAGGGGGTGGTCTGTGCCACCACATGCCAAACCTGCGTGAGAAATGCAGCAGGTCATCAATCCCAGGGATGATGACAAGGAGGTCGACTGAATCTTCCCTTAGACCCTACAGGTACAGGAGGAGTTTCAGGCCCACTGAAGGACCAGTGCCTCTTGGCTTGGTAAATGGAGGCTCCCATGATGACGAAAGCCAAGAGGGCAGCTCCTGTCCCAATTACAAGTCTTACCTGGGCAATAGATGAGGAGCTGGGAGCCTTATCCAGTGAAGTGGCCAAGCTGGCTAAGACTGAGTCCTGTGGCAGCACCTGGAGGAAAGAGCAAGTGGTAGCAATGGAGAACAAAGACCCAGTGATAGGCTCTGCAGTACAAGAAAGATATGGACATACTGGCCACCACATGGACAAAATGGGACACAACCACCACACCGGAGCATCTTTCATATGAGGATAAGCTGAAAGATCTGATAATGGAAAGATCAGGGGAATCTTATCAGTGTGTAGAAATGTCTGTTGGGAGGGACTGAAGGAGATAAGAGCCAGACTGTTCTCAGTGGTGCCCAGTGACAGGACCAGAAACAATGGGGACAAGCAGAATTGCAGGAAATTCCCTTTCAACACACACAAGAAAACAGTTTGTGTTTGAGGGTGATCTAATATTGGAACAAGTTGCCTAAAGATGCTGTGGAGTCTCCATCCTTGGAAGTATTCAAAAGCCAGCTGGAGAGGGTCCTGAACAGCATGCTCTGGGTGACCCTGCCCTAAGGAGTGAGCTGAACTGGAAGATCTCCAGAGGTCCCATCCGACCTCAGGCATTCTGTGACTGCATGAGTCTGAGGCAAAGACTATCTGACCTTGACAGATCCATTGTAACCCATGCAGGATGATTAAAAGGGTTTAATAACCATACACAGCACATGCTGAGGTGGTGCCCTGACATACCCCTTAGCAGAACTTGGCTTTCAAACACACTGGTACGCTCTCATCCCTGAAGTGTACACTCAGTAATGATGTTAGTGCCCTAGTTGCAGAAGCTGAGCCTCACTCCTACATTTGTTATTGTTTACATAAAAGGTGATATGTTTCTCTTATTTGAAAACTGTCTTGTTTGCTGATGTTCAAAGTAACAATCTGAAAATTAAGACTATAGGGAATAACCTGATTCTTTTTGAATATTCACAAATACATATGTATATGATATATATACACATATTATTTTCCAATACCAGATGGATAGAGACTCAGGGTTCTTGCTGTGTGAACATTTTGTGCTAATGAAAACTGTTGATAAAGGATTTGTGCTATTTTTCAGACAACTTGTGCAGGAAGATTTAACAGCTTTAATTTGTTTTAGATTAAAGAAATATTCCATCAGAATAAATATTTTCATTGAAACAATGTAGGAAAGGAAGATTTCTCTTATGAGTTGTTTATTCAGTAATTGGCCCACTGAGAATTTCCTTCAGTAAGAAGCCAAATACAATGTTATGGAAATAGGTATCTTCTGTTTTCACAGATCAGGAACAGCCTGAGGGCTTTACTACATTTCCACATGGGGTCAACAAAGTTGCCATCCTGCTCTGCAGTCAATCACATCTTATGATCCTATTTATAATTATTTTTCAACATAAGAAGTAGCGTATCTTGTTCTGGTGATAGGCTGTTTTCCAGAACCTAATTTCTCAGGTCATTAAAACTGCATTCTGGGAAAGAATTCTTCTCTCAACTTTAGGGCTCTAGGACACTATCTTCACTGGTGGAGGCCTAGCCAGCACAGTCAATACTACCTAGATATTTTCTCTCATCCTTAAGGAGACCATGCTCACTCCTTCCTCAGGACTAAATACCATTTCCCTGCATTCCCCACTGTGTGATCAGCCAACTTCTATTGCTCATGTTCCCGTTCTGTTCCTACTCACCAAGATGTCATCCTCCAGTTACTTTCTCTCCAGAATCTGGCATCAGTATTCTTCTTCTGCCCCTCCAAACAATGAAAGGCTGTATAAAGGGGTGAACCATTCATAAGTTCAGCCAGCTGCACTCCTGCCCTTTCTGTGCAGAAGTACTTCACTGGTAAACCCTATAGTGATAGAATAGTGGCATAACTGTCTAGTCTTATCTGAAGTTATGCTTCATATATTTCTGCTCTCAGAGAAGGTATATAAGGTTCAAGGAGCCACCAAATCCAGCACACTAAGGACCTGAAGAGTCTTCCTTCCTTCCCAGTCCCATGGATGCAGCAGTTGCTCTTCCCATGTGCAGGTCTGGCCAGTACTGAGGCTAAGTGTGGATCCCTGAGAGGTGCACACCCATACACACACAGGAGGACATTAACACACAGACTGCCCCAGGCACAGCAGAGTCTTTAACATCCCCCACATACAGCACACCAGCACTCACATTAACAGAAGCTCTGAGCTACTGAAATAGATGCATACCTTACTACACTATCATCTCACAAGCAGCCCACTTTCACAGATCCCTCAAATACTAAGATGGACACTAAGTCCACCATACCCAGTGCAGACCCTGGTCCCCTTACCCAAGCATTAGCTCTGACCTTCAGTCTTTATAAGTGTAGGTCTGCTCCTGTTTGTCAAGAAGTACAGCTTCAAGTTTGTTAACAAATTACACCTGCACACCAACAAACACAAGATTAAATTCCCAGGGGAAAATTACCACATCACACACCCTGTTTGGCACTTAGATTTACAAGTAATTGATGTCACCTGGATCTAAGGACCCTGTAACAGCCTTTTCTCCCATTTGAACAAGAAATAGAGACTGAGATTACACAGAAAAAATAATTCAGAATCAAATTGAGTAAGAAGTTATTATAAAGTGTGGTGACCACACAGAGGGCTCCATCAGACAAGTTCTTCTCTTTATCAGATATAAATTTCAGGCTGGCCCTCTTCAAGGCTGTTCCTGAATGGTTCCCTGACTGGCTCTTTGGTCAGTGACTGAAGAGTTAGTACAGACTCTGTTATCACCTGCTTGTTAATATTTGTCACTTTGTTTGTTTTGTTTTTGAATATAAAATATATTCCTAACTAGACATCTTAAAAAGATAAATGTTCCTAAATTCCACATATTGGTAAAATATATTGAGCGTGAAGGTTCATGTTGGCCCCCAACACTCAGTAGAGAGCAGGACAGGACAAAGTGTTTCCAAAGCTGTGGTTAAAGGCATTTACAGGGGAGGGCAGCCAGCAGTGTCTAGAATGATTCTTTTGAAAGAAGTCCTATCAAAAATTTGGGTTTATTCATGAGGAAATGGCTTCTTTCAATAGTCAAGGTATGACTCACACCACATTAAGTACTTAGCATTTTAATTCCAGAAAACAGGTTTTGCTTAGTTATTTTGCACATTGTTGGATTTCTGACCTTAACATTCAGTCTTTTCCAGCTGCTTAAGAACAGCCCTAGTAACCTGGTTTTCAGATTAATCAGGCCAGTTAGTGGGTAAAGTCGGTTTAAAAATCAGTATAAATTTAGACTTGCTTTGTGGAACAATTCTTTATTTAACACTTGAAATGTACTCTTAAATGTTAGTGCAAAGGTTGTAAGTTATATTAAAAGTCGAAATAATCTATTCAAGCATTAACACTTACACTGTCTCTTTATGTTCAGGGATAACATCTTTTGAACCATAGAGGTAATTGTTGGCGAGAAATGAATCACACTTACATTGTGAATAAGACATGGGTCATGGTTTTACTCTGCTCCCAATAGGAAGTCTCTTCCAGACAGTGAAGACCATTTTTTTGTCATATGTGAATACATAAAACAGTGGCATTTAATGTACGCACATGTAAAAGCACACATTGAGCCATGGTGATAGTAGAAAAACCTGTGAAGCATAAAAAGCTGTAACCACAGAGCTTACGTTGTCCAAAAAGCAGCAAGGTCAGGTCCAACAGCTTCCTTGAAATATTCATTCAGAAAGGATTGTGAGGTCAGCCCTGGATTAACTGATATTTGAAAGGCTTCCTTAGCTTGTTCCTCACAGCTGCCCTAGCCACCCTAGCTTCAATTTGAATATAATTAACTTTGTCTTTTATTTTTTAAATGTATGGCAAGAAACTACACATTTTCTCAAAGACAGAGAGTTTCCAAGTAAAGCAAGCAGCTTTTTTCTAATGGATAATTGCATTTACACTTCTCTGGAACAGTATTCCCATTCATATTTATTCCTACAATTTACAAGGAATTCTCTCTCTCTAGCCAAATGTACATTATTAAGTGGAAAGATAAAGTAGAGGATCAGGTAGTGTCCTGAGGAGGTGAATAAGCATTTCCCCCAAGTCAGTGATCATAGATAGAGCGAGGTTCAGGTGAGCTGTGAAATGCCAGAGAAAAAAAATGAAAAAGCTAGTGAGGGACAAAAGGAGGCTGTGGTGGACCAGGTGTTGTGGTTCCTATTCACTTCTATTAATCTTTGAATTTTCCAAGCTCAGAATCCTCTTTCTTAGGCTATTTAAATGCCATTCTAGCATTTTCCCTATCAAAATGTATGGGTCAAAGAGGAGTTTTGGGCACTAGATGGGTTAGGTTCCCTATTTCCTTCTAGCACTGTGATTCTGCTATATACTACTGCTTTTTAGTGAAGGCAACAGAGGTAGTATATTTGGTTCGCTTTTAGGTGGCAGAGAGGACAGTGAAGGGATAAGACGACTAAAATAGTGTCATGGTTCATTTGGATCCCTCAAATTTACAAGACAACATACTGTGTGAATTAAACTTTATTTCATGAATTCATTAGGCAGAAAGCAAACAAGAGCTCAATCGCTTCTCAGCAGAGTAACTTAACTTGTTAATTCTCTAATTCATTACTTCATTAATTCACTAATTTGCACTCTCATGAGCAAAACATTTACCTAGTCAATGACAGTGCTTATCCTTTCTCCTCTGTCACAGTGTGGACTTCCCCTGAACTATTCCAGAATCAAAAAGAGCCTGAGCAAACAACTAAATAGTTCTATATAGTACTATTTAAAATAATACATTCTGTGTAGATAACTGGGAATATTTATTCTGTCATTTGTGATGAATGGTTACCAAGTGAAATAACATAGCGGCCTTTAGCCCCTTGGTGTCTTGTTCAAAGTCATGAGGAAAGTTGTACACTCTTTGTGGAAGAAAAGTGATAATAGGAGGGGTTTTCATGACATTTTAGAGCAGTATATGTTATTCTGAATGAAAAGGAAATATATGAGGATACTCAAAATATGCCCCCTAGTAGACAAGGTGAATGAAATACCATTACCATACTTTGTGTGAAAGGGTAAAAGTATCCAGATACTGCCTGGGAACTCCACAACCTCTCTGGGCAGCCTGTTCAGTGGGATGGAGTGGAGGCAAACAATTCTGGCATCCTTTCATTCACTTTCTTCTACTGTCTTCACTGGACAGGTGGTTTAGCCACGCCATGCTTGATGAAGTTCTGAAGCTCATTATTTTCACTCCTGGAGGTAAATTAGAAGAACCATAATATTTCGTTTGTTGCCTACACATGCAGTGAGAGTAAATAAAAATGGTCACTAGGCCTGGGTTCATCCTCTTCTGAGAGCTCAGTGAATCACTTATAAAATAAAATATAGACTTTTATTTATGTTTAAGAAAAGTCTACCAGACCTCTGCTTTGAAGGTAGTTAATTTTTCTCCAGCTGAACCTAATGGAGAGGCTGCTTTGCAGACTAAATTGAAGAGTTTTCAGCTTTTTGTGGAAAAAAAATAAATAAAGTAAATCTGACTTTGGAAAAGGGCCATAATTCATGCCAGTTGTCTACAAAACCTGAGGTCAATTAATTAGCAGTCTCATAAGCAAGTTGCCATGCAGATCAGGTGATTTAATCATTCTCAGAGAAGGACTCTGTTACATAAAAATATGAATTCATAAATGAAGAGATGGAAATGAAAGCACAGAGTGACAACATAAGGAAAATGAGAAGCAAAACTCTCAGAGAACAATCTATTTGTCTGATAATTGGGGAAATGGGGAAAATACTGATGGACCTTTTTCACATCTGGAGAAATGCTAGTGTAGTATAAACATGTTCATCTGGCTACTTTTGTAGTGGGGAAAATATAGTTCTTGAAGTCCTGGAAAATATAGTTTAAAAACCTGGAGATGGCAAGACCTGGTGATAATTAAATTCTACCACTGCAGCAGTCTTCCCTAAGTGGTTGCCTCAGCTAAGGAGGGAAAGTCCTACCTTAACATCAGAGTGCCTACTCAAGGTTGGTTTGTTGGTTGGTTGTTTTTCCTACTAGGCAAATAATTAGGAAATTTATTATCACAGAACAGTCAGCCTAATCCTTGTAAAATAAAATAACTGAAATTCCTAAAAGACTGAAGATAAACAGAGTCAATGCCACAGCATTAATAACTGAAAAACAGGAGACAAAGTTCTATAAATGTCCTTATAAACTGTGGGAATAGAAAAGAGGAAATAGCAAATACAATCATACTGGCAATTTTCAGGGATACAGATTTGTAAAGAATTACATTACTACTCTAAATCTTTCACAAATCACTCAGCATGATTGTTCAATTTTATGTTTGTAGTATAAGAAAATTGTTGCTTCATGGTATCACCAGATCTATTCACATGCTGCTTTCCCTTAATTTTTGGATTACCCAACTTATGAGACCCGCACATCCCTTCACAAAAGTGTTTGCAATTAAATCTTATAGGTAGCACAATGAGAAGAAAGGAAGAGAGAAGTGGAAGAAGGAAGAGAAAGAGAACTTAAATCAGCTCCTAGCATGACAGGCCTATTATTCTGAGTTATAGATGGAAACAAACTCAAAACATAACTTCTCTGTCTCATCCTGAAGGGAAATAATTTATTGGATTTTGAATTTTTGACAGCAGGCAGCAGTGAAGATGACATGTCAGCGCTATGATTTCATCGCTCCATACTCATTTGTCAAAGGCATGGTCTTATTCTTACTTATTTTCACTTTTTGCTCCATTGCAGCTGAATTCTCTTCCTTAATTTCTTTTTTTTTCACCTTTCTCTCTCCTTTTCTTCTCCACATCTCCTAAGCTTCCTGTATTTTCCTTAGTGCAAACCAAGCACCAAACTGAATTTCTTTACCTATAATAGAACTGTATAACTCTCTATCCTAGTTTTATAATCTGCCTTAACTTTTGTCTATAATAGTATGTGAGCAGGTGATGGAGTTTCTGGAGCAGGTTCTTCTTGGTTCTTCCTAGTTCTCTTCAAGCTAGCAACCATTGTTCTCATAGCAGATGGATTTTGAACAGTGGCCAGATCTCTTGCTGGGAGTTAGAAGCTCAACTCACCCAGCCAAATAACAAGGTAAGTAGCTGAGATGAGGGATACCACTCCCTGCCTGTAACATAGCTGTGCCTTAACATGCAAGGACATACAAGAGACTTGGCTCCATAAGGAGCCTTTTGAATTAATTTTCCCCAGCTATTTGACACTTTGGAATCTGCTATTTTAGTTGTCATCAGACAGCAAAAAGAAAAAATTGTCTAATCCTGGGCCTCAGATGAGGAGACGTTCTCCCAGTACTCAAAGAAATGTCAAGGAAGTATAAAAACTTACATAGGGAGAACAGGCTCTTTCACCCCTGCAGTGCACTTAATTCTTCCAAGCCAAAATGTTACTCTATCTGTCACTTTTTATACCTTGAGGATATAATCTTCAGTACTTATCTGCAGATCTACCTGATAGGTGCAGGCTTTGTGAAAGGTATTTTGGGGGGCAAATCTGACTGGACCTGCCTAATACTGCAGAGCAGTGCGGGAGTTTAGCTCATTCTAACAGTCTTCTTATAACTGATTTTGATTACTGTGGAGAACAGGAACTGTTGTCAGGCAGATGGCTTTTGAAAACATTTATAGTAATTGTTTCATTTAGGCTAAATAAGTCAGCATCCATACTCAAACCAACATAGCCAGAGCTTTAACACAATTTAGCCGAAGTAGAATATTTTTTTCTAACTTTCTAATTGTATTTTCTAATGTTTCAGATGCCTACTGAAGCCTGAAATCCATTGTTCTCTGGAAACAGCGGGAGAGCTTCAGCTGCATTAGGCATTAGTAGCCTTACAAAAGGTAATACATGCTTACATAGATAGCAGCAGTTGTGACCGAGACCCACTTTGATGGCCTCAGAATCAGAAATGGCTTGCCCTCCCTGTGTCTAGTACTGCATTTGTATCTGCAAGTGTAGGTTAGCCTGGGAAAGAGTTCGTACGTTGGATAACACATGCTATAACACACGTTATCCAACGTTCACATGTTGGATAAAAATACTTCGGTCTCTGTTCAGTGAACCACAGTGGACCTATGCGGTATCAGGAAAGTGGTGTGTGACATGACTGTAAAAAATCCAGCATTCCACGGAACCACACAAACACACAAAGCATGAGAGAACAGACAGAGTTCAGTCCTGTGTTGTGAATGAACACTGATCAAAGTCACTGCTATAATGGTACCTGATTTCTTTTTTCACGAAGATACATTGACCCTTAAATAAAGAGGCTGTGAAACATTGCTTAGAACATAGTTTGCACCATACATCAAAGTGCATAAACATCCAGTGCCCAGACTGAGGAACTGGAATGCTCTAACTAAAAGACTTAGTTTTACATAATGGGCAGGGACAGTAAAAACAAAGAAAAAAAACTGATGGAAGCATGAAAGGAAAATTAAAAATACTTGTGTGACTTCAGCAGCTGGGATTGGGCAGAGCTGGAAAAAAAATGGCTGTTTTTGTTAAACCACAAATGAAAAAGAATGTTCTTTAATTGTCCCTTCAGCAGGCTGCAAGAATCTTTCAATGAGAGTAGCTACATCAAGGATTAGCAGAATTCAGTTAACTCCAATAGGTGTACCTTAGAGATCTTTAAACCACAGAACACAACATGGTCCTTCAGAGCAAATGGCAAATTAACTTCTAATGAATCTTGTCAGAAAATCCCAGCCAGTGGGAAAGCCCTAGAAGGGTTACCCTTGCCAAGTCTTTATCAGCAGTAAAATAAGGGCAGGTATAAATGCTGAGATTGATGGAGGTTAATGAAGGAGCCAAAGGAGCAGATTGCCATTTTCCCTAGGAAGCCTCAGGGAATTAAGTGCAATTCTCCAGCAATCCTCTCTGGCAGTGTTGCAAGAGGAGCTGAGGAGCTGAGCTGGAACCAAGGGCTATCATCCTTGGAAAAAGCTTGGAGATGGCGGCAGCAACACCTCACTGCTCCTAGGAGAGAATCACCTAGTGGTATTGATGGCTATGAATGAAGCAGGAGCTGGGTTCTGCATGTGGAAGCAGTTTGTTTTCCAGCAAAAGAAAGATAACATTAGAAAATGAGGAATACTGCTATCTTACAAAAAATCAAACCTTGTAACTATAATATTTGCTAACTTAGAGGAAGCAAAAAGGATAGGAAACCGACAAATCTAGCAGAATTTAAATATTCTGGATATCATGTGAAACAATGTTACTACTTCCCATTGTTTTCATAGTATTTTTGTAGTTGTTTCTTCTAAAATTTCAGCTATTGGATCTTTCGCATGTTTATTTTTTTTAACAGTCTACTTTTTATATTGTGCCAAAAACTTGGATATGTCTATCAAATGGTTTGACACTAGAAGAAGGGTACAAAGAATCCAAGAAATGTTTTGTTGCTATTTGTTTAAGAAATCCCAATTTTTAA
Organism: Eudromia elegans; assembly: GCA_003342815.1. Lineage (NCBI taxonomy): Eukaryota > Metazoa > Chordata > Aves > Tinamiformes > Tinamidae > Eudromia > Eudromia elegans. Next base: position 2,898,978 of record PTEX01000074.1, on the reverse strand, counting down.
GATATTCTCATGTTTATTAGAGAAGCTCATTCATGATTTCAAGTTCTGGAGGCTAGAAATAATGAGTATGCCTACCTAGAGGTTAAAGGAAGGACACATTTTTAAGGAACAATTAAATATGTTAAATGCATATGAAAAAGTGCCCATTTCCGTATCTCCTGGGTTCACACAGAATATGCTGTCTTTCAGACTGAAAGCTTTTAGCCATATCTGATGACAAAAGGGTTATCAGGATTCTTTGATGCCTTTTCTGCAGAGATTTTGTTTTTCTTTTTCACAGTAACAACACTGAGACATAAATTGTTGAGGTATCAAAATTGCAGTCCTCTTAAAATATTGTATAGTAAATAATGGAAAGATTGGTATTGCTGTAGTTCACTGATGCTGCATCTCGTGGAGAAATTTAGGAAATAATCTGAAAGGAATAATCTTTACAGAGGCTATCAAAACTCCTGTATGTAAAGGAAAAGAATAAAAGCTTCAGAGTCCTGGATATTGAAATGACTCAGGTTGTTCAATGAGGTCACTCCCTAACCAATGACCTTTGCTGTAAATCACAGAGTGGTATTTCTGGAAAAACTCCTTCTGCTCATTGAAATCAGTCACAGAAGTCCATAGACTTTGATGAGGACAAGCAGCCAGACCTCCACTCTTATTTTAAGTAAATAAGTGTTGAATAATCTTAAATTTAACAGCTTGATGAGTGGCAGGCTGTGTTGTTACAGACCACATGACCCATTTCAATTCTATGTAGAAAAGTCGATGTGAAGCCAAAAATTTTCAAGCTAGACTGATGCCAATTATGTCATACCCGTTAGCTCCTTGATTAAGGGCACATAGGGCAGAAGAAAGAATAAAAGGATGAGAAGCACATTCTAATATAGAGATTAAAGATTTCTATAGCTCTTTTTGTCCTGCTGCTGTTGAGCCAGTCTTAGACTGTTTGAGAAAGATGATGAAGTGAAAGTGAGTTTTTGTTCTGGATAATGCACTGATTAAGTAAGGTTATAGAAACTAAAGAATGCAAAAGAGGTTTTACTGCATAAGGGGCAGAAGATGCATTCTTACTGAAACTGTAGTTTGCCTAGTCTTTGCAAATCTGTGCAGCACTAACCTAGCTGGCTACACTGTGCCAAGAGATGGAGCCTAGGAAAACTTTGCAAGGAAGCCATGAAGCTGCATGAGTCAGACTGGAAAGGCAGCGTAAGCAAGAGGAAAAATGTGAGTGTGTTTGTGAGAAAAGACAGCTAATATGTCCCATGCTACAAAAGCACCAAAGGAGCTCAAGAATGTGAAATCAATATTGTAGGGAATAAAAAAAAAAAAAAAGTAAGTTAAAAAAAAGGTCCCAAATCCATCTGACCCTTCAAGACAAAGAAACTTTAAGATATATCAACATTAAGACTTTTCTGCTCTAAATAAAATCTTCATTGCTTCTACTGATGACTACTGCAGAAAGAAGGCTGTATTTTCTCTTTGATAGGAATTGCTAGCTTTTCTGCAGGATAAAATAGAAGGCCAGGAAAGGGTGAAACTTTCCGTTTAACATTTTCTCTCAAAACAATGCATTTAAGATGTTCATAAATCAGAAGAGTTCATGATGTCATTTTGAGCTGAATACAGGTCCTGGCCATCTCACTGGTGTTTCTTTGAGAAATGCCTCATTATTGGCTTGCATGTTTGCTGCTAGCTCATTTTCAGAAAGATCTAAGGGAGATGGCCTCAGGACACTGTGTCTCTGGTGACACCTGGGCACCCCACCCACGTGGGCAGCTACCGGGCTGTCACAGTGTGCTCTACTGCTAGGTCATGGGTAAGACTGCGCTGTGTTTTTGAAGAAATAGGGGCAAGAGAGAATGCCAAAATGCCTTGAAGCATTGCATCATCTAAAACAAAAGCAGATTAACAGCCTAGTGTTTTAAAAATGTGTCAATTCATTCTATTCATCCTAGTGAAAATGTTAGAAAGTTTCAGCAGTACGCCTAGTGGAAATAAGCCTGATGACAGAGAATTCCTGACTAAGAATACTGCCACGGCATTATGCGACTGAGATGATCTTTGAGGATTCCAGATTGTTTTCCATTAGTTGTGATTTAAATTTTTGTTAGTGCTCTCTGTGTGAAACGTGGGCTAAGTTGGCTTCAGGCCCTGAGAGTTGCACTGTGCTGCTTTCCAATAGTAATGTTAATGTTCATTGATTTAAATGGTGGTTTAATTCTGCTCCATGGAAACTTTTAGGGGATATTTCAGTTGGGCTTATTTCCACTAAAATTTCTCTATTTCTTCTGAAATACAATTTTTCCCAATTTAAGCTAGTATTGTCCTGGTAAATGCATCTTAAAAGCTCAGCTGTGTTACTCCGCCAAAGCTAGAATTACTCTAGGGATTGCACTGGCACAATTCCTTTTTTTATTAAACTCAAATGGAAGAGAAATAATTAGATCTGATAGCTATCATGTTAGAGAACATGCTGAGCATAAAGTAATTAAACAGTAATTGTGGTAAATTGTGTTTTTCATTAAAATTGTAAAAAATCTGTTAAATGACTAGGTAAAATGTTTAGGGCCTTTGAAGTCCAATCAGCTTCTGACTCTGCAGACAAAGAAGTGGGGATTTACAATCTGAGCATGTCTGTTTGGATGCTGCACTGTCGCATGCTGTCAACACTAGATTGTTTCCATGCTTGTTCTTTTTTACTCTTTCGTTCATTATTGATAGTGCTACAAAATGTACAAAATGCTTTCCCAGCAAAAATGAAATGCAGCTGCAATGAGGAACACTGCAATCTAAAATCTATAGATATATTTACAAACAGTCTGAGTAGCTCATTTATTGAGCTTTGTTTTTGGTTTTTATTTTGTTTGGTTTTTGTAAAGTTTTTTTATCCATATGGCTTTCAAAACTGTTTGCTGGATAAGAATCATTGCAAATGGGGTTTCTGGGGAAATATGTTTGACTATCCTGAGTGGGGGCAATATTACAATCTCAGTTTTTCTGTGAGTGAACTATGACTCTACTCCAGACCTATTTGTGACTGCAAGAGGTACCTGAATACTGTGATTTGCTTTCATCTGTTTCAGGGCTTCAAAATGATGAATTCACAGCACCTTCAGGTAGTAGTCCATGTTCTCCTTTCAAAATACTGTGATACAAAAATAAGTTAAAAAACAGATCTTCATATTCACTGTCTTAATACTTGTCTTTGTCTTTGAGAAGGAATGAAGACATTCTGCAGAGTTACACAGTTCAGATATTTTTGTGTGTAAAGAGTCAAAATAATCAAAATGTTTTCAGAGCGCAGCTCAGGTTACAGGGGACATTCTGAGTAACTGAGTCCTCTACTGCTTAGTGACAATCTGGAGCAAGACACCAGCCATAATCTCCTCTGGTCCAGTCTGCCGTGGGGACCTGACAACTCATGGAGCATGGAAATGTTTTAGGCAAGTTTTAAATACAGAAAACAAGCAGTGTTTCTGTCTCATAGAGAATGTTCCAAACAGCTTGAAGATAAACGTATCTTTAAGGTAAACTGAGAACAACCAAAAAGTGCTCTATCTGCATGTCATGGACATCCACACTGACATTTACCTAGGGGGCTGTAAGAAGAGCTATTGAGAACACAGGTGCTACTAGAGTTGTAAAGTCTGTCATGCTAGTAGTTACTTGAAGGCTAAAGGAATGAAGAAATTTTCTCTCGTTCGTGAACTATACACTGGGCAACTGGGCGGTGAGAAAGGTGAGAAACCTCCTGACCTTCAATAAGGGAAATCACAAGGTCCTGCACATAGGCAGGAATAACTCCAGACACCAGCACAGGCTGGGGACGGACATTCTGGAGAACAGCCCTGCAGAGAGGCATCATGGTGGATGACAAGTTGACCATGAGGCAGCAGTGTGCCCTCGTGGCCAAGAAGACCAAGGGGATCCTGGGGTGCATTAAGCAGAGCGTCTCCAGCAGGTCGAGGGAGGTGATTCTGCCCCTCTACTCAGCCCTGGTGAGGCCGCACCTCGAGTACTGTGTGCAGTTCTGGGCTCCGCAGTGCAGGAGGGATGTGGAGCTGCTAGAGAGAGTCCAGCGCAGGGCTACGAAGATGATTAGGGGCCTGGAACATCTGCCCTATGAGGAAAGGCTGAGAGAGCTGGGCCTGTTCAGCCTGGAGAAGAGAAGACTGAGAGGGGATCTGATCAATGTATATAAATATCTCAAGAAAGGGAGTGAGGAGGAGGGGGCTGGCCTCTTTTCAGTGGTGGCCAGCAATAGGACTAAAGGAAACGGCCACAAACTGAAGCACCAGAAGTTCCACAGGAACTTAAGGAAAAATTTCTTGACAGTGAGGGTGACAGAGCACTGGAACAGGCTGCCGAGAGAGGTTGTGGAGTCTCCTTCTCTGGAGAACTTCCAAACCCACCTGGATTCCACCCTGTATCACATGCTCTAGGTGACCCTGTGTGTGCAGGCGAGTTGGACAAGATGCTCTCTGGAAGTCCCTTCCAACCTTAATAATTCTACGATTCTGTGATTTTATGAACTAGTTGAGGGATTGCCTGAGATACCATGTTGTGGTCTGCCTTACTGAAAACATCCATTCCTGTGCTTCCCTGGCATCTGGGGAGCCAACTGACTAATGGAGCTCTGAACATGGGCACCGTCATGGCACAGAGGTTTCTTATTCAGCCTTTGATTCCCGTACCTTCTCCTGTAAATCAGCTGCATATGTTAAGAACCAGACTGCCAGCTAGGTATGTTTAACCCTGTGGAAAGGTAGAACTATTAAGTGAGTTGTTACACTATACAGCACGTGGGTTATTTATTCTGAACTGTCTTCTCATAATTTGAATTTTGGGGCTGTGGCACTTGGGACTGTGAGAGATCAACCCACTAAAGGGAAAGAACTCTAGGCTGTTGCATATGCTTCTAGTCATGTTCTTGGGAGTTATGGTGTCAGCCAAATCTTCTGCTAAAGCAACTTCACTGCTTAGCCCATATACAGTGAGTTAGTGTAAACCATTAATAAATCTTTCCCTCCATAAAAAGAAATACTTTTTAAAAGTGTGCTTTTTTTTAGCAAAGTTTCTAATTTCCCCCAAGCTTCTAAAAGCTATGTTTAATATATTTGCACATATTATTTTATATCAAAAATGGAATGTTACATATTTTATATTAAAAATGGAATGCAATCATTAGATTACTATATTAATTTCAGCAGTGTGGAAGTCTGAAACACAAATAAAAATGTTACATAGTAGAACTGGGCCACGATATGTTGGAGAGGTCTGAAAGGCTGCGACAGAGTATGTCTGTATTTATAGTGACAGACTTTGCCCTTTGGGCTTGGCTGCTTTCTGTGGGAAGTTTAGGATAGCTTTCCTTCCAGTTTTTAATTCTTTTATGCTGTGATCAAACTTTCCAAACTACTGTCCCTCCAAATTGGAAAGCTACTATAAGTGAGAGGCAGAGAAATGGCATTTTCGTATCATTTTAGTTGTTTATTGCTATTTCTTGATAAATTAATACCTTTTATAGTATAGCGTTAAATAACTGAAATTAAATAAAGTTTATTAATTCAGTAACTGACTGTGTGAAACTTAGTCACAAGTGTATTCCCTGTGAAGAAACTCTAACTTAAGCATTAACAAGCATTATTTTATTAGAGCTCGTAAATATTGCATTACTGTCTAAAAATTATTTCTAATTATCCCTTTTTTTTCCCCCAAACATATCTGAAAGCGGCAATAAAGCTTTCAGAAGAGAAAATTGGAAGCACTGGGCAATGGAAAATTGGATTTTTTGGATTTCTGATATAGTAACTAGGTCTTATACTTAGCTTGATGACTAATTCCATGGCTTTTTAACACATTTGGGGGGGATTTGCTACTCTGGGAGTCAGCTACTACCAAACAGAGAATTTTAAACTTCTTTAAATGATTAACTTAATCTTTTTAATGGATTTAAATAAATACTAATGCAAAGTAAAAGAAATTCTGTTTTCATCCTTTTTTTACAATGATTAAGTGCTTAATAAAATTATGGTATATTGTTTTTCTTAATTTTAAAGGGTTTTTTTCTGTTATTTTTTCTTGCATATGACAATTCAGTGTCAAAATAACCCAGTGTTAGGACTTTCAGCACTGCCGCAATTTTGTTCAAGACACCAAAAGGGTCATTTGGCACAACAGAAAGAATAATTACTTTTACATCAATGTCAAAACTGCTGACTTCAGAAGAATCAAGATTTTACTGAATGTATTGAACTACCCATTTGTAACATTGTTTGATATACTCAGATAAAATTGCCTTGTAATTTTATATTTTTTCAAAAAGTGCCATTTCATTGAATGAAATTCCTGGAATGTTCCTATATTTTTACTGAGTAAAGGTTTATTGATGAGGAATGCTAGAGTGGATGTTCACTAGTTCTAAAGTAATTTTTATTAAATACTATGTTATTGGTATTGTTATTTTATGTTTCTAATTGTTATCTTATCTGTAATATTTACATTCCTAACTGCTAAAGGATGTTGCATAGGAAGTTTGCTTTTTCAGTAACCCAGTTTTGTGGATGAAAAGGTTCAGAGTCAGAAATGTGTCCTGAATCATAAATGGCCATACAAAGCAGTAAGTGCAGTGCGCAGGACCAGTGACTAAATCCAAAGCATTGTCAGCTCAAAATTACACACAAAAGCCACTTTAATACATTTGAAAGTTCAAGGAAATTCATTCTGCACCAGGGGATAAAAAAAAAGATTTTTTGCCGTGATTATTGCTGACAGACATTCTCTATTCTCAGAATCCAGTCATGCAATGTAGTGATGAAATGGGTGATGTGGTTTTGTTGGGAAGTATTCCTATTAATTTTCCATCTCTGCTCTTCAAGCTGAGAAAGGATAATTGATTCGGGTGCTCTGATTTGCAAATATATCCTGCACTGGGAACAGAAATTTGAGAGAAACTTGCTAATATTTCCTGAAACAATCCTTCCTCTGTGTTAAAGGAAATGAGCTTTCTCAAGGCCACTGGATCAAAGTGTTAAAACCTGTATTGGACAAGTACCCTAAGCTCTGAATGCCTTTGAGTATGTGAGGGCCAGCATAGAGAAAAGCCTTTTTTTTTTTTTTTTTTGTATTTAAATATGCCTTTTTTTTTTATTTTCCCTGAAAGGGGTGCCAATCTTGTATTTCCTTATTTACCAAGGACATTTGATAAGAGCATCACTGTTCCATTCTCAAAACAAAGGTTTTGAGCACCTTGGAAAAGCTTCAACTTCTAGAGCCCATGTGCATTTTTTCCCCATCACACCAGGGAGTCCATGCTGTCCTGGGAACATGGGTTTCTTTTCTCAGTTGCTCTCATATAGAATTCCTGTGTCCTTGTGAAATGCCTGAGTCTATGAGTTTTAGTGATCCCTTTCATTAGGCTGGAAGTGGCCTTAACTCCCTCAAAACTGGGACTTCAGTGAGCATTTCAAATGGCAATCCGTTGTTATGAAGGACTTAGGATGATCAGTGGAGAGAAAATATCAAAGCTTACTATGTTCCCATGAGGACATTTTGTTTCTCTAACCTACAGAATTCAGGGGCTCTGTGTAAACGTTCATGGGTAAACATCTGTCTTACATGTGAATATTTCAGAGGTGGTGAGAGAATAAAATGTTCCCAAAGCTCCAAAATTATAATTCATTTAGCAGTAAGTTAATTCTTCAGACAAGAGTGTGGTGGATGTGTGTATGTGGCTAGAGCAGCTGGTGCTTATGATATTTACAGATGAACTTCATGAGAAAATGTTCTGTCAAGAGCAGCCTGATATATGTGAATATAGAGGTTCATTCACATGTCATGTTCCAAGACAGCTGCTCTGAGAGCCCTGTTTACATATCAAAAAACTTAAAAGTTGTCACTGAATAAACACTTCATGGTGAAAATTTAAAATGATGCCTAGGGAGGAGCCCTTCATTATTTAAGGCTTGGAACCTAAACAGATCTCATTAAATCAGAAGCTTTAATAACATCGCACAGGCCAAGTATATAAAAAGCAGAGTGCTTGGCTCTCCAAGGTGCTATGAGCAAGGTGCTTGCCTTGTTTTCCAGTCCTACTACTGTAAGTCAGACGGCTGCTAAGTCTCTCCCTTGGGACCTGCAGGTCAGACTGAGACTGTGTCCTAATGAGCCCATAGTTGTGAACAACCTTTCAGTAGCCTGGTTAGTGCACAGGGCCACAACAGTGCCGGCAGGTGAGGCTGAGACTCAGGTTAACCCCCTGAGTATGGCAGTTTCCCCTTCCCTTGCTCCTGAGTAACATTTTTAAAGACCAGTTTCTATGCCCACAGTTATGCCAGCTGTACAAGAATTGTTGTCAGGACTCACTTCTACTGAACTGACTGACCAAATCACCATTAATCAGTTTCCCAAAATGAGCTGATGAATCAGCCATTCATTGCCTGGGCAGCTGGTTCTCCTGTGAATGAATGGTTGGACCTAGGTGGCTTAGGCTGTTATCATCCTCCTTTTAGCCTGATCTGAACAGCTGGGAAATATCTATTCTGTAAGATGCAATCAAGCCATGGCCACTACATTTCAATCTCCCCAATAACCTTAACACTCTTCTCCTATGTCTGCACAGTATCTTATTCTTTCCTTAAAATGGTCACAAAAACCCTCAGGTATTCAGTCACACTATTTGCTTCTTTCAATCTTCACATACCAAGAGCTCCAGGAAATAAATGGGTTGCTAAGAAGAGACAGTAAGGAGCATAAATTCATAGGGAAGGTCAAAACATTGTGTAAAACATTTCCAAAATCCTCCATCAAATCTTCTGGGACTGATGGATTAAGTCCTCCTCGTTTCTACTCACATTTGCAGATTTGGCACTGGAGACAGCCAGTTTTTCTATGCTCACCAGCTAACACTGAGTAACAGAGCCACAACAGGAGCTAACATTAAATATCATACCCTGATGGTGTGGCAGGAAGGGCCGTCCAAAGCAGTGTTCTGTCTAGAAAGTTCACTAGCAGGTGGGCAAGGTCATGGAACAAGCACTCTGTGGATTTCAGGACAGTAAAGATGCTTAGCTTGAAATACACTCCTATTTCCATGCGCAGGTTGGAGAAGAGGCCCAGCAATCTCACCAAAAGCCAACATCAGAAAATAACAATTAATTTTTTGCCCAGGCCTTTTAGCAACCTCATAATTGTGTGTTTCAGAAAAGGATGGCATTTTATCATACAAACAAGATAACCACAGAAAGCAGGAGAATTCTCTAGCATCTAGGGTCGGAGAGTTATTGAAGAAATAAACACACACTTCTGGTACAGGGGTTTGAAAATAGACTGTGCTTTTACGTTCTTGACTGTTACTGCATTTCTTGGCTCAGGGATTGATCTGATTGCTATCTGAATAAAAGAAGTGTGTGCATGTAGACATTTCTGATAGGGATATGTCATGGTACAGGAAACATCAGCTCAACAGTGATACACACTGTGCACAGGGTTGAAAGGTCAGAGAGAAACTGTGACACCATCCTGAAAAAAATAGTGGTTGCCAGGGCTAGGCCATGAGACCAAAGAACTAGTGCTAAGGGAGGGACGGAAACTCTGTTAACCTGCCCTCAGTGTTTCCTGCAAAATAAATAAATTAAAAAAAAATCTATGTGATGAACAGAATAGTTTATAAACACTGAGATCTGGTTGAGGTTTGATTTTTGGCTGAATACCATCTAAACAGTTTGTCACTGGGCACTAATGCTATCAGTTCCTATAAATGAAGCTCTGGGGAGCAAGAAAAATGTTCACACCGAACAATCACAATCGTGAATCTCATTTCTCACCTGGAGCCAAGACTGAGTGGCTGATAAAGCTCATTCTCTAGCTCATATGTCCTCAATCCCTCGTGAATAATTCTGGTTTTAAGTAAACCACAAGGCCTGTTAGTAGATTAAGTAAAAGCAGAACTCTCTGTTTAGCCTGTGGTATAATACTACAAATGACACCCTTTTAAAGAGTTAAATATTCCTTACTCTTTAACTGACAATGAAATCTTATTTAACTGTCTTAACAGAAGACAATTAAGGTAACTGTCTCATGTTGCATAAAAAAGCACTCAGCAGAAATGGCATGTGTACAGGTCCTTTAGTGCTATTTATAGAAGAAAATGCTTTCTTTTTAGTAAAAGAAATAGAGATATCTATGTATGTTCAACATCTAAATAAATATCATAGAAAAATTCTTTCTAATTAACTCTGAAAGAATAAATCAATTGTAATTTTAAGTGATAAAAATGCTTAGTGGATATTTAATAGGTGTTGGTTATTATCTTCCTTTAATGCTTGATGAAGGACCCTAATGGAAACCAAATACCATGGTTTGGCATACCCAAAGACAGTAGAATACCTTAAATACCTGCAGGTTGTTAAATAATTTTAATGTAACAGTCTCATAAACAACACCCTTTTGAAGTCAGGGAGAGTCTTTTAGAGACGGGAAGTTCGACAGAGTGCCACAATTTTTGGAAGCGCCATCCCCTTTGAAAGGGTCGGGGATCACTATTCTCCAAAAGCCATGAGATATTTAGAGCCCAATACTCCAGCCTGCAACTTGCACAGGAAAGAAAACAGACAGATTCAAGGAACAGAGATGGAAGAGTAAGAGACATACCTCTTGGGCCCAATTTTCTCAGACTTCTCTCTTAATGAGACAGGACTGAAAAAATATAGAAGGAGACACAGTAATGCAAGAGCAAATGATAGCTCAAAAATGAAGGTGAAAGGACATGATAATGTTTGAGCAAATTTTGCATATAAGGCCTCTGAAACCGTTGCCCAGAAAGGTTGTGGACACTGCATGATTGGAAATATTCAAAACTTGACCAGACACAACCCTCAGCAACCTGACCAAATGTTGACTTTGGACAGGTTGTGAGCAGGAGAGGGGCAGATGAACAACCTAAACTATTCTATGTTTCCTCTGAAGTGTGTCATACAGGGGCATTGTCTCATGGTATCCAGAGTGTACTCACTCTGAAAGAGCTCCTGTGTCTATGCTACGACATAGAGGGAAATAACTGGTGCGGAGAAGCTGATGTCTCCACCAGGCATATTTTAGACTTTGGGGTTTTTGGGGGACTAACTCCAGTCTAGTGCCATGGGCTGAAAGCTCATAGGTGTTAGGTGTGCTCCTAGCATGCATCTTCCACATGAGCATTATCCTAAAGACCAGTTCATATGTTCCAAGGCATAGCATTTAATATACTCCATGATACAACATCAACCTTTGATCCTCTCTAAGAGATATCAGTGCCATTTAGATATACTTTTAGGCTGAAAAACACTGACACTTTTCTCCTTTATGTTATTGAACTCAACAGTTTATGCCAACCAAATTTAATTTCTCTTGACTTACTCTTAAGAATCTTAATAGAGCTTTTTATTGATAACATCAGTAGGTGCTTTCTGATTTATTTTGTAGGATGTTAAAACAGACCCACATTTATTAGGGAGATGAGATGTGTGCTAGGTAAAAAGGGACACATCAAGTGGTACAGTGGTACATCATTACATTTTGTCAGGTACATACCAAAAAGTGCTGGGGAAAATTCTCTAATTGATTTTCATCTTTTTTTTGGTCTCCCACTATATTGGTCTAGCTCTCCTATAAATTATGAGATCTTAAAATTTACTTCAACAGGATAAGCTGGATAAGTTACATGCAATCATCACATATCCAAGTAATTAGGATAATTAGACAGGTTCTAAATATGTTAAATCAAAATGCAACCTGATAGACACTTAAATATATTCAAATTCTAAAAATACTTGTTTAAACTGTGAAATGATTATGTCTTTAATAGGAACTGAGTTCTGTATTTTGGCTGTTGCTACCAGTAATTAAATTACAAGAAACAGCAACAAGAGATTAATTAGAACCTGTAACACAATCATTCTGCTATGAAGCATCATAATTATTAAAAAGTTGGTGCTCCAGCTTCATTATTCACCTGCTTTTTTCATTTCAACTATCATGGAGCTTTCACTACACTGTTGTAATCAATATGTTGATGAGATAGATAAAAAGTAGGATGTAAGAGTAATGAACAGGCCCATTCCCTGCAAGTTCTTATTGATTTTTATTACAATTTTTTTTTCAAAATGGTGTCTTGACTCAATTATTACAAATATTGTATTCTTAACATAATAAAACTCATGCTACAGCTTCATTTAGTCTGATAGATAACTGGAATATTGTCTGTTTCAAGTTAGTCAAGCAAAAAGGGACAGAGAGAGAGCAAAATAATCACCATTCCCCCTTATCTTTAAAACTACAATAAAGCTCATTAGCAAACCAAAGATCATTATAAATCTTGTAAAAACAAGTGATTTTTGTAAGGATTCCTGTGATCATGTATTCATTTTAATGTTTTCACAGGCTTTGGTTAGGGCATTCAAATAAGCTCCACATAGTTTTAAGTGTTCAGAACAACATGATTATTTAATGATGATTTCGTTTGCCTCTACTGGAAGGGCAGCACAGCCACAGATTCTTCAACACCCCTTAGGGCTTGTTAGTGATGCTCCCACACCTCTGGGATCCTCAGAGACAGCATTGCTTACAGAGGAACGTCACTGCCAGGCTTAAACTTTTGAGCTGTCTTACCTTTTGTAGAAAGGACATTCTTCTTTCAGATCACAAGTTTCATTGTGTTAATTGCCAGAGAGACATGTGCTGTATGAAAGTGTGCTTTCTGTGTGCTTTCCATAAAATAAAGCTATAAGTAACTTGTGCTCACCAAGCTGTAATTTTCTATAACAAAGGGCTTTTGGGAGCCATCTGCTGCAAATGTGGCCCTATTGTAAGGCTAAGGCTTGAAAACACATCTCTGATGAAGCTGTTTAACACATACCGTTATTAGCTGAAAGTACAATTACATGACTGACTTGTTTTCTCTGGAAATCATAATAGACATCAGGTCATGCATAGTTCCTAACAAACTGTTGGCAGTGTGTTCGTCTCATTAGATCTGTCTGTTGTTTTACTGTCTAATAAATCTGGTAGGAACTACCTTGGACATGCTAGACATTTTGCTCTCACATTTAGAAGTGCTTTCTCTCTAAGGAGTGACTTCCACTAATTTGCCCCTCAGCATAGGCTGCTATTTGCGGAGAAAAATAAAGACTTGGATATAATCACAGACTCCGTTTATGACAATGGGAAAATGTTTATTCCTTTCAAGAGCATCAGAATCGTGGTAAGCATAAGATTTGGATTTGCTCTCAAACTCTGTTCTTTCCTATTTGCTCGCACCCAATATTCCATTACTGAATGAGTCGTTTCTCTTCTGACACAGATCGTAACACGTTGCTCCCTGTATCGTTCCTCTGGGTCTCGCCCAGCTTTGCAGAGCTGGTGATATTGCTTGGGATGTGAGCTGGGGCAGAGCGCGTCCCAGGGTGTGTAAAAGGTTGTGAAGCATTTTACAGTCTTCTCGTCCAAGTACTGCTGCACTAAAAATCAATTGTGTTTCCTCCTGTAACAATGAGAATTATTGACTGAACACAAACCACAGCCACTGAAATCTAGAGAAACCTATTAAAACAGTATCAGTCACTTTTAACCTTTTTTTCAATGTGTATGGACTTCAGCAAAACCTTGTGCAGGTGAACGAAGGGAATTGTATTCCTTTGCACTCCTATTTGTTTCCATTGCCCTTTAACATGCTCGTCATAATTGCAGGACCATAGAATCATAGAATCACAGAATAGTTAACGTTGGCAGGGACCTCTAGAGATCATCTAATCCAACCCCCCTGCTCCAGCAGGGACCCCTGGAGCACGGGGCACAGGACGGTGTCCAGGCGGGTTTGGAAGATCTCCAGAGAAGGAGACTCCACAGCCCCTCTGGGCAGCCTGTGCCAGGGCTCCGTCACCCTCATAGGAAAGAAGTTCTGCCTCATGTGGACATGCAACCTCCTGTGTTTCAATTTATTAGCATTACTCCTTGTCCTATTGCTGGCAACCACCGAGAAAAGTTTGGCCCCATCCTCCCTACATTCACCCCTCTGGTATTTATACATATAATCAGATCTCCTCTCAGTATTCTTTTCTCCAGGCTAAACAGGCCCAGCTCATTTAGTCTTTCCTCATAAAATAGATGTTCCAGGCCATTAATCCTCTTCATTGCCCTACACTGTACCCTCTCTAGAAGCTCCATGTCCCTCGTGTACTGGAGAGCCCAGAACTGCACACAGTACTCGAGGTGCGGCCGCACCAGGGCTGAGGAGAGGGGCAGGATCCCCTCCCTCGACCTGCTGGCAACGCTCCTCCAGAGGCAGCCAGGATCCCATTGGCCTTCTTGGCCATAAGGGTACATTGCTGCCTCGTGGTTAATTTGATGTCAACCAAGACTCCCAAATCTCTCTTCATGGTAACTGAATGAATTTGAATGGAAAAGAGAAGATGCTTATAGTAAACAAAAGCACATGGCTTTTTGGAGCAATTAATACAGAAAGGCTGGATCATCCTACAAAATATACATTATTTCAAAATGTCTATCATCAGTATTTATGGTTCCCTGGAGTTTTAGGATCATTATTTAAAGAGTAGAAGAAAGAAAAATATATATTTTATGTCTTATTCGAAGGAAGAAAATACCCACTGTCTAGTTTGTATAGAAGGTCTTGTCTGACACTTGTATCTACGTGCTGATTTTCAGTGTTCTGCTCTGTGCACTCCATATAGGAAATCTCTCAAGATGAGAATGCTAAGAAGAAATAAATATTTAAAATGAAAGGTTGTTTTCTTCTTTCAAGAAGGAAAAATAAATTTCTCAAGTACACTTTGTGAGTTGAGCTTGTTTTATCTCTGATTAACATTGAAGATATGAAAAATATGAGACTCAGGGATAAAAAGATCAGCCTGGGATTGTGTTTGAAATGTTATCCATAATTTTCTTGCTTTTACTTCTGAAAGCACAAAAGCAGAGATCTCCATCCAGCGTTTAGACAAAACAAAATTGCTTTCCAACCCTGAGGTTAGTATTTCTTCTACTTACAGGGTATGTGGTATTGATAAATCCATTTAAATTATTCTCTATTTGTATAAAGATTTTAGGGCAAGTTTTACTTTGTTATAAATGAAAAACAAAACCTCGAGCAGAAGCCGATTCATACCCTAATAAAGTAGTGGGGAAAAAAAACAGTCTAGTAATTTGAACCATAAGAGGAGATTTATGACTGTCTGTCAGTGCTGCCAAACTCTTGACAGTGTCATGTAAAAGCAGTCAGCATTTTCTTATTCAGCAACAAGATTATGAGGCAGTCCAAGCTGTTCAGTTCCTCAAGGATCACAATGTACAGGAGAAAATTCAAACTGCTCAAATCCTGTCAGGTTGTCCATAAATGTCAGCATTTTATTTCTACTTGCTTTCCTTTAAAGGTATTTCTTGCTAGTCAATTAATTGTCATAGGAGTTACTCTGAACCGTGACACAAAGGAGATGAGAGCAGTGGAAGACTCCTAAGGGTGATTAGATAACTCAAGGTTGGGGCAATTGCAAACAGAAGGGGTTAAAATGACAACAGCAGAAAGATGGTTGAATTCCTGACAAAGAGCACACTTTCTTGGGACCTTGAAGGTGAGACCTAACCTTACCTGCTGGCCTGCGGAAGTCACCAGAAGCTTATGAAGACAGAAATTGGCAAAATATCAGACTGATAGATAAAGGACACAATTTTAGAGCTCTTTTTTTAATGGAAAGGAGTAAATGAGTGAATCATGTTGATGAGAATTGAAGTTACGTGCAAAAGAAGAAAGAAACAAGTCTTAGGAACATGGAGGAAGGAGGATCAGTGAAACTTTTATCTGATTTACTTATGCAATGGCTGGGGGAAATGGTGACTTTTAAATCCAGTCAAACAGGAGGAAATGTTGCTTCCAGCAGTGGCAAAGGACGTTGAGAATGGGGGAAATATGTGAAAAAGGACAGAGGGCTTTTGTCACATCGAGGCATGTTTTTGTCATTTGGTTTGGAAGGCATGTTGTACAGGCACATACAATCAACTCCAATCCAATCCAATCGAAAACATGAGGAATACACAGAGCAATAAGAACTGTGACTCAAGGCTCCAGCAGCCAACCTGTCCTGCAGGCAGGACTTTGCTTTAATGACAGGTGGCTGGTCTTCAGTGAAATATATGCAGTTCAGGACTATGGGTTGGATTTGGGTTGGATTTGAATGGCAAAGCACCTAATATAATGCTGCAGGCTTGATCATTTCAATGCCGCCAAATTTTGATGGATTTAGCTCCAAGTAATTTTAATAATCCTGAAATTAAACAGATATTGCCTATATAATTACACCGTAACAGCAAGTTTTATGTGGCTAGTCACTTAATTATAGGTGATCACACAACTCAGCAAGTAGTGCTAGTCTGCATTAAATTTCAATAATTATTCTTTGATTTTTTAAGAGGCATTTTGTAATCCTTATAATGCAAACTATATATTCTGATATTTTATTTTTGAGAAGAAGTGGAGATGGGCAAGTCTAATACTAAATATCTTCTGGAATTACCTTTAATTTTCTTTTCAAGACAATTTTCCCTCTGCCTTGCAAAAGAATCTTTTTTAAGTGAGAATCTTTCTCATGCTATAATAAAGCAGCTCAAGAAATAACTGTAAGAGCATAGCAGAATGGTATCAAAGGCTGAAAATTAGTATGTATTTTTTCAAGTCTGTGAGCAACAGGGAGGAATCAGGGGAGCAGTATTGTTTATGGTATTCCACTTGTTACATCTTGTTGGACCTCTCAGATTTTAATATCAAAATTACCATCTTGGCTGCAAGTGGGAAAAGAGCAATTCTATTACAGTTGAAAAGTTGTTCTGCATTTTTTTTTGTGGTATGCAATTTCTGTACCATGGCTATGTGGTTAAAAATCTGTGTTGATTTGTTTGGGTTTTTTTCCCCAGAGGCCTTGCTTTATCAGTATTAAAGAGAAGGGCAAACACAGAAAATAAAGAATACAGAAAGCACAAACAAAACAATCTTTTGGTGACGCAAATTTTAACAGGTCAAAGGAATACTTCTACTTTTTCTTCTTGTAAGATGTTGTTGAGGCTTGGAAGAGCCACAGAAGCACTCTTAAAAGCTTCACCTTACTGTCAATTTTCAGTAGATTAATAGAAGCAGCATGTGTTTAAAACTAGCTGCTTATAAAGGAATTCAGATAGGAAAAGACTGAAAATCATGCATTATCTGATTTGAGAAATCATTACATGATGCTTAATAAGAATAGATCTGGAAGTCTTTTCATAACCATTTCTTGAATACCTGAGGCCGAACGGATAATTAAAAACAAATATATGAGTAAGAATAAAACACAAACTGTATCCCTGAGCATGGAGACACAATGACTCAATATTTGCAGAAGGGTAAACATACAATGACTATATATTTTGTATTTTGCATTGCTCACGTACAGAGATACAGCATTAAGAAGAAATTATTTGGCACATCTCCTTTATGCAGTTATCTTTCATACTGTAAGATAGGGTTTTTCTTTATCCTCTGTCTCTCTCATTATACATATTTCATTCTGTGGGCATCTCAACAGAAAAGTCTTTTAAAAATTTTAACTGTAAGTATGCAAAAATTCATTCTTAAATGACTAGGCTGTTCCATACACTATTAGATACTTGCTATATTTTCGGGTCCATTTGAAACTTTACATAAAACTGTATACCACGAGAGCTTTTTTGGAAGAGGCTGGAGGCACTAGCATAGAATCTACTCCTTTGTACTCTCTGCTTTCTCTCCTTTGCACAATTTGTGCATCCATTATTTAATTAACAAGATACATTTCTATACATACTTCTTCTGCACTCTAAGGGCACTGTATTTGTAAATCAGACGGGGAATATTGCTAGTATTGCTCTTATTCACACTGGAGGTTCTAATCCAGATGCTTAGTTTCTCAGATTCTGACTTCAAATCTGCAGAAGTATATGTTCCTATGTTTCTCCTTTATTGTCACTGGAAGGACATAGGCTTCTGGATTTTATACTAGGAAGTGAGGATATCAAAGAACTGCCAACTTTGATCAGATTTTAGGTAAGCTTTCTTTTCTTTTATGGCAATCTTGAACAAGATATCTTTTTCTTTTTCCCCTCTAGAAAGACTGAGGATACATGATTTATCCATTACTTGCACACATCACAAAACAGAGGCATCATTTTTGAAAGAAAACTGCTTGGAAGTCCCAGCTGCATGCAGCTATGTCTCTGATTGAGATGCTTCATTCAAAAATGCAACCCTCAGGCTGTTGCTGACTGTGACGTTGCTTAAGTTATCCACCCTTCTCAGTATCTGCTACCTTAATGCCCAAGCACCTGCATTTCACATCTAAATGTGCACAGATTATCAAACTTTGAATAACTTGTGATCATTCTCACAATTTATCTAGTCCTGGATCCAACAAACTGGGCGTTCTTTCACCTCTTTCCCCGAAGACCAGACCAGCCGTTTTTATCACACACGTTGCCTGGAGCAAGCCTTGTACCGCAGCAGTGACACCGTCTAGTGAAGCAGCAATTGTGCTGCCCTTGTCACTCCTCTCTATGACAGCTCAAAGGAAGATGTCTCTGTGCCACAGGGGTTCAGTTACATCCACCTCCTGCAGGGGCATTCACCCCTGCTGGGGGCACTTGTGCCCATACAGCTCTTGCTCTTTCACTCAACCCTTCTGATGGCAAGGTCAATTCTGCCTGAAAGAAATCAAGATTTTGAACTGGAGGGATAAGTCAGTAACGGCACAAGACTATAGTTAGTGCTTCTGTTGGGGAAGGAGGAAAGCAAAGATTTGAAGGTCCCAAAGCAGAGCTTGAGTCTTCATGCATCCACATCTTCAGTCCTTAGCTTTGATTGATACTCTTCCAGTATCTTTTAACAAGGCTGTGCTTCCTGCTGCATGCACATGAAGAACACAGCACATGGAGAGCATAGGCAGCCAGCTCAGATGTGATGACACCAGTATTTAAATCTGATGATGCATAGCTCAGCTCTAAGATGCTATTTTTTATCTAGATCTAACTTTGAACATGAGCAATTGTAGTATTGATAAAAATAAGGCTAAGGCCATTTCTTAAAAAAGAAATAGCAATACCTTACTCATTATCTGACTAAAATCTAGCCAACAATGACAGAACCACTCTCTGACAGATGGCAATACACTGGATTATAGTGAAATGTGCAGAACAGAGACATTGCTATGACTATTTTACACAGATGTTTCTATTTCAGTGCTAATGTTCACATTTCACATTAAGTCATACTCCAAATGGTATTATCTTCTGCTACTAAAAAAAATAAAATAAGCTTCATTACAGAGCGATGTTTTGATGTAATCTAAGACATTATAGAAGATTTCTAACAGCTATGTTTAATTCTTATCTATTATTCTCATGTCTGAAAGTACAGTATATGGATGATAGAAATTGGCTATAGGAGTCATTATTACCATCACCACATGACTTGAATGCTTGCTTTGATGTTGTCATGATCTCTCTGGGTTTCTTATATTTCAATAAGAAACTGTCCTGTATTGTGTAACAGAGCATTTAAGCTTTATATACAGTCTCTGAAACAGAACAGTTTCTGTATGAGATTCCTCTTCCAAACGGGTGTTGTGATGAAATATCAGTAGAACAATAAGTATGACATTTTTAGCATATCAACATTTGTACCATTAAAAAAAAAAAAAAAAAAAAAACATGAAGCAGCAGATGGCATTGAATTTAAACAGATTCTAAATGAAATGTGTTTTCTTACTCTGATGGTACTTGGTATATGTAAAGCAATTTCCTTGAGGCAGCAGAGTACAGTTCAGAATTACTTGATATTTTGGAAATTTCCAAGTGATAATCCTCAAATGGCTATCTCATGAATAAGAGGTAGGGTCTTCATAGAGACCTTCCAGAAAGCATGAACCACACAATTCAAGGAAAGAGAAACAACAAGAGGCTTGAACAAAAGCTGGCTAGACATATCCAAGGTGGGGGAGGCTGGAAATTTATGACTTCTGACAGCAGGAGAAATGCTTCTTCCCTGGCCTCAAATTTTTATTTGCACTATTAAGTGCCCTGTAGCTAGTGGAGGGGACAAAATTTCATTATGGGAATTTGCGAACTAGCTGGTCCTGAACTGAACATCCTCACCAGAGGAAGCAGTGGAGGAAGGTGACTTCAGGAGGCACCTGCAGGAAGACACCAGACCAGACATGTTGTCACTGGAAATTTGTTGCTTGCTGGGGGAAGGGGATATATGATGTTGCAGGGAGACAGCCAAAGCTTATCTGACCCTTGGTCTAGTGTTGCTCATCAGTGTGGACTCCAGGAAATGAAAAGTACCTACAGAGAGCACAGAAATGAGACACAGGAGCTCAGATGTTTTCCCCCTTAATCTTGCAAGTGGAGAGGCACTCAGGCAAGAGCAACAACCTTCTGAGGGTTAATAACTGTAGCATGGCTTTATGGGTTTTATGACAATGTGAGGGATGAGGACTACTAGTGAGATGAAGCAGGATAGGAGTTCTACTAATGTGGTGAGAAGGGCTTCAAGCTATGTAAATTGGAGGATGGTGATAACATCTTACAGTTAGGTGAGGGTACAGAGGTCAGGAGCAGTGCATGGGGCAGTATGATGGGAGCAAGAGAGCTTTAGGGAGGATAAACCAGAGCAGAAGTCGTCCACCACAAATGGCTATACAGTGTATCTGTCAGATACATTTGTTAGAGCGAAATTTTAAGGCAGGTACTAGATGGGCTGGAGAGGAGCCAGTCCTGAACCTACAACTCATGAACAAGGAAGAATAGTTTGGAAATGTAATAATCAACAGTCCTCTTAGATGTACTGACTGTGAAAAGTAGGGTTCGAGATCCTGAGGTGAGGAAGGAGAGCAGCAGAACATAGACCCAGCAGTTCAGTGAGCAGACTTTACCTTACTTGGGGAACTGGGACCCATGAGAGGCTGTGAAGTGAAAATTAGCAAAAAATTGTTATCTTCAAGCAGATTCTTCTCCAAGAGCAAGATCCTTCTATTCAGGATATGAAGTACATGTATGAGGAGAACAATTTGGCTAAAGAAGAAATTTATGGCAGTGCTCCAATCAAAAGCAAGCAAGCAAGCAAGCAAGCAAGCAAGCAAGCAAGCAAGAAAGAAAGAAAGAAAGAAAGAAAGAAAAAAAAAGAGAAAGAAAACATCCCTTACAAGTCCATGAGACCATTTGAGTACGGGTATGAGTGAACTATCTAATGTCCTTTAAAACCTGTTTTCCATCAATGCTGTCAACAAGGTTACGGAAACTGAAATTACCTCCCTGACTGAAGAAAGGCAAATATTTTATCTGACTTCAAAAAAGAGGGAGAAGGAATGATCCACAAAACCATCAGCCCTTGGGAAATTCACAGAGAATATGCTCATTTATGAATATGTAGAAGAGAAAAAGATGGCTGCAAACAGCCAGCATACTTTTTCTAATTGCGGTATTTTAGATTAAGGAAGAATGGTGAATGGCATTTATTTAGACTTTAGCAAGGGTTTTGACACTACTACTGGCAATACGTTTGTATTCAAGCTAGGATGTTACAGTGTGGGTGAGGTGGCAACTAAGTGGGTAAAAAAATTGTTGGATGGGCGGATTGAAAGAACAGTGGTTAAAGAACCCTATTTATGTGGATAAATGCAACAGGAGTCTGACACCTCTCCTGTTTAACAGCTTAATCAACGACACGAAAAGAACGGAGTACAGTCTTACCATATTTGCAGAGGGAGTACTGTCTTGGACCTCTCTACATTGCATGATAAACGGGAGCAAGTTTAACAGAAGGCACCATACTAGGGCAAGCACGAGAACTTGCCCTGTGAGGAGAGACTGGGGGACCTGGGCTTGTTTAGCCTAAAGAAGGGGTGGCTTAAGGGAACCTAGTGCCTGAAAGAGATGGAGAAATCCCTGCACAGAAGTACATACCAGGAAAACAAGAGAGAATGGGTGTAAATAGAAATGAGGAGGTTCTGAGCAGATGTAAGGGGGAAAAAATCACTATGAGCATAAGTGAGCACTGAAACAGGTTACCCAGAGAGACAATGAAATTTATATCATTGGAGATTTTCAAGATCTGATCAGTCAAAGCTCTGAGCAACCTATTCTGAATTCAGTGCTGACCCTGCCTTCAGCAGGAGATTGGAGTAGGGACTGCTTGAGGTCCTTTCCCACCTGAATGAATCTGTGGTGCTATGAATCTGTGACAATACATTCCTTTTACAGAGGAAGAAATTTGTTGCATAAATTTGCTCATCTTAGAATCTTTTAAAGTCTGATGTATCACATACATCAGCAAAAATATTTTTACAGGACAGCATGCTGAAACCTGGGGACAAATAGTATTTTGTATCAAATCAGGACAAGTAATAGAGATTTCACTAAATATACTTGTCAGGCTCAGATCAGAAAGGACAAAGATAATGGCAAACTAGCTTTTGGAGGTGAAAGGGCAAAAAGGAATGAGGGATAGGGTGTTTAGACATGGATGCTTAGAGAGAAACAAAGGAAATAAAATATGATCTGATAGTGAATAGGAAGTTAATTATATATATATTGGTCCAAATTGCACTTTGTCAACTGTGGAGTTTATCTGGAGTGTTACCATAAAGAACAAACAAGCAATGGAATTACAGTAAAACCACTTTATAGAAAATTACCTACTAGAAAAGGAAATTGAAAAGGGAGTGAGCTCAAAGCAACTAATTCCTCTCCAAGTTATCAAAAAACCCTGACATTTTGCTCTCTCCAGAAGCACCAGAAGTTTTGAAACTCCTCTCAATAGGCCAAATCTTGGTTAGAGAAAAATGCACCATAATGTCAGGAAGACAGATATTATTTTTTATTTCTAACAATCATCAAATACTTTTCAGATAGGAATTGCTATTAAATATTTATTTTTCACACTTCACACATTTTGGAACATCTTTCCCAAAGCAAACCTGGTCTTTCACTTCGTATTTTTGCCAGTTAATCTGTTCCAGGCCATATGTATTAGTAGTGAAATAGCTGATGATACTGCAAATAAAAGAAAATCATTTACTGATTTTGACTGAAGAAAAATGTGACATTATTCCTCATAATACTATCTTCTCAAGAAGATTAGAAAGGGTAAATGATGTATTTTAGATTGCCCTCACTTAAGGAAAGAGTGACAAGTTGGGACTATTAATGACATTCTCCCAAAAGGAGAAGCTAATAAGTACCAGCTTTTTTCTTAGGCTAGAAATGACATATTTTAGGAATAGTTGTAAGGAAGTAATGTTAGAAACACTTGTAAGCAAAGCAATGTCAGTATCATGCTTGCATTAATCAGGTCTCCTTGGATGGATGACGGATGTCTTGAGGTTGACAGGAAGAAAGTTCTTCCTTAGTTTGAATGATTGCACTCCTAAGATAAGTAGGCACAGCTCCATCGTTTGATTCTTACATTCCAAAGATCATTCTATCCATATCTATAGCAAAAAAGAAGGAAGGATTGTAAATCATGTATGTTCACGGACTCCATTTTCTTCTTCTTGTCAGGGAATGGCAGGTTTTACAAGGTATTCTGAGGGCATGTCAAGTAAATTAAATAACTATTGGTTTTAATTAGCACTCCTGCAAGCTGTAATATTCTTTACCTGAAGCTGAGTGATATCAAAGAGATAGGAATTTTTTTCTTGCCTTTGATGTTTTTTTCATTTTTCCTCTCATCAATGCAATTTTATGCCCATTTGATAAAGCAATTGAAGGACACCAGAGGGAGCTAATCTTAGACAATGATGTATCTAAACAATCATGAACTGAATTACTATTAAGAAGGATATTTAAATATGATGGATAATAAAAACAATGTTGTCCAGAGGGCTTTGAGATGCTTAATTCTCAGAAGATCTGTCATGAGGAAAGTACAATTTCTCTGTATTTGTATACAAATTCAAGCGAGGACCTGTAACACACATAGATATATGATTGTGCTTTCCAGGGAGACCACAGAAAAATGTACCTTTGGTGTGTCTGATAGGAGCAGATCTACCCATATACCAGTTTAAAGCTATCATAAAATCATTGTAACTGAAATTTTCAATAATAAGTGCATTTGGGAAGGTGTATTACCCAGGATACATATATTTTAGACTTTCAACAATATTCATGCATAACTGGTATACCACATAAGTAATAAGTATTAAAGGAAATGACCTTTCACTCAGGCGAGAAGCTCTACGCTCCTATGCTCTGCCAGGAGATGGAAGATGCATTTTTTACATCCTTTTCTCTCCCCCTGAAGAGCAGACAGAGCTGAGGATGTCAGTCTTTCACTCAAGGGGCTGTGTGTGCAACTGGACAAAGTTAGTTCAGGTCCTGCAGTGCCCCAGGTGCTTGCTCAGCCCAGAACCTGCTACTCCAGGTGCCCCATTGCTGTGTCCCTCCTCCAGCTGCCCTCCTGAATCCTTGTCACTGGGCAGTCCTACAGTGCATCTTCCTTTCACCCTAGACATGGGTGTTCCTCTCTCCTAGACCAAGCCGACATCTTCTCTGTGTGGCAGCACATGGCAGTGCAGGGTTGGAGATCACGACAGATCTCCCCATCAGAGTCGCCTCCCATGCTGTAGAATCCAGAGAAAAGGAGGATTTCACAGGCATAGCCAAAATAGAAATTGGTAGCAAGAAGTACTGGGGCTGCGAGCGAGAAAGTCCCATGTCAAGGGCCAAGCAGGAGCCTTTGGCATCAGGAGGAGTCATGGCAAAAATGGTGGGATAAGGTAGGAATCCTTTTACATGGCTGTTTTTTTCTGCATCTTTCTCTGAAGTAAGGAAATATAAAGGCTCTTTTCCCAGTTTTTAATTAACTCATTATCTTACCTTATGGCCTCATGAAGTTGAATTCCTTCATCATCCATTCAGTACAGGATATTAATAAATTTATGATTCTTGGAGAAATTGAGCATTTTCTCAAAGAAGCCTAAAAAGAGATACAGGGTTCTTCTGTTAGTCTGCTCTCTTCATAGAGATATTTTGCTGATGGCCGCATATTTGTTTACCTAAAAAATCTGGAAAGTCTGAAGAACAAATATCTTTTGCTTTATGTTCCTCTAGAATTACTGGTATAAACTGCTATTCATTCAGGTTTAGCTGGGATATTGATTTAATGACAGGCAGATACAATGTACTTTATTGCAAACAACTCTTAATGCTTTTTTTACTTGAATATTGCTTGCTAGGATTATTTAAAATATTAAGGTAATGATAAATTAAAACCTCTTAGTGTCCAGTCATTCATAATCTGTTCCACTGTTTAATGGATACTGTACTAGAATTGTCTTGAAACTGCATACTCTGATACATCTGATACTGATACATCTCTCACAGAATTCAATGGATTATGAGTGGCCTCACTTTTTAATGCCTGTTTTTTACTACTTTATGACCTTATGCTAAGGACATAGGTACCTACACAAAGCTACATACACAAACAGAAGAGTGCTAAATACTGCATTAAAAAAAGAAAAAGAAAATCAATAAAAAAAAGAGAGAAATTTTACCTTTCCCACAGGCATCTTTTGCTGGACTATTAATATTTATGTGGCATATTTAGTATTATACAACATAATATGGACTTCAGGCCACAAAACAGGTAACAAGATTAATTATTTTCCACGGATGATCTGTTCTTATGCAAAACCTTTAATGAACTTCATGCATTATAGAAACCATACCACAAGGGACAGGAAGACTTAATAACTTGCCACAAGTTATTTAGGTATTTTTCCCATAAACAGAATTAATTCACATTCTCACTGGAAATTATGCATTCTGCTCATACCATTTACATTCGGGTTTAGTTCATTAATCTTTATCTATACCCTTATCTGCAGCTGGTTGAGGAGAAGAATAACAAATACTGTGTTTAAATGAAACATTTCTGTACATCTAGGCCTACTTAGAGTTTTGTTTCTTTATAGCAGTGACCTATAGAACTGCACGACCATAAAATATTACCAGAGAATAGTCACATATATGGGACTAATTCAAAACACAAGCAGCTTACACAAGTTGAGCACAAGTTGAGCACAAGTTGAGGAAGAGATTTAGTGTTTTTCAAAATCTTGGAGCCTTATTTTAATGATATATTATTATTCTTTTAAGAGCTGCAGGATAATTTCATTAAGTTGCAATCATTTTGTTATACAAATGGTCCCTGGAGGTTGTAAGCAACTCAAACAGAGTTTTGAGTATTCTATGAAATTTTCAAAATACTAAGGAGTAGAACACATTATCAGAAGGGTTACAATGTATTATTTTCTCTAGATATTAGTACATTTGGGCAGTCTTCTAATTGCATCCTTGTTCCCACACACAAGTGAATAGGTATGATATATTTGTACAAAATAAATAAGTAAAACAGCTCCCTCAAATTCTAATTTATACAAATTCAGTGTAACACAGTATGAAGTAGATCCACTCTTACCACAAAGCTTGGGATATTTATGACTATTAATTCCATGTTCACTTGCAGGAAAGGACTTGTGTATGCCTCTTCATCTCAGGAGCACAATGCAGCATCCTCTCTCCTGTCACGACCAACACATGACCCTCTCCTGACTGCTTAGCTGAAATTCTTGGATTATCTTGGCTTAGTTGTCATTTTCCTTTTTTGGATCCTGGTGCCTGAACCATAACACTTCAGTCGAGGTTAGAATTAGACTTTTCTATTATTTGTAAAGAACAAAGACACTGGGGAAAAAAAAGAAAAAAAAAGTATTATGTCAAGTTACATCAAATTCAAGGGAATCCAGACTAGGCCACTTGTTGCTCCCATGGAAAAAAAAAAGCCCTGAAATGTAAAATAAACTCTCCTCAGACTACCCCCAAACTGGATACACAGTTGGATACAGACACAGAAAACTATGTCTAGGAGGGCAAGCATTAGACTGGTGACCTGCAGAAAGTTAGTAGTGCACTTCAGCACATGACAGAGTTTAAGTATTTGTCCAGGTCAAGAGAGTGCAGATCTGTTTCATATGGGGAATTTGTTAAGTAAATATACCATCAGGAAATAATGATGAGCACCTGACAATTCTAAAGCAGAAAAACATTCCTTATAAGCATTCCACATTGAAAAGCATGCTTCTTGAATAAATAAAAAAAAAATAAAAAAAATAAATAAAACAGATGTTTTGGAGATCTCTGTCTTCAATGAATTCTGACTGGGAAACTGCACAGCACTTATTTGGGATCCTTGTCTATTCTTTACTCTATTCTGAGCAATGCAATTTCAAAAAGATATTGAAAGAGGTAGAAGGATTTGAGGGGAGAAACAAGCAATTACAGCAAGCTCTGATTTTTAAGGAGTTCTGTAGATTTTTTTACTGTATTAGCATTTACAAACTTACCTAACTGGGTTAACAGTTTTATAAAATACCAGACACTGTTTTTAAGCTACTTACTAGACATTATTTTTCAATCCTTTAAATACTGCTTTTTCAATTAGTTATGAGCACTTGGCTCTTATTTTAATCAGATTAATTCAGATTAAATTTTACATGCAGAGAATCCTGCCTGGAACTACTACAGCAGCTGCTGGGCACAGCTGGTGCCCTTGAGTCAGGAGAGGGAGACCCGGACTGGCAGTCATGCCTTTGAGCGAGCAGGAAAGGCAGGACCGGTACTCACCTCTATATCAATAAAATGGCCAACTGGCATGATCTGGCTATTTCCTTACTATTAAATCCATCCTTTGAAATAGAGAGGGTGTATTGGAACTGCTTATTGGGTTCCCTAACCACAATAAATTCCAGCATAAGCCCACATACTGCTAGTGGCCTAGGGCTTATTCTAACGCTGCAGTGTTATAGTCAACATCCAATGCCCATGCCCTGGTATAGTTCAATATACTGATTTTAACACAGCCACAGAGATCCAGCCATGAAAGGTTCTGCACAAGTGCAAGAATTGATTTCCTACATTTATATAGTTAAATGATGTTAAGGTTTGGCACTGCCAAAGAGCAAAGGAATTCAAAGCAAAGCTGAAATGTTTTTCATTTCAGCTCACATTTTCATATCTTAATTGTGACACTATTTCCTAAGATCTATAATATAACTTTCCATTTCACTTTCCATTTCATTTCCATTTCACTTTATTCAAATAAAATTCTCACTGTAATCAATAGCTTCTTCCACAAAAGATCTATTACTTTCACAATATCTCTTTCTTGGTCAATTGCTTAAAAAAAAAAAAAAAAAAGAAAGAAAAGGAAAAAAAAGCTTAAATACTGAAATACTAAAGCCAAACATTAGCTATAAAACCAGACCATATCCAAGATGCTGTTGTCAGGTGGTTCCATTAGTGAGTAATAGAATAGCAGCTCCTTTATGATGTATTGCACTAATTCACCTCTCTGATGATGGATTTGAGCAATGCATAAACCAAAAAGAGGCATTTTGAAGATGAATTACTCCAAACATGGAGCAGACTGGGAAGAATGGATCCAGAGCAACTGATAAACACTAATTATAAAACTTAATGCGATTTTTGAGGAGTTGTTTTGCTGCCCATTTGATGGAAGAGATTATTAACAAGTCTGGTAAACTGCTAACCAGCCATTCAGATTCTTCGGTAAGGGGTCTAATTTCCAATACTTTTCTCGTTTTTTAACTGGAAATGGATCCTTAAAAAGAATTGCCCCAATTGTCTTAAAAAGAAAGGATCTCAAGACTGAGTGGATGAGCAGCAAAATTTCTTGCTTTGTATACTTTGTATATACAAAAAGACAAAAAAGACAGCGAGAACCTTTTTTTACTTAGCTACATTTCTTTTCAGTTGTTTCCCCACTCTTCTTTTTGTAGGCACTTCAGCCTGGGTTTTAGAGTCCTAGGTACTAATCCTTGCTTTGCAGATAGTTAACTCCATGACTGCGCTAGTAACTGCTCCATGTAACTGCGCTACTACTGCGCTAGTAACTGCTCTTTTGTAAAATGGGTGATGAAGATACTTCTGCTTTCTAAGGTCAGAGCTTGGAGAGAGGTAATATAGATTAAGAGACCTACAAAGTAGTAAATGTTTAGAATAATATTTTACAATAATGTACTTCTGTTAAGCAAGGTCAATAGCTACTTGACTTTTAAAATGAGGAGTTCTGAAAAATGTTCTGCTAAGCATCATGTGAAATAGGAATTGCAGAGTGAGCAGATCTCAGGCTCTTAAATGAATACAAGCAAA
The DNA here is from genome assembly GCA_003342815.1 of Eudromia elegans. Classification (NCBI taxonomy): domain Eukaryota; kingdom Metazoa; phylum Chordata; class Aves; order Tinamiformes; family Tinamidae; genus Eudromia; species Eudromia elegans. The sequence goes on along the minus strand of PTEX01000074.1, from coordinate 2,869,695 downwards.
TGACAAATGATGCTGAAATAATACTAGCCCCTCTTAGCCTGCTGACTTGTCAGCAAAAGGTTGTTGATTAAGTGGAGCAGTGAACTTGGCAGTGATTGCCAAAGTGATCGATTTTTGATTCAACAGCCTGTACCACTCAGTCATGTTTGATGACCTGCAGCCCCAGCAAGACATGAGCAGGAATGAAGATCTTTGTGGGCTCAAATCCATCCTAAAATTAGCTATCATTAGCTACCGCTAGTTTATCCTCTCATAAAGCAGTGTTGGGAAGTAGAGGGTAAGAGCTGCTTTAGATGGGCTTCTAGTACCATCTAAAAACTGTCAAGAGAAGAACTGCTGAAAAGGTGTGGGGTACGAAGCAGCTCAAATAATTGCCCCTGTTACCACTTTCAGCCCACAGCCACAATGGGGTTTTGTTTAGATAACAGACGCCATGTTCTCATAAATAGGTCTGCTGAAAAGAACCCGGGCTAGTCTGTCAGCAAAATGTAAAGGAAAAAGCAGTCCATCTGTAAGCTTTGCCAGAGCATCTGACAGGAAAGAACAAATAGTGAATCGGCTGCTCTGACTCTTTGGGCGAAAATAAAACTGAGCTCTTCTATAGCCTTGCTTATCTTCCTTGGCCTTACCCTAAAGCAAAATACTGCGTCCCAGGGGATCCGTAGCCGAAAGCTTCCTTTAGGTGCCAGTTCTGTTGTGCCCATGATATAAGGATAAAACACACGGGTGAAAGAAGGTTGATATCTATTTAGGCAGAATGTAGAAGCCTCAATGATCTTGGAAGTAGTTTAGCACGAACCTAACTGTGGAGATACCTAAAACCCACAGCAATAATCCTAGTAACCGGGACCAATGTTCCAAACTTCTCATTTCCACCCGAGTGCAACCTGTAGGCTACAGTTTCCACATCACTCGGGCAGCCTCTTCCTGCAGCTCACGACTGGTTTTGTATTTCTTTCACCACACTGGCGTGAATGCAGTAGGAAAATTCAGGAGTCATGCCCCCAGCTCCCTGGCTTAGCCACACTGTGATGAGCACACACACCCTGGAGATGTGGGTTTGAACTTTCACAGGTGGAGAAGAGCAGTGCATGATAATGAAGCTAACCACCATCATTTTAAAGAAAGAGAGCATAATCCCCAACTGTGAGAAAAGCTGGTGGTACGTGCTCACCCACAGAACCAATTAATGGTCCTAGAACTGAACATGGCAGGAGTGTCTACTGTAGTCCTGCCTATTTCTGGATGCTTAACTTCTTTGAGCAGGCCCAGCCTGGGCAGCTGAGTGTTCTCCCCAGTACCTGGTGCTCACATGCAGAAGGGAGATGGGTCCGTGGCCCATCGTGGTTGTGGCAGGCTGTCCCGGTTCAGCCCTGCACAGTGGGAGCTTGCTGGCTGGAGCTGCTGGGTACGAAGCCATCATGGTTTTCAGGGTCGCCTTTCCTCACTCACTCCAAGGAAACAGCTCCAAGCTGCAAAAGAAGAGAGAACATTTAGAGCTTGGGCACTGAAAGGAGAGAGGGACAGAAAAAGCTTTGCCTAAGACTGCTAACCTGTAGAGACCAGGAGTGCTGGCTGCCAACTCGGTACTTTGCTTGGAAGGGGAAGGCAGCAAGTCTGGTCGATATGTCTAACTTGCATCAGCTTGGCTCCAGCACTTACTACCAGCTGTCAGATTGCTATCGTCTCTGGCTCCTAGAGGTGCAACAAGGGTATTGTCCAGGCTTACTACACTGAGTGAATGACACTTGCATTATTCATCATGTTTTTTCCCCATTAATGGCATAGTCGTGTGTGTGTGTGCAAGATGCATGGTTAGAAATGGTCAGAGGAGAAGGACATGGGTAGTTATATGCAGGGCTGGTTAAGGTGGAAAGTTGCCTGAGTTTGAATTCTGACTCTAAATTAGTTTTTGGAACAGGTATGAATTCCTATGGAATATCTCCATTTACATTACAAAAGTCTCTGAGAAGTATGGAAATGCCTTTAATGAATCCTGCCAATGCTTTGAACATTTTAATGAAGGGATAAAAAGATTTCAACACTCCCGTTTCTTTGGCAAATTTTAGGCATGATGGAAGATGTTCACATAAATATTTCTGGTGTGAAAGAAGTCAACATATTTCAAGTGTTTCTGGGTCAGTGGTGGATAAACATATACTTAATCCAGAATAGCAAAATGAACAAAGTTCTTTTAAGGAGTGGTGAATTAACAAGACGATAATAGTGAGAAAATGAGCCCGTAACTGTCCTAGCTTGGCAATTCTTAAGTACTACTCAATAATTCTACTTAAAGGTATGTGCAGACTCGTGGATATAGACTTCCTCAATGGCATTACCTAAAACAAGGTGGTATAAGCTCTGTGCCTCTCACTCTGTCAGCTGCTTAATGGCCTGCATCCTCTGTGACAGCGCTGCCTGGTTAGCGTGCGAGGCATCTGGAAACTTATTGTATGACAGAAGATCGATACAACACTAATGAGAAACAATATATAATCCAGTATCCAAAGCAAGTGCATAACCAAAATTACTGATTACAGATTATCTCCTGAAGTCATAGAGGCTATTGATTAGTGTTTCACAGGTTCACTTCCTTGTCAATAATGACAATCGGTTGGTTATCAATTGTTCATATTTGTGAAGTCTCTTCTGGAAGGACTATTCTGGAGATATAAGTGAAGTTGTTGACATTTTAGAAGCTGTCTATTGTTTATTTTTAATTAAAAGAGCTAATGGTCTTTATTGATCTGCTCAACCGTGCTACACTAGATAAACCTTTTGCACTTATCCATAGCTACTTATGTCTAAGGGCTTCACTAAATGCGATATTTTCACAGAAAACTTGTTTTCTGGGATATCAGCAGAGGTATTATGCATTAATTATCTTATCTGAACGTTTTAACTGTACATTCAAATACACAGACAGGTAGGATTAAAATCAGTATTTCAATATTTTTACTTGCTGAGAATAGACGGCCCCATAATCAAGCTTACATCCTTCTAAGAAGTCAGACCTGCATCAGGAAAGTATAAATTGGGAAAGCTTTTACGATAATTGTATGCCATTACGTCCCGTTGGTTTTGAGCTTTATCTCAGATTCAGATTAAAGGGTCACTGAACAGAGATTTCGTTTTCTTTTAATTTGCCAGGGTTTTATTTCATATTTTAACTTTGAAATATCCCAGCTTCGTGTAGTGCATTCAGCTGACAGCCAACAACTATATTTCTTGCTTAGTTAAGGCTGGCAAGTTAAAAAAATCCTGCTCCTCCAAAAGAATTGGAGTACAGGTGCATGTACCAGTGGAAGTGCCTCACAAAATACAGTGCAGTCACCAACCCCAGTTCATTCTTAGTATGTTACTTTTATGTTAAATGAAAACTTGTGTCTTGGTTGTAAGATACTCGATAGTAATGTAAACTTCCTTAAAAGAGATACATTTATAGAAAACATAAATGCAAGACCAGTCAACTATGATTATAAATATTAGCCCTTTTCATGGTTACTGTGTTTAGAAATGGTATTTTATTTGTTTGTTTGTGTAGTAAATTTTTGGATTTTTGTTTTGTTTTGTTTTGCTTCTGAGAAGCGTCATACTAGTTTGTGGGGGGGGTTCTGATAATTTTCATCAAGATAAATAAAATAATCATAGAAAGCAGTGTATGAAAACAGATTCAATATGTGATTATTAAAAAAAAAATCAGAAAAAGTCAGATATGCAGTTTTCAATATTTCTTTTTCAAGAACAGCATAATGACTCCTTTGCCCATTAAACTGCATCACATTATTCTTAGTCCAATAAGAAAGATTAGCCTCTTCATTTAAGCTTTCAGTTCTTCATAATTATGGCCATATGCAAAATTCATTTTTATTTTGCATCAAAACAAACGAGAGCGGATCTAACCAACATGTACAAATTCCTGAGGTATGACTGTAGGGAGGAGGGGGCTAAACTGTTCTCCATAACGGCCAGTGATAGGACAGGGGGCAGTGCTTTTAAACTGAAACACAGGAAGTTTCAACTTCAGGTGAGGAGGAACTTCTTTCCTGTGAGGGTGACGGAGCCCTGGCACAGGCTGCCCAGAGAGGCTGTGGAGTCTCCTTCTCTGGAGATCTTCCCAACCCACCTAGATGCCACCCTGTGCCCCGTGCTCTAGGGGTCCCTGCTGGAGCAGGGGGTTGGACTAGATGATCTCTAGACGCCCCTTCCAACCCTAATGATTCTGTGATTCTGTGATTTGTCTTTCCAATAGCAAAAATAAATGAAAGGATATGTAGTTACAAAGTCTACTAGACATTCATTTTGTCATAGAATTTTTTTAGACATATATTCCTGCAGATATACTGAAAAATAAAATGAACAGAATTGGTATAATTAGACTATGTAATTGGTCTATGCATATCTAGGTCAGATAATGCCAATAACAGAACAGATAGATTTTCCTTCTCTGCCTGAATGTAAGACAGGTGCCACAGATTTGGATGCTGCAACTCTCTGAGCCTAAAACAGCTTTTGACCATCTCTTATTTTCCAAAAGAACTCCAGAAAGTTGAATGACTGTGTTAAGAATGGGTTCTTGCAGGCAACAACTAAAGTATTACAGCTATTATTCAAAGAAATTGTGGGAATGTGGCACTTTTTCTTCATCAGTCAGGTAACCATGCTTCCACATTTCAAGCACAATGAGTAGCAGAACATATTTATGAAGTACAAAGGAAAAAAAAAAACCTGTTCTGCTTATATATCTTCAGCATAATTGTGCTGACACGCATTTTTTTGTAGAGTCACATGCCGTCTTTAACCCTGAGGTTCAGGAAGGCTACAGGGAACAGGGAGGTGGGCTCAGAGCCTCTCTCCGTCCCTGTCTCGGGCAGTGATTTATGCTGCTTTCATTAATGAAACCTAAGGCAAAGGTCATATAGGCCAACATAGGTTTTTTTTTCTTTATCTGTCTCATTATATCTTTTACATTTGCTAGTATACTCTTAACCTGATTGCATGGATGAATCACTGGTTATCATTAACTATCTTCGTCTACTCGTGTGTGAGCTACAAGAAGGACCCAGAAATAGATAAAAAGCACCAACAGAGGAAAAGACAGACATTAAATATATATGTACATACGTATATTTATATTTACAAAAAGATTTATGAGACAGGGCACTATCAAAAGGCCGGGATAGTCTCATTATTCTACCTAGTGCAAAGTTTGTTCTAAGCTCCCTCTTTTATACAGACATTAAAGATCCTTCTATTTTTCACAACAGAGATATTTGCTCAGAGGTTGCCACTACATGAGCCTCAGGAAGGTTGCCAACAATCCTGGACTGTGGCCAGACATTTTCCAGGCAGGATTAAGATAGAAAAAAAAAATCCTACACAAATGTGCAAGTCCTTGCACAAGGCTGCGCTGAGGGTTAGGGGAGTGCCAAACATTACACTTGGTTATAATATTCCTACACCCAGTGATTTGGTCCACTTTTCTGTATTGCCATATTATTGTAATAAATTCTGGTGATTTATTGTGTGACCTTCAGCTTGTGTGTTTATGGGAATCTGTGGATGACTTCCAATGTAACTGGAAACGCAGCTAAGGAAAGCAAGACTAATATCGTTAGACTTATATCCACTATAGAAATGTTTATAATTCCTTGAGGAAGATCTAAGGGACCCTAAAGAGTCTAAAAGTGTGGCTGTGCAATACTGTTAGTGTTTCTTGTGGTACAGCTCCCTGTGCTGCAAGCCCACAAGCTTCCCTCCCCAGGGCAGCCAAGCAGTGGTGTGAACTCACTGTTTCTTCAAGGCTGACAAGTGGTTTCTGTGTCCTATCTGTGCCATGTGCTTAATTTGTTTATAAGGAGAAAGGAGAACATAGAAACGATAGCCCATGCTATCATATGAGACAAGCTATATCTCATTTTTTAACCTATTCTTGCTTAGTGAAATATTCCTTTAAAGTTCTCCAAGGAGCTGATAGAACTGTCTGAAATTTTGCTTATTGTTCATCCACTTAAGCCTGCCAAGCTTAAACCTCCAGATATGAAGAGGTTATATGGATTTAAGTAGAAATCCTGAAAAGCAGGCAAAAACAATAAAATGACTGAACAATTACATGTAGCACAAGCCAGGCCCCATTGTAAGTTTACATTTAAATAGTAATTAGATAAAAGCATGTGTTATATTTTATATAATATAAACTTTTATTTTTTTCACTGCAGAAAGAAAAATCGAAGTAGCAATGTAAAGCATGAACACTTTGGTTGTCTCAGTGACCTGCTATCCTATTTTGCACTACAACATTGGCCAAATATGTATGCCATTTGCCTTTGAGGACATCTGTTACCTTAGTAGATATTTATTGATTTTTTTTATCCTCTATTTCTAAATCATTGAGGATGAAAATATTTTGGTCTCACTTTAAAATGCCCTGACAAGCAGCTTGGTAAAGAGGCTTAGGAGACAAATAGGAGTACAAATTTCTCCAATTTAAGTGTTAAAGAAGTGATAAGTATCTTGGTTATTTCTTACCCATTAAAATTTTTCTTCAATTTATTGACATTTCTGTTCTAAACACAGATTTTTCTGGATGAACATCAGGTGCTTTTTCTTTTCCTTTCTGTTCCCATTATATTTTACCAGGTTTTATCTAATATTTTTTATCTTAGCTTCAGCTGTTTGAAGCTTGGTCGTATGGCATTCCCTTTTCAATAGAGAAGGCAGGTTTGTGTCTTAGGAAGACTGCTTTAAAGTTAGATAACAGTAGCAGAAAGTTTTCAGTAGAAGGCTAAAAGGTTCTTCAATAGTTAATGATTGAGAATCCATTGGGTGTTCTTTTCCAGAATAACTATTTGGGAAGTGTTTACTGAGATAATTTTTATCTAGTTTTTAGGAATGCATGAATTATAAAACTTGGAAACATGAATTTGGTTTCATGGCCTATATTTCTATGAAAAAGCAAGCACATCTATGCGGTTGTAGTAATAATGAATATGAATATAATCCACAAGGTATAAATCACTGTGACAGTCACCTCGAGTAGCTAACTGTGTTATGCATATAAATATGCAGGAAGCATCCTACTGCTGAGCTTCTCTGGTGCATAGCAAAGCCTCTGCGCTCTGCCATCGCAGTCTGGCTGCTTGATTCAAAAGCACCGGCTATTGACACATGATTTTTATCATAACATTAGAATACAATTTGTCTTGTGACTTTGAAGAAATGTGCAGAGCAAAACCAACTCAATCACCTGTTCTTCAAAGTCCACCATTGTCTTCCATATCATTAATTTTTTTCCGTGTGCATTAACCAATTCTTCAGATATTTATGTTTTACTAACAACTGCATTTTTTTTTCAAATTGTTCATCTATTATGTGCATATGAACAGCTCTATTAAACAATACTCAGCAAGTTACACCTTGCATTTAAAAAGGGGAGCAAGTTGCGCTTGGCTGGATTAAATCCTGCAGCTATTACAGAGCAGATTGCTGACACAAGGAAAGAAAGCACTTCTGTGAAGAACTCAGCATGCTTTTCATCAAGAACCAGTATTCTAGATGGGTGAGAAACCTGGAAAGAAACACTATAATGGAGAAGTGTCTCAGTCACTGACAGGACTTTTATTTGTTTTAGTTCAAGAGGAACTCCAGGGAAGCTCATTAAGATGTGCTGAGGGGAGAATCACAGTTTTCTGTCACTAGGGTAATAATGTTTGGCGACTTCAAAAGTTCATCAATAATCCTTATCCATTGAGAATTTCAAGTTCATTTAACATAGGCTTTATGACATTTTTTGCTCCTATTTTTTATTTTCAACACTCAAAAAGTAGTTTCAAAGCACACAAAATTAACAATGCCTTGACTCCAAAAATGGATAGAAAAAAATATGAGTTAGTCCAGTTAGTTAATTAAAATAAATGATCTTAATCGTCTTATGTGCTATTATTTGTTAATGCATTAAAAATATTTAAAGATCTAGTTAGGATGAGAACTCATTCCATTATGTATTCTGTGATGTTTTCACTTCTACGGACAGAAAATAGAAATTTCTTTCTCCCCACATTGAAAGAGTTATCATCTTTGTGAAGACGATGCAAAAGCCCCTGCTCTGATAAGGGAAAGAAGCATCCTTTTCTCATGCTTCCCATGTACACAGACATCCATTTCTGTCACTGTCATATTAGAGCACCAGGTGAAAGTGCTGCTCCCTTTAAATCCCAACCTTGATTTTCAGCCTTATTCACTGGTGGCAGAGAAAGTCGTTAGATTTAGGGCTATAACTCTGTTCTCCCCTACAAATCTAACCCTTTTTACAACTTCCTTCAGCCTCAGGTGGACGTAGTGGACAGACAATAAGTGTTATTGCTAATGTAGATATTGTTTCTTGACTTCGGAAGATAACTTTCAGCGTAATATGGATTTATTGACTGCTCAGGGAATAACTGTTGGTGTGTGGTAAAGTCTGACCACTGCATGCACTTGCAGGTAATATAAACACTAAGCAAAACCTGCAATGCAGGTGTTCCTGAGGTCTTCCTTTGGAAGTGCTGAGAGATGGTGGTTCAAAATCACTTACACTGTTGGCTCTGACTCTGGCTTACCAAGGTTTAGAACACGGCCAAAGGAAAACTAGCTTTTTAATCACTCTCAAGAAAAACACTCTTCTCCATACAATTAGTCATCTTTGCACATTTCAGTGTACTGATCTAGCCCAACACCTTTTGGTCATTTGGAAGAAAATTGACACAGTGGAGAAAAGAAGGCTTTTTTTTCAATCCTCCTCTTAAAAGCGGATCACTTACTTTTTAAGTCAATTTTCCTCAAAATTCACCAGATAGAGTCAGTCTATGATAAGTGAATGACAAAGCCAGTGAATTTTTTTTTTTCTGATGTTTCACCTAACAGGCTTCTTTCTGAAAAGGAAATGTGGAAGGGTGCTAGATTTCAAGCACAGAGAATCACAAAGCTGTTGTGAGGACGCAAAATACAATGTTTTTCTTAAAGTTCAAGCACACATCATTTGGTTTGATGTGGAAAATATTGTATGAATTTCTATAGCCTGTGTTATGCTGTAAGTGACACCGGATAATCACAAGAATCCCTTTTATTCCCAAACAACTGTGGATTTATTGTCATTATTATAAAGCCTCTTCACACTACTCAGGCAAGGTAAAGTGCCTTTTAAGTGTGCGTAAATTACATTTTCTCTCACTTAAAAGGCACTTTATTCTGCCAAAACCAAGTTACAGCCTGGTGATATGTGTTAGAACCAGCCCCTTAAATCTTCCAGTTCTAGGTTCCTAGATTATAGAACCAGGAGGGACAGAAAATGCTCTCCAGTCTGACCAGCTACATAAGGCAGACCATAGAATTTGGCTCAAATAAGCACTCCTTCAGCTCTGGATGGGAGAAATCATTTATTCTTCAAAGACACATCGCAATTTAAAGATTTACAGAGACCAATCAGGTTCATCATTATCTCCTGTGGAGTTGCTCCAACAGCTCCCTGACTTTACTTCTAAACCTGGAGCTTAATTTCAAGCTGAATTTATCCAGCATTCACTCATAACAGTGAATTTTGTTGTAACACTCTGCTAGATGAAAGAGCTCTTTACCATCAAAAATCTCCTCTCTATGCAAGTACCTACTGACTCCCTTTTTAACTGTCTCTTTGATCAGTTAAATAGATTGTGCTGCTTTAGGGTCTCACCAAAGTATTTCCAAGCCCCTGAGTATTAATTTTCTGAAATTCTCCTCATTTTTCAGTATCTTTTTATAGTGTGAAGCACAACAGCAATGATTACACACAGTAATCCACATAATCTCTTCCACATAATATTTGTCCCAACTTCTCTTTATGTGCCTGACTTTTATGTCCCAGGACTGTGTGATAATTAGTATCTAACCAAAATGCAAGCTTTAATGTACAGGAATGTAGTAAAAAGTACATTATTCTCCCTTCAAAGTGTCCTGCTTTTTACTGCAGTATCCATGCCAAGAACAGAAAAGATAAGCCTGCTGGCATATCTTAGATGCTTTATTGCGCTTTCAGGAGACCCATTTGGTGCTCCTCAAAGGACAAAATATATAAACACTCTTTATTAGTCTTTATTTTTTTATCTGTATTCTGGATTATATAATTATTATCCAATATAGTGGAATTACTGTCATAAAAAACTGCAAAATGAGACCTATTTTTAGCATATTAAGCACTGACAGAATGCTTAGTAAGGAGCAGTAGTACCATGCCCTGAATGGATGATTGATTTTGACACTGTAGATCACAATTCAGAAACACTAGAAAAATTTCTCCTGCTCTCTACTGCTGCAAGTGTTAGAAACATCTTTGAAGGATTAATTTTTACTGACATTAGATGAAAAAGACACCATGGCACTGGGTGGAGAGGCTGAGACAGCCAAGGGGAAAGACACAATTAACCCCAACCCTGTAAATCCCCAGAAAAGACATCAAGATTTTGCTGGCACAGCAAATTTTCTTTCATTTGTTCTATTTTGTTTTGTTTAAGAAATTTGCTCTCTCCTTCAATATCCTGCAAATGTTTGCAAGAACAAAACCAGTATCACTTACCTACAGTATCTGCTGGAGATGTCAGCCACTCAAGTGCATTTCTGAAAGAGAAAATCCAATGAAATTTATCTCAGAGAGACCAACTGAAATGTTACAGCATAAATCTACATGTTTTCACTGGAGTGCTGGTGGCAAATCAGGCAATAAAGATCCTCAATTATAAAATGGATTTGGGAAACATTGATTTCACATTGTTCATCACCATCTGCCTGAGTTGCAATTGATGTCATCAAAAGCAGCTGCTGCCTTTTCCATTTCAAGTCCTCAGTATATCAGGAACTCTAGATATGTGCCATCATGATGGCACTGAGAACGTAGGATTTAAATTGCATGTTTTAAATTTCTGAACCATATTATGAACCATAATAATGCACAAATGTTGTCTACTCTGAGCTACACTAGTGAAAACCTGATTGTATGCAGAGTTACTAAACATAAAGACAAAAAAAAGAACAAAAAACAGAGAACATTTTTTGACACATTGTGATCATCTGAAAAAAAAATCTGACTTGTGCTAATAACATTCCCTCTTCCTTTGGATTGCCATTTAAAGCTAGCTATGGCATACTCTGTCTGCCTCTTTTTTATCATCTAACCAACATTTGGATGAGTGTTTTTTTCCTTTAGGAATAACTTTGAGTATAAGAATTGTATTTTATAGCTCTAATAGGAGAAGCATGTGATGATTTTTCCATTTTTACAATAGAGAAGCAAGAGGAGGAGAAGAGATTCTGTATTTAGAGAGCACTGCTAACAGATATTGCAGTTTTAACTTTCTTTCTAAGATCAACAGAAGCTTGATAGGGTATTTCCACTGTAGGTTGGAATATCGCCTCCAAACTTATCCTGAATCAGATTTCAGCTAGTGCTGCAAAATAGATTTACAAATGCTCTTCACTTCATTCGGGCACACTTTGGTATACCAAATTCCGTGTCTTCAAATGAGGCACTTATCTCTAAGAATACCTTATCCATATGTAATACTTAAATATCTCTATGATAGCCACAGCATAAGATTTCTAGTAGATACACAGAAAAAGACAGCAAAAATAAGGGCAAGAGTCAGGGAGATTGCCTGTATTCAGGCCAGAAAAAAAGAGAGGTTAAATAAATAAATAAGCTATTGAACAAATGTAAAAACGATATGGAGATTGCTATGATGCAACTGACTGAATTACCCAAGCTTTCTAAGCTTTCTCTGTGTTATTTATGCCTGACTATTTATTTGAGCAATATTTTAACTAAACTGTTATTTAAAAGCGTGTAGTCTCTCCATAGCGTAGATTTTGCCGAGACAACCTGCCCCTGGGTGGCTCCAGACCTTCTGCTGCACAGAGGGCACGCAAATATCCCTACACAAAAAAGACCCTCAATGTTTTAATTCCTGGAAGATTGTTCTTTGACCAGGTGATGTTAATTAAATGATGCTCTTCTTCTAACAACCTTAAGAGTTTTGGAAAATCATAGACAAAGAGGGGGCTGTAAATAACAAAGATTTTGTTTCCTTTGTCTCCAGAGAAACCGAATGTATCATACAAAGTCCATAAGGGAATCCTGTTACAAACTACTGTTTTTAAGTGTTGCAGGCTTACATTTTGTAGAACCTAATGAATATACACTGTTTAGTTAATTGAAATTTAAAATTACACTTTAGCAACAGGTAGGAGCGTTCTGTTTTCTTTGAAAGTCTTCACTAGCTATGAATCTATGATGATTCCACAGTAATTTAAATAAAAACACAGTAATTAAAAAAAAAAGATTTCTGGCATTTAAAAGCAAGAAAAACAATGTAACCAAATAATACAGGTGATGTGGAGTTTTTATCTCTTAAAAAAGAAAAAATTGTCATCCACAGAGAAAAACAAATAATCCTCACAGACTCTCGTGTGATTCTATATCCATTTTACTGGAAAAAAAAAAAAAAAAAAAGAAGTAACGACTGATCTGGGAGCCTAATGTTGAAGAAGGCTAGAAGAAAATGACAGAAATCTGCAGGCATTACATCCTACTCCACGGGTCTAAGTCCTCGCATCCATTCATATCTATCAGACTAGTAATTTACAGTTGATTTACCAGTCTTTAAATCACTATACAATCAAAATATTATCTGTATTTTGAAAGTAAATGGGCAATATTAATAAAGCAATGGATTCATGCAAATAAGAGTCTCTTTTTGCAGTCTTTGCAATCTTTACAATGTCCTTTTAATTTAACTGTGTCCAGTTCTCCCTCTGTGGCTTCCCACGTTGCCCTAGAGAAGCACTGACTGCATCCGTTTGCCATGTCTGAGCTGGCTCGGTGAGACAGGTGAACAGAAAAGCAACCCGTCACTCAAATAACACAAGTCCCAGATATTACCTGTTAAAAGAAAATCAAACGCAGAGATTTTCACTGCCTCACATTTGAAGCGTTCTGTTGAACTCTTTTCTCTTCCTATTCATCTGGTTAGAGCGGATTTTGTCAGAGTGCCTGTGACAAAAACATTCTCAAAAAAAAAAGGCTTTATGTTATGCAGTCGGACAAATGAAGACAGAAAGAAGCATAGACAGGAAATACAGCCAAGAGAGACAGCCATTAGAAGAGCTTTTGTGCTTTCTGCAGCATGTCATTTTTGCCAGCTTCACGACAATAGCAATACACAAGGATATTCAAATTATTCAGCAAAGACAGGTGATTCAATGGCACAGAGTATCTGCAAAGGCAGCAGGAAGCACAAAGCAAACCATCCTTTCACTCCCCAATTGATGAGCTGGCATGTTACCAAATCTATTTTACACTAGGTTCAGGTTATCATAGAATGGCTAGGGTTGGAAGGGACCTGTAGAGGTCATCTAGTCCATCCCCCCTGCTCACGCAGGGTCTACAGTACGGGTCTCACGCAGGTTATACAGTATTAGATATTATTGTGATTATTCTGGATGAAGATGATGATAATGATAGGGACATAACTGTACAGGAGAAAAAACAAAGGAGGAAAATACAAGGTAAACTTCTACCTCAGCTCATCAGTGCCTGCTGGCTCTCGCCTCCTTTGCAAGTGCTTGCAAACACATTGCTTTTCCAAGTACTGTGATATCACCATTGTAATTGTAAGCGCTCGCAGGCCAATCTCAACACAGAACAGCAAGTTCATAAATCAGTAAATATTTTGTATTTTAATAAGAAATATCTGGAGAAAAAAAATTATAATATTGTCAGAATCTGGACATTCTTCTGGACATACATTAGAATGGAGACACCAGCACAGTATTTTTGTTCACAGTCTCTGAAGCAGAAAGCCTGGTTTCTTGTTTGCCGATGTCTCAAAGCCTTCTCAGCTCTTCAGAGATCTCAAGAACTACTTTTCCTTTTCTTCCCCAAACCTGCCTCCCACACACCTATCCACAGATCTCTAATTAACTTTCTAAAGTGATTTGTTGGAGTGAAAATAGTTTGTATTTTGTATAGAACTAATTAGGCTTGACAGGAATAGAAAATGCCACCAGCAGTTTGAATAAAGCTGAAGGTTAGTTTTAAGATTTTCATGCTGACCTGCTGCCTCTACAAAGTTTCATTTATTAGTACCTTTTCCTACAAACATTTTCCCATATTCTTTTAACACACTAGCATGTATTTTGAGTTACCGATACGTCTGTCTGCTCTGAGGTGCTGATGTGTTCTAGCAAGCTGCAGCAAGAATTCCTGAGGTTACAAAAACATAATGGAGGGAAAAAGGGCCAAAACACAATAGATCCTTCTACAAATACAAATCAGCTGTCCTGATTTTAGCAAAGCCTGAGGTTACAAACAGTCTTTTTAGATTAAGGCAATGGTCCCTACAGCTGAGGTGGTCTCTGAAAGCCATGGTGCTGGATTTCTTGAAGAACAGCAGAAGACGGGGCAAGAGAAGGCACTGACTGAAGCCTCTCCTGGTAAATCCTCCTGGTGTCCCGGAGTGCCTGCCTCAGGGACTGCCTCATCTGGAGCCAGCCCCGAACACGCCAATCACATTGGGAAGACATAGACAGATCACCCCCCCAACAGCAGGTCTTCTGAGGCCACTTAGAGTCTTCTCTAGTGTGCTGAGGCAACTAACTCCATGACCCATTTGTGTGATAGGTGAAAGCTATTTTCTTTTCTTTTCTGATACTTCTTTGTGTATATTATGAGAAAATGATAGCTATCTAGTGCAACTAATATAACAATTTATCTCCAAGATTTTATCTCTTTCTTTCCAGTACTTAAAGGTGTTATACTGAACAGTCATAGAATATCAATTTACTACTGATGTATTAAGCACTCTCAAAAGAAAATACTGAATTAAATAAACTCACATAGAAATCTCTACATGGGGATGCATCTTTGTATTAGAAATTTTCCTGTAAAAAAAATCCTTCATAGCTCTGGTGCCAAATATCTCAAAAGTGAGCTTTCAAATTTATTTCAGAGTAGCTGTAAAGTGAGTTTTAATGCCAAGAGAATGTCTTTGGAAGTCATGGCAAGGAAAATTCCTAATAAAGTACACTCGAGACCCTGTGAGACTATTCAGCTACATTAAAACAGGCAAACAAACAAAATATTTCTATTTTTACTGTGTTGCGTGTGGGTTTTTTTCTCTATCAAAATATTGTAAGAAAAAAAAAAAAAAAAAAAAAACCAAAAAAAAAAACAAAAGGAAAAACTCACTCTTTCCTCCAAAAGGTAAAGGATGAGAATACTCCTATATTGCACAGGGCAAAGCAGTCCAATGCTTTCTTGCATTTGTTGGTTGATCATAAAGGTTTTAATAAGGAGATCATGGGGAAAAAAAAAAAAAAAAAGAGCTTTCTGTCTTCCTTTAGAAAGGACCGTGGGATGTAAAAGCTTGGCTGGCTGCAGGCAGGAGGCAGCACTACACAGAGACATCATTGTTAGTCGGCATAATGGAGTCCCTCCCATACTTAGTCATCAAGGGGAAGCAAACACATGAAGACCTGTGCCCATCACTCACCCCGGAGTGCTAGCACTTCAGTTAAAATTGTGCAAACATCGGAAAACTCTGTTAAAGGGTCATTTTAAACAAGCAAGACTCGAGTTGATAGCATAAAGGACAACTGAGCCCACAGTGGAGAGCTTCTGTAAAAGCAAGAATATTGCATCCTCATGTCCTTGAAATCACAATGACAGTGAAAGCTTCTTTATTCCTCCTTTATACATGAATCTTCAGGCTCGGGAAAATACAACCACAATGATTTGGCTTGCTGCTCTAAGGAGGGTTTCTAGTCAATACTTTTCACTTTCATCTTTGCAATATTTCTATGAACATATATTGTGTATAAAAAAAATTGTCCTAGACTATAACCTCTTGTGTCTCAATGTCCTTAAGAAAGCTGAATAGAATAAAGCTATGCATTTTTACCCTTCAGTTAAAACAGTATGTGACCCATGGATATTTACAGAAACAGTGTAATAAGCATTAAAAGAAGTGTTCCAATCCTGTGCAAAACAGGCATTTTTGTGATTGCTGTTGATGTTGTTGATCCTGTGAACAGGATCCAAAATGTTTGGAAGGTAGAGCTTAAACACAACACATTCTTAAACTTGTCCCGAAAAGTGACTTGGACTTGACTGCTCCCCATAGTCATGTCGATGTCTCACCTTGTCTAAAC
Organism: Eudromia elegans; assembly: GCA_003342815.1. Lineage (NCBI taxonomy): Eukaryota > Metazoa > Chordata > Aves > Tinamiformes > Tinamidae > Eudromia > Eudromia elegans. The sequence continues at coordinate 2,853,483 of PTEX01000074.1, read as the reverse complement.
AATCAGCCAAAATTTTTGCTACGAGGGATCAATAGGGTGAACTTCTCCATTGATTAGTCAAGGAGAGGCAAACATATACAAGGGCAAAGACCGAGCTGAGATAGTGTCTCACCTTGTCTACTTCATGGCACTCTCCCTTCAAAACTCTCTGTGTATTGAATGAAATAACATTGAATGTGTTGTGCAACACATGAAAGAAAAAAGAAAAGTTACATTTTTTTAATGTCAGGATTTTTTTAGTGTCACTTTGTGTATAAAGAGATGCATGTATGAAAGGAAGAAGGGGATTGAAAGGATATTAATGTGCTCAGCCTGGAAGATTAAAAGGTACTCTGATGAGTATTTTTTTCATATAGATTTTTTTTTCCACAGAGCCTGCAAGGTTTTGAGCCACAGCAAAGATGTGCTTGTCCTGGTTGAGGCTGAGAGGCAGTAAAAACAATTTAACTCTCCCTACAGTTCAATAGCAGACATTTTTAAGAGAACTGCACTGTTTTCTGATTAGCAAAATAGCACATGGAATATGGACCATCAGTAACCTCACTGATGTGGGATCACAAAATACATCTGCTCAGTCAATCCTACAAGAACTGCCACTTAAAAATGTGGCTTACTTCCTTTTCCAAATACTTATTTTATTAAATGATTGATTTCAGGGCTGTGCTAAGGCAGTTTAATCTCGTGCAGTTGAAATTCACTTTCAACAAAATTTTTGTGTCCCACTGCTAGTTGTTTCACCCCTGCTCAGGGAATGACTTTTCCTCTTCCACCTATAGAGCCTCCATCGATGTCACCATTCCTGTGCTCCCTCTTTCCATCCTCAAGTTCAGCAGCATATCCCCGAATACAGCAATATAAGGAAGAATAACCCTTTTTTTCTTTCTTTTTTTTTCCATAAGAGAAGTCTCCTGTGTATTTGTAATATTGCTCATTTTCCCCCATGCTACAGTTAGGTTACTGCAGCATGATGAGTGGAAGTTATATCTTCCTCAAATCACAAATCCTAGAGATGACCAATCTATTCCTGCCCGTGTTGAGGGACCACCAGGTCTCTGCATCACAGGTCACTAAAAAAAAATAATGTGCACTGCCAGGAAGCTCTCAGGAGTTGTCAAGTTATTGCTTGGAGGATTGTGTGATTTCATTGCTCCTGTGCTCAGTTTAGCTGAGCCAGCAGAATTTTCTCTAAAGCCTGGACTTTGAAACAAGACTATGAGCATTGATTTTGTGCCAGCTACTGCAATCTCACCTCGCAAATAAAGATCTGACATGTGGTCAGGTGCTTAGGAAACCCACATTCCATAATCTAGCAATTTGCTAGGCTCAAAAATTAATATGTAGTAATATCATGCAATACATAGAGTAGTGTGTGCAACTATAAACAAAGCACAGAACCTTAGTAAAATGGAAATGGCAGGGAATTAGAGGTGTCAAAAAATTCTATTTCCTTCCCAAGCCAGATTGACTTTCCTCGCCTAATATTGGCAGATGCTAATTCAGTTTACTCTTTAAAAATTTCATTGATGGTTTCAAGTAAGGTACTACCAGTCACCTCACAGAAAAGAGAGTTATGGAGAAAAATCCCTAGAGCTATTTGCAATATCTATTTCATAGCTAGACAAAAGTTTATCCAAATTCTATGGATTATGAAAAGGTCTGATTGACTTAATTGAAATTATCAGCTAAACTACAGTTTCTTAAAGGAACACTAAAGTGTCTGAAGAGGGAACTAAAGTATCGTAAAGGTTTGTGTGTGCATGTATGTTACAGAGAGGACTTTCCAGCATGAATCTGCTGGATCCCAGCAGAGAGTCTCCCAGGGGAGATTTCTGCCCCCTACTCTGAGATGGTTGGTAAACCCTCTAAATTTATGGCCCTCTCATGTTGGAAAAGTTGTGCAAATATATAAACTGCCTTTATATTTTTAGGTAACACGCTTTGCCCTTCTTCGGCACTGAAAATAGTAGATTTTGAGAATTCTCCTATATCTCTGCAGAGACTTTTCACTTACTTCTAACTTCCATGGATATTTTTATTGTTCTAATCATTCCTTCATAAACGCTCAGAAGAGGACAGTCTTCTCTGGAGAATTCTCTGACTAATAGCTTGAGATTCAACATAGTTTTTAATTAGGACTGTGGGCGTTAGGGCAAGCTAGACAAAGCCCAGCAACAGAGTAAAATCCATAGGGGTTTGTTAAAATATCTTGGAAAATCATAAGCATTAAAAAACATCAACAATGTTTAAAAGTCGTTCCTCGTGACAGTATGTCTGACAAAAAGTAGGAAAGACAGAATCTCAAGGACATATCAGAAGATCTGCAACAGGAGCATAAAATAGCCAACTACTGAAAGAGCAAAGAATTAATTTATGAAATATTTCTGCTAATTATGGACTAGAATCTTCCTCATTTATTTACTGGGTTCTATGAAGATAGTTATCTGAACAAGAACAGGGTAATGCCGGTGATTAAGAAAAAAACCCTCTGAATCCACTGTCTTGTAAGACTTCAGAGAGAAGTACCAGAGACACCCAGCTGGCAGCTGTAGAGTTAACCAGAAGTATATGAATTCAAAAAGGGAGTCAGGATGTTTCATTTCTGCAGAACATGTTCAGGAATCAAAATTCCCCTCACAGTTTTGTCCATTTCTACATAGGTTAACTAATGGCATAACAAATTTCTATAGGTAGCATTAAGTTTTATTATTGTTTTAATGTTTAACTGAGAGCAGAACATGACCTATCAATACTCACAAATCAAAACTTTATTGTAACACTTAAGTTGCTTAATGCACATTAGGAGAAAAGTTTATGTTGAAAGCAAGCTATCACCCAGATAGGAATCATTAATTGACCTCAAAGAAGAATAAGAAGAATAACCTGATTTACCGTAGCAGGTTGAACTCATGCTGTTAATCTTGTCTCTGGATGCTACTAGTCTCGGTTTTTCTCTTGCCCCCAACCCACAAGTCTGAGCTTGAGGTCAGACTGAACCATCTCGCGGAAATCCACATGGAATTTTCTGTTGACAATGCTGAGGCTGAGAGGGGAGACATTTTCATCTGTGTATTAAGAATCATGACTATGTTTGATTTGACATTTCTTGCTAATAATAGACAACAAATTAAGTAAATCAAGCATGATAATAATTATATTAATAATAATTTGGGTGCTAATGCTACCAGGATTTCTAGATTCTACTGTGTACAGATGCTTCCCTTTTCCCCTTGCTGCCATATATTGAAGGATTCACCTAGCTTTTTTTAGCTCTTCCTGAAAGCTAAATTTTTGGAATATAGATACCTTGTCCAGGATATCTGGGTGTGTTACTTGTTGAAGAGAACTAGAAAGCCCAAGTTGCCACCTCTTCAGCTTTGGCCTTTACTCTCTCATTAGTTTTGGTGTCCTCATCCTTATGAGCATTAAAGAAAAAGGCTGTCAATTCACCAGATTAAAGTTAGCTTCCTGTGATTACTATGTGAAAAATCCCAAGTGAGGGACCGGTAGACCAGTACTTCAAAACTGAAAGCTCCAATGCTGCTTAGAGTTTGGGTATGATGATAGTGTTAGTACCAAGATGGAAAACAGTAGTTAATACTTTGGGGTTTATCAGTGTTCAGAGAAAGACATTAAATTCCTTGAAAACCACTCATTGCTAGAGTAGTTTGATTCTTGTGACATCCTCATGGAAATTTCAATAAGTGCTGAGAAATATTTCTCGGTGGTTTTTGAAATCCTGCATTTCCCTAGATTGTACTATTCTCTTGAATTAAAGAAAAAGTGAATTTGTAAGATACCACACTGTATTCACCTTCTGACGTTCATGTTTTTACCATCATTTCCAAAATATTCAGAAAAGGAAACAGGAAAAAAAATGTTCAGCACAGAAAATTTCCTGTGGCCTTTGTGCAATGTAACAAACTCTTTCAGGTTGTAAGCAGCGTTATATTTCAGTCAACTCGTCAATAAACCTATGAATGTTCTCAGTTAATTCAGGCATTTAAATCAATTGCAATGATTACTAATACAATGCCTTTGTGAAATAAGATTTTTAGTATCTGTAATAAATAAGCTGGATGATGACCTCTCTCCTTTCCTGCCCAAAGGAGAGGAAAAATACAAGAAAAACAGCCACGTATATGAAAAAATTGATTGGTTGCTTTGCATTTTTCTGATTATGAAGTGTTTGGATACAACCTGCTTATAATTCAATTTGATTTTTTCCACTGAAGTCTATTGCCTGGAAGCAACAAGAATATAAAAACACTTTCAAAGGATTTAATTAAAATGGGATATAACATAGTATTTTCACAGTTTTTTTCTTCAAATATTGAAAATAAGACAAATAAATGAACTTGAGAAAAAAAAATGGTTGATTATTTTGGTAGCCATAATAAAATATCTTATATGCAAGGCTTAGCTAAGAATAAGATGTGTATGTATTGCTTTTCAAATGATATCATCAACTTTGCATATAAATTAAAATATGTATGCTACGGTAATATTGATCTAAGGGGAAAATCAAAATATTTTAAATTAAACTTTCTCTGAGCTGAATCTTACAGCCATATTCCTTCAGATTACACTGAAAATAGGTATCAGATGAAATATAACTGTAAGTTATTTTTATAACCTTCTGCTCACCCAAGAAATATTTTATGCAAGATCTGGATCTAATGTTATTTTGGATGAGGGGAATTTAATACAATATTTTTAGAATGTTCCATACTAAGATCATATTGCAAGAAGTGAGACCTCATCAGAATAGTGTATTAGGAAGGATAGCACAATCAGTGTAGGAATTTTTATCCAAGAACTCATCAGGAAAGAGTTTCTTGAACTTTGTTGACAAAATCCCTCAAAAAAATTAATAAATATTCAGAAGTGAAAAGAATAAGCTCATGAATCAATTTGACATATTAGAACGGTGTATACAGGAAAATGGAAAATAAGAAGGAACAACATATTCATTGAAATATTTCAGGGATGTTGAGACCTTTACAGCAGCTATATTTAGATTCTTATTTGCAATTCTCTTTTACAATAATGTTTTATTTTTATTTTCATTGGAATTTATTGTTCTGGATCTATGTTGTAGTAGTAGTATGATTTATAATCTTATATGTTGTGGCAGAAATGTAAGAGAAATAATACAAAGAATTCCAGATCAGTACTGGGCAAAGGACTTAATTCAGATAAGTAAAACTCTGCTCTTCTTACAGCTCAGCTGGCTCAAGGCTCAGCTTTGGCCCAGGCATTGCTGAACTTCTAAAGCTCAGGTTTCTACTATCAAACAGACTGTGCTCGTGCTCCTCCCGGGTAAGAATAAAACTTAGCTGCCAGCCTGGGACAAAAAGATAAGATTTTTGCACTTTCCTCATCATTCTGACAAAACACTGAGGTACTTTTTTCTGTTTGCCATTTGGCATTTCTAGCAGGCAGCTTAAGGGACGCTCTTCCTCTGACTTTTGAGAAGTGTTAGTGAATACCAATAGCTGAATCATACTTTAAAAATAGCACTCATTTCTGTATCTTCTGACATGAATGAAAATTCAAAGATTCCTTAGCTCTGTTAGCGTCCTGTGATCAGGTTTTTTAGTGTTTTTGTTCATATTGTGAGCATACGCGAGGGCAGTAATCAGGTTTGTGGTCTTGTGCAAACAGTATTAATAGAAGGAAAGATATGTCCTGAGAGTAATTAGTTTAGTCTAATCCAGTTAAAATTCAGCTCCTTTTACATTCATTGAGGTGTCACACAGTTATATACTTTTCTGGCTATACCATACAAACTTGCCAATGTATACTGTGGATTTTAATCATTAAAGTCCAATAGACTTAAGCAAAGCACTTAAGCTTATAAGCTTGAGTGTATACACTTAAAGTCCTATAGTGTCCTATACTTAAGTGACTTGTCTCTGGAGGATTAGAGAGGCACCACTGTTTTAGAACATCATTTAGAACTTCACCTGGAACTTGAGGCATGAGTGATGTGCTCAGATTGGGTGGACTGGTCTCCCACACATGTTTCTGTTGTTTAAACAGAATACATTCAGAGGTCTTAACGTCACATAGTTGACTCCACCTGTACAGTGAAGTAAAATTATATGCCCACCTGGGTTTAACTCACCACAGTGGGTGCACAGTGAATGCACAGTGCTGTAGCTTATTAGTTATTCCTGCCTCAGAAAGCAAACCCTTATGGTAACAAAACACAGGAAAAAGAGAGAGGGAGAAAAAAAAAATAAGTCTATTTCTTAGCCTTAGGGAGAGTCAGTTAGAGATTAACATGTCTGGCTCCACATCAGGTGACTGAACCACCACTATGGTGAGCGGAGATCCACTCAGCCCAGAGGTGACTGCAAGCCCCAAAGTCAAGGTGTCCACCTTGTCAGCTGAGTTCCTCCCCAGACTGATTACACCACCACTCACTGGCACAGGAACTAATGCACATAACATGTAAGTCGACATCTCAGTTTAAAGCAGCACTGTTGACATGAATCCTACCCAGAGGATCACCACATTAATGACAAAATTGTTCAGGTCGTATCTGCAAATCATTTTCTGGTAGGTCCCCAGGATCTTGGAGATGCACGCTATTTTTTTTTCCAGGTTAAAACCAAAAGTGAACGAAAAAAAAACCCTCTTTGTCAGTCTTTGGACATATTTTTTTTCCTGCTTCTGCCTCACTTTACTGGAAGAGGAGGAGCTGACTTTATTTTGCTTCCAAAACAACACCTGTTCCATCTTTCTGTTCTCCTTCTAGGGACACCTCTCTGGAATCATAATAGAGTGAAACTGGTGCACAAACAGATTACTATTCTTCTCTATCATAAATGAGGAAGTGACTGACCTACTATTAGAAATTGTGACTAAAATATAAACAGATAAAAAATTGGTGGAGATGGAGAGGACATTTTATATTGGTCCCTTTTGTAGTACTGCTATATATTCATCAATATTGTCAGTACTTAATTCTAGAACACAAGAGAAAAAATTCAGAGCAGGAGAATGGAGCCTTCAACTTCTTCTTACAATGAATTTGGGAAAAAAAGACCCTCTACAAGCCAAGCAGGAGCATTCCAGGGAGAGGAGAAGAAAAAGAACAAAACAGTCTTCTCACAATAGAGAGAAAATGTTTTGAATATGTGATGCCAAAGTTATTTTAAGTTTCAAAATGTCACTTCTCTAGAGTCACATTTTTGTCCATTAATTCTGTTTTGACTGTTAAAAAAAAAAAAACATTGTCTCCTTACATCTAACTGGGTAAAATTGCACTATTATGCTGCTGAGTATCCAAAATATTCCATGTACAGGATAACCTGCAAAATGTAGCGGGGAACTTGGCTGTAAGCCTCGTACTGCTTTATTATTTGCTGCTTTCCTAGATGGTTTTCATGACACATTGAAAAATTTTCAAATACAAATTTTTATGTGCTTCCATGTAGACATGTTTACACAGAAAGACAATATCGTTCTGTAGAAAACATAATCCAACAAGGCCCAAGAGAGGGCCTTACAAATATAGAAAATATTTTCCAAAGGATCATGATTCCAAAAGTTAGGTTGTTATTATTTCCACTTCAATTGATTTTATGCTTTTGAACTACTATCTGGGACTAATCCAGAGTTCTTGCAACTTCTTTTGTATAGAAAAGTCAGGTTTCCTGAAAAAAAAAAAAAAAAAAAATTGATTTTTAAGTCTTTAGGTCTTTTGCCTCACTTGATGCCCCTTCTCTCTGCTTGTCACATTTCTGACATATACTAGGTAAGAATAAGGCCTTACAACCAGGATGAAAAATCCATAGACATCCTCAGTAAATATTTATGAACCAGTGTTGGGTTTCACATGGTCAACACAGGTAAGTGAAGTTTATTGACTTACAATTCGTGCAATTTGAAATCCATGTGTTTCTTATAGCCTGGCTTGGGGATATCAAACAAGCACGTTTGCTTACTATTTTGCCTATCTCTGTCAAGAGCTTGAAGAATCTGTCAAGAGCTGAAATTGAAGGAATAAAGGTTGAAACTGAAGGTACTTAGCTGGCAACAGCTTTCTGATTTATTATTTATTTTATAATTAACTTATTTCAGCTCTCCTGATTTTTAGGTTGATTTTACCTTCCTAATTCCATCCCACATTTATTATCCATTTCTGAAGGCATGATCTGAACTCATTATCTTTTCCTTTGCCTTTCCACATTTTTGTGCTCTTTAATCTCCATTGTATTTGCTTTCCTGCAATGTTTTTCTTCTCCTAAAAAACCCTTTCAGTAATTACTGCCTCTCACGTGTATCCCTCTTACTTTCCCAAATTATGCCTCACTGTTCATTCCTTCCCCAAGGGCCTTGCTCTCCTGCATGCACTCTTCTCAATTATTATGTGGTCTACTTTCAAATAGCTCTTAGACTAACATCCAGGAGGTCTCCTCTACTATCAGTACAAGAGGTTTTTGTACTCTCTTCTCCCAGGCAAAACATCAGACAGGAGGATCTCCTCCTAAGAGACTGTTTAAGTACAGGACTCAGTAAACTATAAGAAGATAAATGAATTTACAGTACATTATCTACACCCACCTGTGTCAGATGCTTATCTTGGGAGGGGATGAATCATCATCTGGAGAGTCTCATCACCCTCTACTGACTGGAGGTGGGAATTCAGATGAGTAGCTTGGAAAAGCTGTCTAAAAGAGTAAGGAAGAAAGAGGGAAGGGAAGGAAGGGATGGGAAAACCCAAACAGCAGCCAATGTTAGAGGTTAAAAGTTCCATGCTTAAGTGAAAGCTAATCACCCCAAACTTTGATCTCAGGGAGATTATAGGTAACTCCAGAGACAGAGTTCATTTTGCCTGTCATAACCACCACCTTTGGAGGAGATGAACTACCTTTTGGAGAAGAGTTATATTTGACTACAGAGGGAGGGCAAAGAGTTTAACTTAGACCAGAAAGATTAATTTTAAATATCTAGGTCACTCAGGCTATAACTGTTGAAAGTCATGGTGCCACAGAGTGAACCTGAGGGGGAAATAGAGCAGTCAGTAGCAATTCAGCACTACATCACTTGTGTAAACAGAGAGCAAAGCACTCGCAAACTAGAGTACTGCATGTTGCACTGAGCAGTGCACTGAACAGTGGCTCCATTTCTGAAATTAGCCTCTGTATTCATCACAGACAATTCCAGAAGGCAGGACAAACACTTATACCTTTCAACAAGTCTACTACTGCTTGTATTACTTGTGTTCAAGATTCAGAAGCTATCAAAATTCAGACAAAGAGGACACTCAACCAGCCCCTCTAATCAAGTTTATTTCTTTTTCTTCAAACCCATGTATTTACGTATCATGTATATTTTATGGCCAGCATGCATGCAAATCGTTTAAGGAAGGATTTGTTTCCCTTATGAGTGACTGTGGTGACAAAGATGTGCTTTGAAATTTGCTTGAAATGTTGTATGCTATTACTGTACATTTTCAACACCCTCAGAATAAGAGGTTAATTGCAGACTACCCTGAAATAATGAGATAGCATCACCACTTACAAACACTGCATATGACATGACTTTTTCACTGACAGAAGTAATATGAAATGCATGACAACTGAATTAGTAACATGCTATTTTGTTCTGAGTACCCCGTGTGCAACTCCTGCAGTCTGTGGCCTGGATTGGGCCCGTCTCAAAGCCCCAGATCAGATGTGCTGCTGGTGCAGAGCATGTCCCTTCAGAGGAGTGAGGAGCCAGTTGGAACCCCAGACTTCTCTGTAGCCTGGAGGAGGCATCTCCTACCACATCTGCCCATGGGGCGGTGGACTTGTCTGGGGTTCAGAGTTCTGCTTGCTTTGAACGTGCAGAAGCAACAAAATGTCTGTGTTAATGCTGTCATCCTCTCAAAAATAATAACCTGCTCTTTTTTGCAACTGGTTCAGAGGGCACAGGAGTGGCTGAACAGAAGGTCCAGCTGAAAACACAGAAAGGCTTATGGTGAGGTTTATGATGAGGTTAATCATGAGGTTTATAATTAACATTGTAGCACTTTATGTTTATTTCTGAATGTTGCACTACATCCATCTCTGTTGTATCAGACAGTGGTTTATTGACAGTTTTGTCACCATTCTGGTTAGAGCAAGTCTCTCCAAACATGGCAGTTTGTGTTTATAACCTGCTATGGAAGACAGCTAAAAAACCCATACCACTTATTTCCACCAAGAATGACTTGTACAAAAGAGTTTGTTACAATTAATTTATCATTTGTGTGATATTAATGTTTACATCAGCCTAGCAATAAAATGAAGCATCAAACCATGCCTGATTTAGAAGCTCCAAAAACTTTGTAAATCAAAGAAATTACAAAAGAAACCAGAGATAGAAAAAGAAATTATATTCTTATCTAACACGTGCTCATATGACAAATATTAATTGAACAGTATAGGTGTTATTGGAGAAAACTTTACCATCTGCAAAACCCAAATCTTGAGTACAGAATGATATAAATCATATGAGGTGTCAAAACATCATGGGGATGTCTAGTAAGTAAATGTTTAATGTTACTAAAATTCTGGCAAAGAGAACCTGTTTGAGCATGTCCAAAGAATGAGGCGATGAGACACAGCTGAACTGCCAAAAGGAGAAAAATTATTTCTCTGTTTTTCAAGCAATAATAGCTTGGATTTTATAAATGATCCATAATAAAAACAACGCATTTTTTATGACTTTCTACTGATACTGCAATAAAACCAACCTTTAAGAGTAAGCTCTACTGCTAAATAACTTTCTCAGCAATCATTTTGGACTTCAAAAAACCAAAAATATTTAGTAATAATACAGTCCATTTCCCATAAAGGCATAAAAACCAACAAAGGGATTCCAGACCAATTTTCTCTGATTATGTAAAAGATAAGTGAGGCAAAAAGGTATTAAACTACCCAAGTGAGACACTAACAGTTGAAAATATAGCCTGTGAAAGGAAGCCTGAAGCCAGTAATATAATGAGAAGCTTTTCTATTGATTTTAATGGAGCCAGTATTTCATCTGTCTTTCTAACTCTGGCCTCGTACTCAGCTTCAAGAGACAGCCCTGCTGTTGGAGGTCTTCCAAACACTGCATTTCACTGGATGACTAAAGAAACGAGCTTCCACCTGAAAAACAAGTTCTTTACAAGAAAACCAAAAATGCAGCTCTAAACTAGGTGTCTTTGTTAACAGACTGAATCTACCCCAAAATCACAGAATCACAGAATCTTTAGGGTTGGCAGGGACCTCTGGAGATCATCTAGTCCAGCCCCCCTGCTCCAGCAGGGACCCCTAGAGCACGGGGCACAGGGTGGCATCCAGGCAGGTTTGGAAGATCTCCAGAGAAGGAGACTCCACAGCCTCTCTGGGCAGCCTGTTCCAAGGCTCCATCACCCTCACAAGAAAGAAGTTCTTCCTCACATGGTGAGGGAACTGCCTGTGTTTCAATTTGTACCCATTACCTCTTGTCCTATCATTGGCCACCACTGAAAATAGTTTAGCCCCATCCTCCCTACAATCATTCCTCAGACACTTATATGTATATCTGTATATCTGTATATCTGTATATCTGTATATCTGTATATCTGTATATCAGATATCCTCTCAATCTTCTCCAGGCTAAACAGGCCCAGTTGTTTTAGTCTTTCCTCACACAATAGGTTCTCTGGCCCCTTAATCATCTCTGTTGCTCTATGCTGGACCCTCTCTAGAAGCTCCACATCCCTCCAGTACTGGGGAGCCCAGAACCGCATCCCAGTAGGTGCGGCCTCATCAGAGCTGAGGAGAGGGGCAGGATCCCCTCCCTCAACCTGCTGGCAACGCTTCTCCTGATGCAGCCAGGATCCCACTGGCCTTCTTGGCCATGAGGGCACAGTGCTGCCTTATGGTTAACTTGTTGTCAATCAGGACACTGAAAATGTGTTAAAGAACAATGCTGGGACTGAGGAAATGGCCTATTGGTAAATTTGGCAAAGGGGAAGCAGTTGTCTCTGTCTGTAGAAAGATTATATAGACCATCATGTCAAGACAATCTGCACCTTTCTCATGGGCAGGTGAGAAATATTCCCTTTGTCTCATGATAGACACACTGAAGCAATGAAGAAAGCTGAGAAGTGCTCCGTCATCACACACTATTTGGGGATTTTTGTCCCCAAGTTGGTATTGGTTGCGCTTGACTGATATCTGCCCTGTAATCTTTTCATATTCTGAAAAATATTCTCTCGTGCAGTATGGTTTTAAAATACGTTCATGAAATATGGATATATTATTACTTTCATGCATGGTTGATCTCTTTAGCAATGCCTACAAAAATATTCAAGCAAATTTGTGAAGGTCAGGCTTCCAACAAGAACGTCATGCCTTTATTGCATTACACATATTTTTGTGTTCCCACATCTTCCAGATTCCAGAATGGAATCAAACTCTCAGTTTTCTCTTCAGTGAGTGGCAGTTTGTTTTTCCCCTTGCTTTCCTTTCCTGACTTAAATCAGGGAACTTTCTTTGCAGCCCTCACTCTTGTTGTCGTGTGCTTTGTGTTTAATGAATTTTTTTTAACTCTCTCAATGCGTATTTCTACTAAAACCTTTGCAATTCCCAAGTCTGCAAAAATAATTTCTTCTCTATTAATTCATTGTGATCTTTTTGGACTTCAGAATTTCTTCAGGATTAAATTGTAGACAAATTGTGAAAACCTCATTTATGTTGCAGTAAAATAGTTCATTTATGCTTTGATTTGGTAGATTACTAAGAGAGAGAACAGTAATTACAATCTAGGGAATTGAGTTATAAATAGAGAAATATAAAATGCAAAAAAAAAAAAAAAAAACCCTCTATGACTAGCTAGAGCCAATGGGATTTGTTGCTGCTTACCAGCCTTTGTGTCTGCCTTTCTTACAATTTGTAGAAATGCTTTTATTGTCAAGCGGCTCCATGTGCCTTTCTCTCTTTCTATTGTCAAAAAATGAGTATGCCAAAATTAATGTAAATAATCATGTTAGAGGATATATATTAGTTTCTATCTTCCACATCTCTACAAGGCTGGCAAGAGTAGCAGTAGAAAGAGTACCAGAGACCACGGACGCGTTAATAGAGCTCTACATTCAGGCCCTGGGGCATTGCATGTAGGGATTTGCAGAGATTCACTCTTCCTTCTGTGCTTGGTGAGGTTCCCCCCCAGCTCCACCCAGCACCTCTAACACAGCCCGCAAGCAAGACTGCACCAACACTGCATTTCTGCACATCCCACTACATGTCAAGAGAAAGAAGCTCTTATCCAAGAGTGTCGGTAGGTTTTAAAAAAATAAATAAGTAAATAAAAGTTGCTTACTTCTGATTTGTAAGTGTATGAAACTAATTATAAGATCAATTTCTTCTCAGAGCAGCTAAGCAGACTATTACCTCTTATCTCTAGGGTTCTGTCCACTTAAAAACAATTTTACAGTGTAATTTTTGCTCCACTACATTATAGTATTCTCCACTTAAAAACAATTTTACAGTGTAATTTTTGCTCCACTACATTATAGTATTCTCCTATTTTCTATCTATTTTTTTTATTCAACTAAATGTCATAGAATTATTTGCACTTACTACTCAGAAAAAGAATGGGTTCTCTGTACTAAAAAGAAAAAATATATGATGTTTCTTTTGAACAGCAGCAGTTTTTCATCATGCTGAAGTGGATGCAGGAAGTTTCATTAGTCAATTACTCACTATCACGCAACACCTTGACCATGGTCTTTCAGAAACACATAGAGCGAGCATCTTTGGGGGAATGAAAAATGGACCTCCTTTTTCTGTAAAATGGCCAGAATTAATTTTGAATCTTAGTAGAATGGACAGCCTGTGAACAGCGTTTTCAAATAACTACTGGAAGGATGCATTATAAAAATAGCAATAATCAGAGATCATTTCATGAGAATGAACCAAACCTCAGGGTGGATGTGCCAGGCAGAGGACAGTAAATTATGGTTCTGGACAGAGCCTTTATAATCCACTGAAAGCCCTTTTACTACCTCTTTCTAGTGAACCATTACCTTTTCTTCAGTATCAATATCACTATTGCATTCATTATAATACCCTGGAGGAAACACAGTTTATCACAACTATTTAAGATGTCCAGAAGAGTATCCCAGAACTCCCACAATCCATAATCTGCTTGGAGAGCAGAATTATTATTATGCACCGAAGGCTGTATTTCCAGTTGGAAACATCAGTGGTATCTTGAGCCATGACTACTTGCTTTTTGAGTTTTATTTAAGGACTAAAACAAAACAAAAATATCAGTAATCATTGCATGTATGTGAGTAACAAAACATGGATCTCTCTATCAAACTAATAACAAATTGGGAGCCAGGACATCTATGACCAGTCTAGTGCCTTAACAAGACTTGTTTAACGTTTTGACTGCTCAGGCTTCAATGATTAATTTTTTCATCTGTAAATGAATATAAATTACTACCTCAGTAATAGAGATATAAAGCTTTGGAAGAGTGGAAGGGTTAAAAAGACTCCTTCTTTTTCAGTGGAAGGCGTAGCTGGAGTTTGACAAGGACAATAAGGTAGAAATATATACATGCACTTTTATTTTAAAATCCCAAACATAAGTTTTTAAGAAGAGTGATATTTTTCTTTTTTTTTTTCTTTTCTTTGAAGGTAGTTCACACTGAAACATTGCCATTCTTGTTTGTGTAGTGTTGGGTCATTCTTCAAGCATGGCAGAGAGTAAGAATACTTAAAAGAATATGGTAAAGATCTCAGGAAGCTTAGCATAATTAAATAAAACAAGTTGGACACATTTGAACTTACGTGAATTCACCAGAGTAAGGTATTGACAATGAGTTAGAGGAGAGATGAGCTAGCTGTCAGATTTGCAAGCTACAAATGTCATTGTGAATAAATAAACCTCATAAATATACAGAATCATAAACCTCATAAATATACAACATAGAGAATCACAGACAGAATGTTGATTTTAAAACCTAAATTACTGAATTCTAGGGAAGCAAATGAAAAGGAATATAAATTGTAAAGTTAAGTTAAGAAGGTGTTTAATATCCTAATGCTTCCCTTGCTCCCACTTGTGTTGCTCTCAATTCACATTTTCCCAAGGTAATGCTGGGAAAAATATGGAGCAAATAAGGGAAGAAGTTAAAAGAGAAAACTTAGGAGAAAAACAGATGGATTTATAAGATACTCAAAAAAGAGAAAATTTAGGAGGAAAACAGATGGATTTATAAGATGCTCAAAAAAAGAGGTTTTGAATGCTGTCGCTGATTCCTGGCTGATGACAAACAAAGCAACTTGCCAGGTCAGCCAGCTTGCCAAGAGCTGGCGGGACACACGAGCGGATGCTTCTCTCATCCTGTGGAAACTGCTCTCCAGACTAAATAATCAGATACGTTACTTTTCAGGTCCTTCTGCGCACTTAGTACCGTAGGGGACACATAAATACACCGAAGGCCGTGAAACAGTTTCTAATAGTATTTCAATTAACTATATCAGTTTAATCAAGTTTATTTATTGTCCTTACAAAGCAGAGAAAATAGGAGAAATATTTAACATCATAACTAAAAATAACAACCTACCACCATTAGAAGGTATCTTTTCAAATATTGCTAAAAACAAGGATTTTTAATGTTAATTTTAATGATTAATTATTTACAGCAAGAGCAGTACTTTAAAAGGACAATTCTGTGCCATTTTAAAGGACTGTGTTGTAGCTGATTCTATGAATGTTTGTATGAGTTGACTAAACCATTGCTTTCTCTATAGCAGTTTTTTGTATTTATTTTGTCCATGTCTTTAAAACAGTTAAATTATATAAACGTCTATGGCTATTGTCATCTAGAAAAATAAACTAAGTCAATATAAGTGTATTTTGAAAAAATCTTTATATTCTGTAATAAAATCTTTGTATTTTAGTTCTGATTTCTCTGTTAAAAGGTGATGCTTAAACTAAATTAACTAAAAAATTAGTATACCCAGAAATATCTAGAGAAATATTTGTTGTACACTGATTTTTAATATAATAAGTTAAACACATACATATATTTATGAGAAAATGAGATTTTTTTTCCAAGTAAGTTACGGCAATATTTGACTAACTATTCAGTAAAATGAGAATAAGAGTCTTCAATTCTTCTGAATTTTCAATTATTAGCAGCTTGAATCTAGTTTCTTTTTGCCTTAGAAATTGTCCTCTGTAGAAATCCCTTAGATAATAACAAAATTGACGACTGCTGAGTGTGAGCTAAAGCACACACCATTGAATGTATATTCTTGCAATTACATGTATTTTTTCAACTACTTGTATATTTGGCAAGAATTTTGTGATATTAGTGCCAGATCTAGGAAGTATACAGATTTTATACTTGTAATTAAATATTAATCAATACAAAATAAATAATTACATTATAAGAAATAAGCCATGAGATAATACTTGTAAACATTTTCTCGTTGGAAATGTGAAAATGGTTTTATATTCCACACGTGGCTTTATGTTAGTGTTTCTGAGAAATGATTCATCCTTCAAAATTTAGTCATGGTTGTCATATCTCAAGCTAGGTAGCAGCCTTTCTGGCTGTGTGCTCTTGGAGAGCAAGTTTTATTTGTTTGTGCAGTGAAGTCCCGATGCTTACATTATTTAGAGCACACTTTCAGGTGAAGATAACACCTTGAACAGCCACATGGCTGCAAGGATATGGACAGAACATGATGAAAACTGAGAGGAAAGGCTTTCACAAAGGTAACAATGAATGGATGAATGAAAAAAGGAGAGAAACACTGATGTCATGAAAGAAAAGGAATGCTAGGCAAAAAAAAAAGATAATAGGAGGGATAAATCTTGATTTTTCTTTTAATCCTCATATATTCCTGGTAGTCAAGGCCACTAGATAGTAGTGACTGCACTTTTTATCTGCAGATAAAAAATCTAAAATTAGGAAGTAAATATATAAACATGGAAAATTATTTTATTAAGAAACATCTTAAATACTAGAGGAAGAAACGCACATTGCCTGGTCAAGTAAACTGATTTATAAATACTTTGTCATGAACAAAAAACAAATATAATAGGAAAGTAATATGGAAGAGTGTTTTGGTGTTTTGTGGTTTTTTTCTTTCTTTTTTTATCTTAATTTTGAGTTGGAAATGAGATTTTTTTCCTCTAAGAATGATGCATGATCCTCTTATTGCACAGAAATGCTCCAATCACTATCACTGAGTCAGATGTCAGAAATATCCCAGGATTGTCACTGTTTTTATAGGCAGTGTGAGAAAATCAGGTTTTTCCTTTTGACCAGGTCCAATCCTAGACATTAAAATCCTTAAAAAAATGGAAGCTCTTTCCCATGCACTACATTCCTACCAAAAAAAAAAAAAAAAAATCCCTCAAACCACTTAATTTAAAAAAAAATTATAGGTAGATCTACCCTGTGTCTCAGACACTGGTCTGGTGTTGCTGGTGGGAAATAATGGGAATAAACAAAGCCAAATGGAAGAAATATCCTAAAGCTAGAGAAAGGCAACAGACATAGGAACGGACCTATGCCCTGAAGGATAAACTGATGAGACTTAATGCTTCCCTGATATCAAGCCTGCGGGCAACAAATATGTGGTCCAGAGGCCAAATAGAGCCCGTGAGATCATTTAAACAGACACTTGCAAAGCCTCAGATTAAATGTGTCTTTAAAGTGACTTCTCCATCTCCTACAGAGCTGAGGGAGAGTTTGCAACCGATAGTTCCTGTCACATAGGAGAATGTTGCCATGGAACTCAATCGCTGCCTTTGAGCAGCTACCTCATAGACCATGAAATCCAGCCAAGAAGAAAGATCGCCAAGCACTTAAAACTGAATGTCTTATGAGAAAAACGGACCTTTGTGCAAATAACTGAAGAATGATATTAAACATGCTGCAAAGCTCTGTACAAATTCTGTTCCCAAAGGGCAGGAGTCTTAGAATTCTCTTTTAGAAAAACTGCTTTTCAGTGCAGGCACATGTAATTTTTTCAGTTATTTCATCTACACTACACTGACATTCCACTAACAACCAATATGTTGTCTTTTACCTAAAGTCACTGTTCCTCACATATTGTAGGTTGTCATGACTGTAAGTTTTACTTTGACAAGAATACTGATGGCTTTGCCATTAAGTTAGCTGGGACATTGGCCTTCTCAAAAACATATGAAAATAAGCTCAGAACAAAATATATTAACCCTCATGTAGCCCACAAGCAGTTTAAGTATACATTACAGAATAACTGTTTTCTGAAAGAAAAGGATAGCTGCTTTGGCACAACATACTTAGTATATTCAAAGAGAAATATAATGCACAGGAGGAAAGATCATTGGAGTTCACTGAAGAGGAGCAGGTAACCCTCAGTAAGACAACATGCCTGCTTCTAAGGTGAATAATTGCCAAGAAACATATTTAAAGTATTATCCTAATATTTTGTGCAATTAAGTGGCTATTTTCAATGAGTTTATCTCATCAAGTCAATGTGATATATTGCTGATTACTGCGCAGGACACAGACCACATACAGAACAACATGTGGCAATATGCCTTCTCTTTAACATGTGCTGGTTTTGTCTAATTACATACAAAGCAATATTCGGTGCATATTATTGTTGCATTCAATAAGGAATGGTCTACAGTTAAATTATAAGGGTTACTGAAAAAGAAGAGACAAGAGTTATTCCCAAAATGCCCCAGAAATCAGGTGTAGGTGGTAAGAAACACAAAACCACAAATGTCTGTGAGTGAAAAAGAGATTCCAACAAAGTCTAGGAAAGGACAAGGAAAGAGAACAAAAGGAGGAGGGAAGTGATAATCAAGTCAAGTAGATGCCTAGTCTAAGTGAAGGCTGTGCATAGTGCTGCGTAATCTGTGAAGGTTACTTAACTTTGCTTTCACATTAACAACTGTCATTTTGAAGGAGATGTCAGTAATCAATACTGTCAGCTGCCTTACATCATGAAGCTGAGTGAAGTTCAGCTTGCTTGATAAATTTTGTATCAGTAAGTTGTGCTGAACTTCAGTATTGCCTTTTTATTTGTTGATTATTATCATCATTAAACGTCATTCAACACAGCTACAATCATCTATTTGGTTAATCACCTGAGCCTGTCATTGCAATGATAAAGTGTCTGCTAAACAGAGAAGAAAGAAGAGCTTGCTTTGGTCCTATTTTTTTTTACACATAACAACAAAATCATGATAGACAGTATCTACCAGCAGGGAGAGCTTTCAATTGCACTTAATAAAACAACACAATCGACTTCATGCTTTCATGGTTAATATTTTAATTTAAAGTGAAAACTGACAGGTGCTTTTTCTTTACCTTTTAAAGAATATACTTTGTTCTTTAACATAAAACAGAGATGGCTGTTCTAATCTAAACAATTTTAGAAGCACAGCACGCCATTTTGTTGCTTATGCCTTCAACTCAAAATGAAAAGTGGTGGATGGTCCCTAGTAGTTAAAAAAAAAAAAAAAAGACAGCTCTTTGAACTGCTTCCTTAAGAATTAGACTTCCAATAATACCATTCTACAGCTTTACTGCATTACTGCAAACTGCATAATGCATTTTTTCTCTCAAAAATAACAGACAGCAATCACTCATAAGGAAAATTATATTAAGATATGTAAAAAACACTAACAAAGGAAGTATTTTGTGATCATTTGCAGACACTTTTTCTCAGCTGTGTTAAGATTTATTTGGAATCTAGTGCTAGCAAAGGTTTCATATTTAAAACCTATTGGTAGTAAATTACAGGAAATACAAAGATGCCTATTATTCACTCTCAGTCTTGCAAACAGTACACTCACAAAACTCCCCAGTATCTCAGAATTTTCCTAAATAAATTAAAGCTAACCAAGGTTGTTCAGTCTTTTAAGTAAAGGAATGGAATAGATGTTTTGGAATTTCATATTCCATTCCTTATACTGACCTAAATTTTCACTTGCACATTTCAAAGCAGCAGTTAAGCACCTAAATGCTTAACTTTTGCATGAAGAATGCAAAATGATCATTTTTCAAAACAGCTGAGTAGCTTTTTTTTAGCTCCCTCTTTGAACTATGGTAATTAAACTTTTTAAATAATTCATGTATTTCTGAAGATTAAGGTTAGAGATTATTGGTTCATAAAGTCTGACATTCTGTGTCTCACAAGACATTCACTTCTACTTAAGTATCGATGAATCAAACCCCAGAACATGCAGTTAGTTAAAGCCTATCCTCCAAAAATCATTGAACCTGTGGAAATGTGCAAATACCCAAGCAACCTAATGCTCCTTTTGGAGGTTTGCTCTGACTGTCCTTTTCTGTTACAACTTTTCCTCCTTTCTAATTCACTTTTGACTTCTACTTCTAGCCAATGTTTACATCTATACCTTTCAATAGTGAGTTAAAGAGATTGTCCAGATGCTTTTTTGGTTTTTAATTTTTATTTTAGTGATGTTGGATCTTAATCTCTTTTTCAATAATAGAGAAAGAAAAAAGGTTATTCTGCAATCTTTGTATTGCATTTGTATTGGTCAGGCTCAGTTATCTTGAAGGTCTTTTCCAATTGTAATGATTCTCTGATTCTATAATTAGTGACACTTTTTTTCCAGATAACATCCAGTCCTTCAAAACTGTAGCAAAGCCAATATTCTAGCTATATAGCTAGAGTATGTGTCTTACCTGTGCACTTATTTATTCAGAGCAGTGGATTGCAGTGGAACTAAAGAAGTCTAAAGAAGAACCTATTTCTCTCCTTTGACCATTAAGGGAGCCTTAAGTGGCCAGGTGAGACATCTAAACTATAAAGCAGATGCCTGTGAAATGATTCCCAACTCTCTTAACTGCAGATGGGGGAGAAAGGCCCCTGCCTTCCACAGGATACTAGAACATAGAACACAGAAATGTTGTGTTTAGTTCAGATAGCCTATACTTAATATTAATACTTTAAGAGAGATGGTTAATTCATGTCTTGATTTTATTTGGCACGCCAGTTATGCCATTGAAAAGTGCAATTGATGCAGCTTTTCTGTGCCACTTACATTTCTATGAAATCCTATAAATTTTAAGTTGGTTGTCAACTTTTGGTTTCATATTGCTTCAGAAATTTGCACCAGAAGATAGTTTTAAGAGTCCATGGAGTATTACTAGGCCTTTGCTTTTAAACATTCATACATATATTGAACAGCAATGCAGTTAAAAATGTGTACTGGAGGATGGACCTGAGGATTGAATTTAATTGAGGATTGAATTTAATAATGTTAATTAATTTTACGTGCCAACTTAAGAGGAGCAACTTAAGATCTAGGACTACTTTGTACATTTGAAAAGGTACCTTTACTTTGGCAATCTCTTGAGTCCAAGTTAGCTCTGTCATGCACAAAGCGAGGGAAGTAATGGAACTTGCTTGAAAATGAGAGAGTAGATTTGACAGCACAGTTTTGTGTGAGGAAATTGTCGACAAATAGCCTGGCTATTACAAACCTTGCTTGTAATAAGTCACCACTCAACCACCTCTATTCTACAGGCCAAAATTAGTTCAAATAAACTTAATAGATATTTTTCTTTCTCAAGGCTGTGAATATTTTGCCTTTTATTCTTCCACTTCCCTTTTCTTTTTCCACTTTCTTTTCCAATTCCTTTCTCTTCTGTCATCTTCCATTCGTCTTTTCGTTTTTTTCTTTTTTTATTTGTGCGCCAACATTGCAGTTCTACAAAAGGGAAGACAGTTTAGCAGGTACATAGATATTAAAACCAGGTTAAGTGCTCTTTTGTCTATAGAAAGATTTAAGACATGATTAAGACCTTTGTCTAATTAAGTTCTAAATTATTTTGTTTACTTTCAACCTCTGGCCACTCCCATTTCTCTTATTTAGTCTTCTCTTTATCACTTTCTTGCTAATGCTTCTAGTTCTAATGCTTCCTCCTTATTTCTCACTCTGGGTAGAATCATAGAATCATAGAATCATAGAATGGCTAGGGTTGGAAGGGACCTGTAGAGGTCATCTAGTCCAACCCCCCTGCACACGCAGGGTCCCCTAGAGCATGTGGCACAGGGTGATGTCCAGGCGGGTTTTGAAGATCTCCAGAGAAGGAGACTCCACCACCTCTCTGGGCAGCCTGTTCCAGTGCTCTGTCACCCTCACCGTTAAGAAATTCTTCCTCAAGTTCCTGTGGAACTTTTGGTGCCTCAATTTTTGGCCATTTCCCCTAGTTCTATCACTAGCCACCACTGAGAAGAGGCCAGCCCCCTCCTCCTCACTCCCTTTCTTGAGATATTTATATACATTGATCAGATCCCCTCTCAGTCTTCTCTTCTCCAGGCTGAACAGGCCCAGCTCTCTCAGCCTTTCCTCATAGGGCAGATGTTCCAGGCCCCTAATCATCTTTGTGGCCCTGCGCTGGACTCTCTCTAGCAGCTCCACGTCCCTCCTGCACTGGGGAGCCCAGAACTGCACACAGGACTCGAGGTGCGGCCTCACCAGGGCTGAGTAGAGGGGCAGAATCACCTCCCTCGACCTGCTGGAGATGCTCTGCTTAATGCACCCCAAGATCCCATTGGCCTTCTTGGCCACGAGGGCACACTGTTGCCTCATGGTCAACTTGTCGTCCACCATGACGCCCAGGTCCCTCTCTGCGGGGCTGCTCTCCAGGAGGTCGGTCCCCAGCCTGTAGGCATGTCTAGGGTTATTCCTCCCCAGGTGCAGGACCCTACACTTGCCCTTGTTGAACTTCATGAGGTTACTCGCCGCCCAGCTGTCCAGTCTGTCCAGGTCCCTCTGGATGGCAGCACAGCCCTCAGGGCTGTCAGCTATTCCTCCCAGCTTAGTATCATCAGCAAACTTGCTGAGGGAGCACTCCATCCCTTCATCTAGGTCGTTAATGAATAAATTGAACAGGACCGGACCAAGGACTGACCCCTGGGGGACACCACTATCCACAGGCCTCCAGCTGGACTCAGCACCGCCGATTACTACTCTCTGGGCCCTGTCATTTAGCCAGTTCCTAATCCACCTCACTGTCCACTATCTAACCCACTCTTCTGGAGCTTGCCCAGGAGGATGCCGTGAGGGACGGTGTCAAAGTGTGACGGTAAGTCACAGAGTCACAGAATGGTTGAGATTGGAAAGGACCTCTAGAGATTATCTAGTCCAACCCCTCCTGCTCAAGCAGGGACCCCCCTTTAGAAGTCTTTATCAGGTTTATTATTATCAGATACCTATTCTTCTTTCCCATCCTCCCTTTTTTTTTTTTTTTTAAATTTTCACTCTCTCTTTTCAGGCTTATCCTGTGTGCCTCAGAGATTATATTTTCTGCTTTAAATAGATGTGTGCGTAGACAGCTCATTGCCTCAGCTGTACTGGCAAGACTTGCACCGTGGTCTCAGGTGCTTCCATCTGAAATCATCCTGTCTGGAAGCTAGTTTATTAAGGCTCAAGATTGTGTTCATTTGAACTCAACCAAAGGAATCAGTGTAAATGATGAGGTCATGGCGGGAATCCTCTGCAGGGTTGGGAGGCAGTTGTAACTGAAGACATCCAATACAGCTATTGCCCCCTCACCTCCTTCCATACCCTTCCTTCCCTATTCCCTACTGTCATAGTCTACTTCCTATGATGTAGACAGATCATTATTTATTATTCCTTTTCATAATTCCCATAAAATGTTAAATTACTCATTAATCTTACCAATCTAGCATTTTGAAGAGGAAATATTTATCACTGACAAGAAAGGTTTCATGCTGAAAACTCTATTGTTTTTTCTCAACCCTATTGCTTCATCAAGAGAGAGCAGCAACCTAACCCAGAAGGATACAGAACCAGTAGGAATGACTGGAACTGCAGACAATTCCAGTTACCAAGCCCATGCTTATTTGCTTTTAAAAAGGTTTTAGACATCTCTGCTCAGGGTTTCTTATATTTTTTTCCCCTGGAGAAGGTATTATTTAAATACATTTCTGGTTTGGGAAAAAAAGAAAAAAGAAAGAATTCTACTATTTGAAAGTGTACTAATTCAATACAGATTACCTGAAAATCTTTGATTCAAAATAACTTACTTTTGAAATTAATTCACAATAACCAAAATTAAAAATAAAAACTTGCAATAATACTAATCTTAAAACAACTTCTAAGAAAATCTAATATTTTTATAAAAATGGTCAGATTTTACTTCTCTGGTGGTTTGTGTCTGGAAAATTATAAAAAAATCTTGAAAATGCCTACAACAACAGATGTATATTCTGCTCTTTTGATGTGCTTTTTCTTATGTAATATTAGAGGGAAAAGTTTGTTTTTGTAACTATACAGCTGCATTTGTAGCCATTTTATTCTACATTATGGTAATGCATTCTAATTCACTTTCCTCACTTGTCATCTTCATTATCATTGGCCTTACATTCCTCCTGGTTTATGGCACATAAGTAATTTAATACTTTAATAATGGAATAAATTATACGCTATAGCTCCAGTTTTAAATGCCTATTTCATTAACATTTTATAATTTTATTTTCCACATAAGATCTACCATATAGTTCCCTGTTGTTTCAATAAATTATTTTATAACTTTATTCAGTATTGGTGATCATATTAAATTTACTATGGATCTCATACGCCATATCATATTAAGTATATCTTAGCCTGGTGCTGCAGATTTCATTTGCTGAACCATTAAAAACTCACAAACGAATATATATGGAAAATTCAATTTCTGAAGGAGATTTATTAATAATTTGTGTTTACAGCTACAACAATCAGCCACAAATTAAAAAGTGTTTCTCATTTGTACATTATATTGTTGACTGCTTAAAACACAGAAAGGTTCTTACAATTAAACTAATTTGTATAAACACACACTGTATGTCAAGCTGTTCTCCATTTGCACTCATGTTCTGCATGGAGAACATCAACGTGTTCCTCTTCCGGATGGCTTCTTTTTCTGCATCCCAGCCAATATCTCTGCAGCCAGTAGGACTCCTCCCTGACCACCCAGACTGTCCTTCTTGAATGACACTGCTGCTCTGCTTTGGTTTTGCTGCCCCTTAGGGCAACAGCCTACTCACGGCCAGGAAAGCGCGCACGTATTCTAGGCTGAGGTTCTGACATAGCCACCACTGAGTCTCTGGAGCCCACTGGAGCCCACGACAGGATGCAGCATGACGCGCAGAGCTGGCAGAGCTCCCCATGAGGAGGTTAACACAGGCCTTTCCAGTGTCACTGACGCTCCCATCAGCAGAGCACCAGGAATTATGACCATGGAGACCAGTAAGGTTGCTCAGGGGGAAGAAGCCTGTGGTTTGTGTACCTCTTTCAGAAACATTTGCACATTTACTATAGAAAAATAACTGAATGATAAAATAAAGGCCCCAGTCAGGACTTCTTGCTTTCGATTGCGCTCCCTCTCCCCAATTCCACGAGGCCCAGAGAGGGCTCACTTCAGCAGAAGGAGCCTGCTCATCTCATCCTGGATGGTCTTGTTCCCTGGTGGTCAGGGTATTTTTTTAGTGTATGGCATTTGCCACTTCGAGACATCACAGGCCACTGATATCAACACACCACAAAATACCAAACAATGATTCACAAACAGGACTCTAACCCACATTCTAAGGTAACCTAAGCAATATTTTCATGCACATTGGAGTAAACCTGGAAGAAAGTGACCTACTGAAACAAAAGGATTTATTTCTTTGAAGAGACAGCAAAATGAGATCCTGACCTAAAAAGAGTGAAAAAGCTTTAGACTGAAGAGCTGATTGAAAGGACACAAACTGTGCTCTAGATATAAAGACATAATTCTCTAAATGGTATTCCTCATTTGAAAAGTTTCTTGTGTTCACACAAAAACAGAATACTTTGTCCTCAAAAGAGATATTAAAGTTCAGAGAAATAAGAGCTGATAAATAGCCACTGCCCTGTGTTTGACAGGTATTCTAGCTCATCAAATATAATCTCTGAGCAAAAAATAAAGAAACTACGGTCATCAAGGGACGAAGAAACACAACATTTCCCAAAAGTCCTACTTACCCATCACTCTAGTCAGAAGCAGAAAAAATTTCTGGGGTGTCCAGGGGTAGCAGAGGACAGAGAACCGGCAAAGACAAATAGTGTCTTCTGCACTGCAGGAAAAAATATAAGTTGATACCTTCTTTTTGTCCTTGATATGCATTTATTTTTATATTCTACTCTGGGTACTTGGTGGTTATATTTAAAATCTTTTCCTGAAAATCAGGTGTTTGTGCAGATTCTTTGCTTCAGCTGACATCTTAATTTACATACACTTAAAAAGACCAGAAGTAACAAGTAGTTAGAAAGTATTACGCAGAATATTCTACCTATGTGTATATAAGCATACGCTACTATTCAATACTGGTTTTGCATTTAACACATATTCCATATTCTTATAATGAAAGATAGTATGATTTGATTTCAGAATGACAAGCAGCTTCTCTGCATAAAAGCTTATACTGTAATTAATACATGGGAACCTTGAAATGTATGTATCGTGTAATACAGTCATTGACACCAGCTCATATATGCTAATAGAAAAAATTTACCTTCTTCATTTAATTGGCTAAATATTTGCCATTTCAATTTACACCATTTGTTTTCTATTTTCCCAGCCTATCAGGGTTTCAAGGTCAGAGAGAATGCTATATGTGTCATCATCTGAGCACACTTTCTCTGGACCTATAGGTAACTGGTGAGCATTACAAGTAGCCACACAATTTTAAGCCATTCCCATGGCATTTATTCCGGAAGGAATCACTTCTGATGTTCAGTATCTCCGTATTTCAGACTCCTAACAGCTCAGTTATCATCATTGCTCCAGATTGCTGATCAAACAAATGGAATTGAGTGAGACCTCTCGTGTCAAATGATCTTGACTGCTTCAGCTTATAAATTCTCATGATCGTGGGTTTCAGCCTTATTTCAGTAATGGCCTCAATTTCTCAGTGTCTGTTTTTTAACTTCAGGCTTGCCGAACTGCCTCAGTGACAAATGTCTTCACTAGAATAGATTCATTTTATTTTCTCAGTCTCACTCTACATGTTTAAAAAGGTCTTAGAGACTTAGGAACTAATAGAGCTGGGAGAGTACAGCAAGAAATGTCAGTGAGTTATTGGTTTAATATTTTTAAATTAATTCTCTTCGTCTGTGCCCAGCAATAGACCAGTGCACAGGTTTAACAGCTGACAAAGATTCAGCAATTTTTAAATGAGTGTTGGAATCCAGTATCAAGATTCACTTTCCATGAAATATATACACCAGAAGACAGATTTTAAGAGCTCTAATAATTTAATAGGGAATTGGAGCACTCCTGTAACTGTGGAGATGATAGAAGGAGTTAAGGAAGCATTGTAGCTATATTTCTATCAGATGCAAGTCACCCCTCTCAAAATAAGAATAACCGCCTAAAATTCAGCAATATTTGCTGAGCTAAAGGTCCGTTCTGGTCTTGCAAGTTCCTCTGTCACTCAGTCCCTGCCCGTGGTGCAGTTTACTTCTCTTTTCTGCTAGTTCCCCACAAACAGTGAACTCAGCTGGATCCAAAGATGTGGTGCTAATTGGTGCCATGCCCTCTGCTTGCTGAGCAAGGCAGCGGGAAGCTTGTTGGTGTTTACATCTGCTTGAAGCCACTTGCAAAACGGGCTTTATGCATTGCCTGGCTGGGAACTGTAAAAATGAATGATAATGGTGGATCTCACACCCCTTTGGAGATGGCAGCAAACCGGGTCTCTACAGTGCTCAGATATCCAAACACACCTACCTCTTGATTCTGCTTAAAACAAATGAATCCGTTCTGTGGAAAGCTGCTAAAAGCACCTTATTTTTTTTTCTAGTGGACATTTAAACGGTTTTAATATCCGCAGGCTACTTGAGAGCCATGTGACAGTGTGAAAGGTCTGCCTGTTTACTACTTATTAGATTAACTTATCTTTAAATTAGAGGCAGCAGTGCCTCAAAAAGAGCATCTTGCTTAAAGATTTCATAAGCAGTTCATTATCTATGACTGAGCTATGGATGACTTTCCAATTAATTTATCCATTTTACTCAGGCCTGCATACTAACAATGATAGATCAAAAGAACATTTATTCCGCTTGCTTCAAGTAGTTCTGCATTGCACTGGTAATTTCCTCTACTCTGGAGTGCTTCATTTCTTCCTGAGTGTTTCAATTGTATCTATCTTCTCCTGAACTGTCAGATAGATGAGTTCCCCCTCAACCATTTTGCAGGATCCCACTAAAAAGATTTTTCTTTTCTGTGCAGAAACATTCTCCATGACTGTTGATTAAGGGAAGTCTGAAGAGATCTGTAGAATAAGGATAATCTCAAATTCTAAGAGTAATAAAATAAAGCAGTTCTTTATTTGAAGCATCGATCAACATCAGAAGGGAAAAGTATTCAATATTCTTTGCCAATAGTTCAACCAGCAGCTTTTTCATGAGCACTCCAGGAGCTTTTTTGTTCTTCCTAGCAGAACAGCAAACAGCATGCAAATCCAGAGAAGAAACTATTCACCTAAGATGCCAAAACCTGTCCAAATGAAATATAGGCATCACTATAATTAATTTCTAATTAAAGCACGGGACTGAAATGTGTCCAGGCAACTAAATAACATATTTATCTGTTTAAAAAATTACCAAACTTAAACAGAATGAATTCTGCACTAGTTTGCTAATGCCCAGCATAAAAATGTCACCATCATTTATCCTATTTATGACTAAACATCTGTTGTTTCATCATGTTTTAACCACATTTCCTCTCAATCATTTGCATCCTTGCAAGAATAAGTTACAGTGTTTTGACACAAATACTTTGCTGGGGCTACACCTGTAAAAATGTTC
Source organism: Eudromia elegans (assembly GCA_003342815.1). NCBI lineage: Eukaryota > Metazoa > Chordata > Aves > Tinamiformes > Tinamidae > Eudromia > Eudromia elegans. The sequence continues at coordinate 2,824,638 of PTEX01000074.1, read as the reverse complement.
TTAAATTACTCTGGTGCTTAATTGTTGCAAACAACAACAATGACAATAACAAAAAAATGTAATGCTAGTTTTACCAGAGGAACAAAATTGCTCTGAACATTCATTAGTGTCTCGGTTTTTACACAGTTAGCTGTCCAATGGGGAATCTGCCCTGTGCTAGACACACGGGAGGCTTTTAGCTGCTCTTTTCAAGTATGGGCAAATGGTTTTAATACCAGAAATTAGATATTCAAACTTTGGCTGATTCTACTAAGGTCTGAGTCAAAGACTGAAAAATTAAAACGCTCAATTAAATAAAAGAGGCTGCAGTTGCAAACTGTTGTCTGCATGGACTGGATAAGCAATTTGGTGGAATATCCTGGGAAGGCCACTGGTACTCATCTGAACAAGAACTTTTGTTCTTCATCAATTGCTATCCATTTTACCTAGATGCAAAAGAATTGCTTAATTTTATCTAACATCCCATGTAAGTGACAAACTCTGAGGAGTAAATGTTTAAGACCTTGCATACATAGAGAGTTACTACCAAATCCATGTAATTCCTAAAACGCCATGTTGAGCTGATTTACCAGGTTTCCAGTTTTTTTTTTCATTAAAAAAAATCACATTAAACTGCTCTGAAAACCCAACCCCCAAAAACTGTTTGATTTGCCAAATAGTGTGTGGTTTAATTTGAGAGTAGGACATCTACATTTTTACACATAAGGACCCAAATACGCATAAATGAGCAGCTGAGCTCCTATGATTAGAGTCAATGGAGACATCCTGCCCTGCTATGGAGACCTTCAACATATCAGGCTTGGAAATTATTGATCTGACCAGCTACTAGGGGCAGGATTCAGTAGTCTAAATACAGGTGTCTGGTGCAATTTCAGATGCTGTGATTTGTCTTTTCTGGCTTCAGTGGCTGCCACAAAGGGGCTACTATGCCTGCCACATTTACCTGTTCTGTGCACTTCTCCTGAGCATCTCAAATGCCACCAGCAGCCTGTGTTTAGGCAAGTGAATGCCATCTCAAGTGACTATTCTGGGGAGAAAAGAACTGTTCTCACAGCATGTGTGATTTTATTAACTGTGAAAGGAGCTTAAACTCTGCCAAATATCTGCATGTGGAAACCTTAATTTGGCTATCTTCTTTTTGGACTGAATCGCACCCACAACCTTTCCTTTGTTTTGAAACAAAATGTTTCATTCCAAGGTAGTCCAAGAATATTAAGTGCTGTATTCTCAATAATACCATAAAAAGAAAATGCTGTCCTTCTTTTGCATTGCTCCAGGAGTTAAAACATTACAGATTTGGTTTCTGCTGTTGCTTGTGAGGACTGGAATGTATATTTCCCATTTGCGTATGTGAGGTATTGGGAGGTGCATCTGTCTTTTCAGCTGAGTTTGTGCTAGTTTTTGTAAATCAAGCCTGGAAATCTGTCATCACTCAGGCAGTATCCAAAATAGTAGACAAGAGCATCATTTTAACATGTTTTTATGCTCTCGGTGTAGTTCAAGCCCTGAAGAGCAACTTTAATAGAAAAGACTTAAGATGGGGTTTCATAAGATGCAGCATTCAGATATTGGGATATTCATGCCCTAGGGCTTATTCCTGCATCATGCTCTGTGTCACTGCTCTTCAGCAGGGCTGCACTCGGAGATGACTCAGAAGTATCCCGCTTAAAAATAACCTAGTCGTTAAAAACAAAGTTATTTTATCAATCCCCTGATCCCGTTCACAATGTAGTCACATAAGAAAAGAGTTGGAAAGAGTGTGCATATGGAGGAGGAGAGGGAGAAGTTACAGACGGTAGGATGAGAGATGGAGGACTAGAGTAAGAGTATTTCAAAACACTTCAATGCATGACTTTGTCATGAGAAACTGCAGTGAAGTAACCTCATTTCAAAATATTCTGTAGCTTGGTGTCTGGCACACTCACTTGACGGCAAAGATATTCTACCTGAACTCCACTCTGTGGCTGATTTCAGTCAGGAAAGGTTCTGTCTTCTCAGATAAACCCTTTACGGGAGTGAAATTAGATGGGGAATGTGTTGCTTTTCCAGAGATTTCTAGTTCAGAAGCGTTATCGGGATTGCTGGTGTTACAGAGGCTCTTTTCTGAGCCCCTCTTCCCAAGAGAAGATTACACAAAAAGGCAAAATGTGCACAGCCTGGATACAGACAGAACGACGTCAAAATGCTGGGGAAGTCTGTGCTGGGTCGCTCCACATCTCTCACGCAGTGTGCCTTTCCAGAGGCAATACAGCTGTGGTGCAAACGCACGTGTGCCCAGTGCTTTGCTGGGCAAGGCACAGCCAGGGCACACGGCGCCCACGCGGTGCGGCTGGTCTTTGTATACAGCAACGGCTGCTGCCGCCAGGCTATGTGTCACCTAACCGCCAGGACCTAACTGCCGAGCCCGGTTTCCTCCATGCAGAGGACATCTCCAAGCACTAGTAACAGAATTAAAACAAAAAATTCCGACCCAGCTGGTAACACCCCACCTGCTTGTACAAACTTCACATCACAAGAAGTGACCAGATTTTGCCAAGAACCAGGTGATTTGGAGCTGCAAGAGCCCCAGCTTTGGGGCTTGCTTACGCTTGGCCGGGATCCAGGAGGTAGGTGCCTGGTGGTGCAGCCGAGCGCCGGGCTGCAGTCCTTAGTTCACACGTGCCTGCCTCCACCAAGCGAGTGCTGCTGCAGCAGATGTATCTGACAGCGCCAGAAGAAAAACAGGTTTGCTTCCAACATTGTCATCTGTTCCCAACGTCATAGTCAATTAGAGAGCAGCTCACAGCCTCAGAGAGGAACAACAGGCTCTCTTTGATGTGATAACGTTACAATGTGCTGCACTGTTTAACCACTTGCTTCGTTATCACTATCGTGGTGTACACTTTATCTTACCATGGGCTGGAAGCCTTAATTATGATCTTGTGTCTTCCATTGTTTGAGGCAAATGACTAAGTGGCTTGTAATAACAATTAGATTTGGATCTGTGCTAACTAATCTCTTTTCAAGCACAGTACCCTATTAGACAAACCAGATTTTTTGTTTTTGGAGTGAAGAAGAGGGAGAAGAAGTTACTTTTGAAACACTATTACAAGAACCAAAAACATGAGTAATTGTCATTGCTCAGTCATCTTTGGTCATCACTATCTACCTTCTCCACTCTTCCTACACTTAAATACGCACAGTTAAAGCAAGAGCCACAAGAATCAGAGAAAGGAGATGAGAAGAGTAAGTCCACAACAATGTTTTGTGAAAATATTTTATTTGGCAGCTTTGGAGGAGCTGGACAAGTTCAAATTAAGTGACTTTACTCTGATCAATTCTTGTATTTGGAGCGAGGAAAGAGTTCCTGACTTTCATCATCAAGTGATTTCTTGGCTTTAGGATCTCTTGACTTCTCCATGCAAAGGACTATACATACGTATATATCAGTCCAACTTTACACTGAAGGTATCAAAACCCTCCCAGTTTTTCTTACTCGGTCATTCCTGCAAGGGCACGTGTACCATTCTCAGTTTACAGCTCAGCACTGCATTTCTTGATCCTAAGAGCTCTGTGTGAACACTAAGATCTTTGTCATAGCCCATGAGAACAAACTCCACTGTATTACCAATGATAACAACTAAAACCACAACCACCACATCACAGAAAGTGTACATTGTCAATTCCATTACATTATAACCCTGTCGCATTCTTCAAAGAGACTATCCTGTCAAACCTGATTGTAACTAAGTAACATAAGCAGTCAACATTTTCTAAAATAGTTTCTGCAGTTGAACAAAGCAAAATGTCATTGTAGGATAGGAGTTTCTGGACGTCAATGGGACCAACATTTTTGTCTTTTTAATTTGGCCTCAGACCCAGCACAAAGAGCATCCTAGAAGTGATCAAAAGTTGCCATGAGTAAGAGAGATTCTGGAGCTATATTTTACAAATAAACAATTTATCACAAATAATAATTTAAAACGCCCTTCTATCCTGTGCATGTGGGGATAGCTAGATATTAATAAATTACTTACTTAGCGCAGAGGCTTCTAAGATATAAGGGATACACGTGTCACTATGAGAGTATGTGTCACATTGTGATGTGCCAGGTCTGACTTATCTGTTACCCTGAAGGAGATGGAGTTCTTAAGTCTCAAGAAAAGAACCAAAGGGAAACACTATGAGAATCTCCAAAATGTGTAACAATTCTTTCAGAGAAGAAGAGAGTAAATTATTCTCCACATGAACTAGTGAAAGAAGTAAAAGTAACAGGTAACTAAAAGTAACTGAAAATTCAGGAGATGAAATGAAGAAAATTTCCTAAGAGTGCAAGTACCAAGGTTCTGGATTAGGTCTTGTGGGAGAGATTACAAGATAAAGCGGGATCTGTGCAAGCATCTGTCAGGAATAGTTCCTGGCTTGTGCTGGGAAGGCAACCAGGTGTGTCAGCCTGGGGTGCCAGTGGGAGCCTCTAACCCTCCACCCAGCCCTCTGCACCCTCAGGACCCTGTGAGCCCATTCCTCCTGCCCCCATCTCCACAGGTGGCCTTGCTCCACCACCAGGAGCAAGGGTCTCCTCATTCCCTGCCCCGTCCAAGCACAGACAGAGTCCCAGAGCCCTCCTTCTCCTGGCGCTAGACACTCCACACGTTTCAGTGAGGAGCTGAAGGAGCGGTACGAGCCAAGGCACACCCTGCTTGTAAATCACACTAAAAGGCCCGGCTGTCCATCAAGCGGGCTTGAAAAATGTTGCTCAAACAGATTTACTTGCCAGGATCTGGAATAAGTCTCTCCCCTACGACACTAACAAATACTTAATGAAGTATGAAAAGAAATAAAAATCAATTTTCCTTACCACACACTGGTGCACTAAATGATTGCCTTCCCTTTCTAAAATTATTTATAATTAGTGTCCCTTATTTATACTATCTATTAATCTAAAAATGGCACCTCTGGTTACCCTAGTGTTATTAAATCATGCTAATAAGAGCTGAAACACTTTTAGCTTACTTATTTTCAACAATAATTTTCGAGATGAAGGTACAAGTAATTTTGCAAAAAATTATGATATTATTTTTCATATCAGCTTGTAACCTATTTCAGTCAGCTAACATAACGCTGCAAAACTACTTTTCAAAAGTATCCTACAGCCAGTGAATTTTTTAGATGCAGAAATCACAAAATAGAATTTGGAGAGTCTCTTGATTTTCACTAAACACCAACCTAGATCTTAGAACATCTTTGTAAATTTGGTCTATGTTCTTATGACTCACAACATTGGCTTCCCGCCTTCTCAAATTTTAAGAGTAATGTATTTTTTTTCTATTTACTTAATCAGTCAAGCCTTGGAGATGTATAAATATTTTCTAAGTTTGAGAGATATTTGTAAATTAAAGGCAAGATGAAAAGAAAACTTTGATTGCTCTAAATATAATGTAATGAAATGTAATATAATATAAACCATTATCTTGAAATTTATGTGGCCTACATAAACGTACTCTTTGAAGCTTAAAATACTAATGAAAATGTTTAACAGAGTCAATTTTGGTTTTCAGGTGAGTAACTAAAAATGCCCTTTAATCTTAGGAAAATAACCAATCACTTTATATTACTTTGATCACATATTTATAGAGATTCCTTTTACTGATGCAGGTGAACAGAATTATGCTTCAGAATGAGAACCCTTGAGAATTTTAAAATTACTTCATGAAAGGCTTTTCCTTGTAAAAAGAAGGGTTTAACTATCAAGGCAGAGCCTTTTGCTCTGCCTAATGATCCAATTTAAATGAGCAATTTAGAAAGACATTTCTGGAAATGAAAGTGTCTCATGGAATGAGGGAATACTGTTATTCTTGATATAAGTGTCGAGTAGTTGTTTAGAACATGAAGGAGCCTGGATCCCCCTCCTAGCTGGACAGATTGAAGACTGCTGCCCTATGTATTTGTACTTTGGGATGCTTTAATCTGAAACTAAAGCTGTATCTAAGAGCAGGCACAGTTTAAACTTTTCTTCCCACACTGGTCAATAATACAGGAAGAAAACCTGAACCTTGGCACCAATTAGCTTCTTTCAGCAGCATGGAGGAATCTTGAAACAGGTTACCCGGGGACTCTGCTAAACTATAGGAACTGGGGCGATGTGAATATGCCTCTTTTCCACTCAAAAAAGGATATTCTAGGACAGGCAGAAATGCAACCAGGCATTTCAATCTTAGGAATCTCTGATCTCTTAGGGAATAAAACTGTTACAATTTAACTTCTCTAGTCAGTGATTTTTTAGCAAATCTGAGGCCTATATACTTTTCTTTGCTGCCCCTTATTTTTTTCCAGAAACATGAGATGTGCTTTAACTGTGACCTACCTAGTATTTCTATTCAAAAAAAGCAGAAAAATGTCTGTTTCAGAGCCTGCTTTTTCTGCTTAGTCTTGCATGTGGTGTTGTCTTCTGAGCTCCATAAAACACCGCGAGTAGGTTCTCATTTTGTATGCCACCAGCTACTACCCAGACCCAGTAACTAGCTAGTCCCATGTCAGTTAGTCAGTCCCTAGAAGAATGTGTACACCATGAGGGCTGCTGGATCTAACCTCGCCATCTACTCAGTCCAGAACACCTATGTGCTCTGCTTGCCAAGCATCTGCCAGCATTCAATCCATCAAGTGAGCAAAGATGGGAAGCTACTTCTGCATTTCAGATGAGCTCTACTCCAGACATTATACGTCAGCATGAGCTGAAGATGAAGACAAAGGGTTTTATTTGTGTTTGCTCTGAATAAGCAGCCTAAAAAAATGCAAAGACCTTAATTCCTGCCTTTCTGGTAAATAACTTCCCTCCTTTGTGTGAAGCCGGCTGGTAGAAAACCTCAGGTGACAAGGTTATGAATAGCACTCTCCAGTAGATGATCACTTCTGCCAGCGGAGGCATGCCAGAGAGGTTTTAGACCTCATCTAAAAATAAGCTGACTGCAAGTTTTGCCCTGCAGATTATGGAAAAGGCAATTGGCGCTTGCCTTACCTGGGAGAGGTATTCCCAGAGCCCTTAGGTTATAGGTGATGAATTTCACATTCATCATCTAGCGATGCTGTTGATGGAGTGCACAAAGGCCAGGAAAGGCAGGGCTTTGCTATTCATAAAATCCTTTATCCAAATTTAACCTTACACTTACCATATTTTATAGCTACTCATACATGAAGCTAAATGTTTATTTCACCTATACATTATTTTGTAAAACTGTCACCCAAGTCAGCGGCATCCATAGTTCAGGAGTGACCTAGTTTTTGCTGTCTTACATCCAGATTCTCAAATGAACTTCACATAGGCACAGGATCCTTATTTTCTGGAAAGATAAGCTCTGCAATGGACAGATTTACCATGCAGGGCATGATTGCAGCCATAAGTCACCTTACGGTGCTGAAAATATGGAGCATCTCTCAGGATCAAGGCAAAGTGTGCCAAGCACTTTGACAGTGGGTGGCATTTTCAGAAGCTCCTACCTGAGGAGCATTAGGAAAAGGAGCCATAGTATCGACTCTGAAATACTGTGGCTCCTCTGCACCAGCTTGTCATGTATGAGTTTAATTTCAAACTCTGTATGCTGTGGAATGGTCTAGCTTAATCCACTTCCAAAATAATTTTAAAAGAACTAGGACTCAGGAGACAAAGCTCTTCAGATTCAAAATGGTAAAACATAAAAACATTTTCTTGAGTGGTGATTGAGGACAACATTGTGTTCAGAGAACAGACACTGTTCAGCAAAGCACCACGTTTTGACACAGTCGAAGGAAATCCAGTCACTGAGTAACTGCTCAGTCAGCCTGATTGCAACTATCCTAGTAGATAGGAGGATGCTAAACACAGCGAGCTGTTCGCCATGCAGTGCTTTGTAAATGGTCCATTACTTCAACAAAGAAATGAGGTTCAATAGGTTCAATGTATTATTTCTTTTAATAAAGTCAGTTCATTCAGGACCATTAGGTTACATATCCAACTTACCCCAGAATCATACCGACTCATTACTACTTCCTTTATTCTTCCCATTGTTTTTAGCAAGTTGTTATATCCTGTACTGTAAAGCCCTCAGAGGAGAATTTCTTCCTCTAAGTTTGGCTATTACCCATCACTATAAAGTTCCAGTCCTTTCTCAGGTGTTACAGTAATTTAAATAACTATAATAATAACAAGCCACATTTCTTGCTTCTGTAACTTCACTGATTTAAAAGTGTTTTGCTGCAGATAAAGTGGAGTAATAATTCCATTCATTTGTTTAGCTGATAAGGCCACTAAGCCATAACGATGTCATAATAGCAGCAGATTCACTGTCAGAATATATGGAATTAAAGCTATTGTTATTTGCATGAGTGCAGAAAGAATGATCTGTTTTGAAACAACAGCAGGATAACTGTTGTTTGGAAATCGAGGCATAGGCTTTTGTTAATATGGTACATTTCAGGCTAACCCAAAGATAATAGACCTAATAAAACTCTTTCACAGAAAGTAAACAATAAAAAACCAAAAGTTCATTGATCTTCACTTCACATATGTTTCAAGGTGGAGGGAGAAGGAAGGATCAGGCTAGAAAATGGACTTTAAAGAGCTAGGATGAAGAGGTCATACATTTGATCAAATTCCAAACATCCACAAGGATCCTGCACAACAGACATCAACACCTCCTCTTATGCTTACATTGGATGTGGCATACTAGTGCTGCCTTTAGCTTCTGCTTAGGATTCCCGCTCCTCGGATATTCCGTTCTGGTTGTCCCTACTACCATCCGCACAGCAGCACAGGCTTCGGAGTGTGTAGTGAACGTGCTTTAACCTTAACCAGGGAGTCAAGACAAAGACAGGCTGCTCCAGGAGAAGCAGCCAAAAATACCTTTTCTAAAACAGACACCTCTGAGCTAAAAATTTAGGTCACAATATTTTCTGTCATTCAGTAACGTATCCATTATCTCTTGGCGTTTTTTTCTGGTGAATTTGAAGGGATTTTGCACACAGCTAAGCATGGTGCCGATTATTCACATTTTTGTTCCAGTATTAGGAATACTTTAATAAATATTTTGTACAGAAAATTTCACTTCTGAAAAGATGTCTTTGTGGGGCTAATTCATCCCTGCCATATACCTACTCACTAAAGTGTGTTTATGCCAAAGTTGATTATGTACAATTTTTTACTTTAAATTAAATACAGATGATAATTACAATGAATCACTGCAAAATGGCTGTCTAATTTGAAAACGTAATTAAGTGAAAAGTATATTAGCTGTCAAAAAATGTTTGAATGGCTCTAAGTGTGCCATCATGGCTTAGGATATTCCATTCCTATGACCATGACTGATGCTAAAGACCATGCTATAATGACATTCTAATGATTCATCATCGAGAATAATCTGATGACTTGATATTGTGACAGATGAAGTGGGTTTGCAGAAGAACATTATTTGGGGAAAAGCCTTCAATAAATCTGAATAAAACTGCAATATCTTCAGAAAGATAGATGACTGTCGTCATTTTTATATGTGTTATGCTATGTAATTGTTTTTTTACTGGCATTGAAAGTTTAAATCTATGAAAATAGGATTCTTTTTTTTGCAGGAAGATTCAAAGCTTAGAGAGTAAAATGCCTCATACCCAGAAAGAGAGAGCGTGTTATCCTCTGTAGCTCATGACAGGGGATTTCAGAGGAATAGGCAGATATTTCTCAAACACATGCCAAAAAATCATGTTCCTTTCTCAAATCCATGTTGCTCTGGCAGTCATCTGCCTCTGGACAGAGCTCTGAGGAGCACCTTAGCAGTGAGGAAGCCGTGAGGAGACCGTGTGTCCCTGAGCGGGAGGAGTGGGAACAGAGCTTGCCAGGGAGAAGGACTGAAACTCTGGCACTGGGTGAGGGCTGCACAGAGCTTAGTCTCTGCCCTGATACCTGCAGACATCTGAGAGGAGCTGAACGGCAGATGAGGACAGCAGCAACACACACGTGAACATCTTCCTCGTGGGAAACATTAGCAAACATGAAAGTGACAGAAAGACAGGAAAATCTGGGAGACAACAGTCCCTTTAAATGAGCTCTCATTTCTAGATGCCGGCTCTCTGGAAGCAGCTATGGGAGCACACCAGCAGGCATCTGCTCTGCCCTGCTGGTCGTTCAGCTGAGGATTCCCAGCTGCAGACCACCCAGAAGCACAGAGCCGGAGCGGTCCTGCTGCCACAGGCTTGGCATCTATCCGTCCACTGAGAGGATGGCAGGGAAAAGAGCCATCATTTCTCATCACTTTCGGGATCAAACATGTATGTGGGTACTAAATGCATCCTTTAGACTCACGACCCAAATTTTCTGCCAGACCAAGTAAAGAAGAAAACATTTTAAAAAATCAAACAGGACATCTGCAGTGGAGGGGAAAATAGTCATCAAAATATCCTTGCTAAGATAATTAGGAGATAATACAACAGAGAGCTACCTAGTAAGTGCTTATGTATCTCCAAAACGCAATGAACTTGAAAGGGTGAGAGATAGAGGCATCTGGCCTTACAGGAACTCACCACAGACACATTCATTGAGAAACACTCCCCACATTACCCTTTATCAATTTGTCCATGCTTTGTCTATGGCTTTTATACTCAGTGTTGTAAAGGCCCTGAGAGCATCCCCACCATCGAGGGCCTTTGGATGTCAGAGCTCAGGGCCAACTCGCAGCCGGTACAGCCGGGGGTGGCCCCATTCCTCTGGTGTCACAGGGGTCTTCCAGGCAGCCCCCACAGCTGGGGCCGAGTCTGTGTCCTCAAGAGCCACGTTGGCCAAGGCTGGGCTGAGCAGAAGCCTCACCTCATCACGGTCCTGCCGTGGACTCGCTGCTTCACCCCTAGACCCATGGACGGAGGCAGTGCCCCAGTTCAGACCTGCCCCATTGCTGCAAGCCAGCCAGCATCCATGGCACCCTGACGGCTACATTACACTAGGAAGCAAAGTTTACTTTGTTATGTCATTTCTCCCTTATTACACTGTACATTAAAAATAAATAAATAAACTGCAGAGCGTGTTAGTGTTAAACCACAGTAACTTCACTTGAAGTGGACAGTAAATCTTTGTTCTGTGTTTCCACTCAATGTAGTGAGCATAACATTAAGTAAAATTAATAATGCTACTGCTTGCTCTAATCACATATTTGGTAGTGCAAACTGGTGTCTTACTACGGTTGTGTATAAATCTAATATACATACCATTACAACAAGGTCACTTTGGAATAATCTCTTTGATTGATTCAGGGGAGGCAATAGAGTAGAGGAGAAAAGAGTAATCTCATATGGAAAATGCACAATATCAGCCTACACAGAAATTGCACATCAGCCCATTTTCACGTCAGGGTATATAAATGGCAGCTATTATAGTTTTGCTTATTCTGCACAGCCAAGCATAGTTGCAACATAGCCAGTGATTTTCTATAATAAAATTAATTCTTCTAAATTCTGTTATATATGGGCCTACTTACTGTGTTTGTCACTTCAGTATCACACTGCTTAAAACACAAGAAAACACCTTTTGTTTTTTGTCCTCAAATGAATTCCCTCTATAGGCTGTTCCACTTTGTGCTATCAAAATAATAAGCTATCAATCAGGATGAGGATGTGTTATAAGAACAAGAAAGAACCAAAGTAATATTCTCTAGAACATTTCTGCTCAGCTGGACATTGCAACTGAACACTGTGAAGCAAGTGGCAGCATCGGAAAATAAATTTCCATTAAAGAGTGTGTAGTGGACAAAAGAATTCCAAGAAGAAAGACCTTTCTCCTTTGTTCTGAGCACAATACAGCACGTCAATACATTTGTCGGTGGTCAGATGAAGTATGGACTTCAATCTATCTGCTTGTATTACATCCTTGCATTTTCCAAATGCTAAATGTTTATGAAACGTAATGGATTCCTAGCGAGCACTGTGCTTCCCTAGTCTGACTGATAAGCAAAGGCCATTCGATTCTAGTTCAAACCTAGTACCTATATGACCTCTCTTCAGATAACTATCGTGTTTTAAAAACATTCAAGGGATAGAAAAGTCATTGCAACCTTTCATAAATTGTTTCCACAGATATTTGCCATGACTATTAAAAAAAAAAAAAAAAAAAAAGAAAACAACAAAAAAACCTTTGCATCATTCTTTTTCTTAACTTTCTGACCTTCCAGCTAGCAGATATTCTTCCAGTGGCCCATGGTTTGAAGAGTCTTCTACTACAATAGCTCTTCTCAGAATAGATGTTGGCAGAAACATAATTCAGCCATTCCTTTGGTACACTCAATAGATTCAGCACCTCAAACCTTTCCTTCTGAAGTTTTTTCTCTAGCACATTCACAATAATATCAAACACACAATTGTTATTCAATATTTTCTCCAGTGTCCCAGGATTTCATTACCACTCCAACAACAATGTTGTCCTGGTTCAGATGAAGATCTATGCCGAGCTTTGTGTTTCTTCAGAGTCACAGCTTCCTAAGGCAGTTTAGCCCGTGATGTCCTTACAGTTTCTCATCTTTGTTTCCAGACACGGGACCTCTCACCGGACAGGACTTACCTGTGTCTACTCTTTTCATTTCTTAAGGTGGACACGAGCTCCAGGTCACCTGGTGGCAACAGCTAACAAAAATCCCCCCAGAGCACACTGGAGTGCCTGAGTGGAAAGCACAGCCTGACCATCTCTCAGCTCTCTATCAGGATGAGAACCAAATAAACTTTGAGAACTCGGCTTGTTTACGCCTCCTCCATCCTTCTCCTTTGTGCATGTTTCTGAGGAGGGGACTAAAGGAGTTCCTGACCTGGACAATGAGAGGGACCATGATGCTAGAGAGGGCAGTGGCATGCTTCAGCAACTAAGGGTCAGGGAAACTGAAGAAAGATTTCTTTCCTTCATTGTTTATCAACCACCCATTTTATTGTGTTTTATATAGGGTGTATTCTCTAAGCAATTGAGGAGAAAACCAGATAGATATGGAAGTAGAAAAGAGAATTGCTTAAACCTTTAAAAATCCTACCACTGCAATGTTTGAAAGAAGCAGCCATAGTTTCCACAGAAAACAAGTAGAACGGGATATGAGAGAAAATTGCCACAAGTAACACAAAAATGACCCAAAAAAAGCCATACTTGCTGTTTACTTTGCCTGTGACACAGACACATTCAAACTATTTTAAGAAAGCAAACTTTCTGATAAGGTCTTACACGTGTGCAAATGGGGTAAAAATCATTTGAAACATGTCAAATCTAACATTACAGACAGCAGATGATACTGGGCTACATTCAAAATCTGCTCTAGGATCTATTTTTTGTAACTGCAGCTTCTCAAGTTGGGTACATCTCCAAGCAAGATGCTCTCATTGCTTTCTCAGTCATTGTCTCGTAGCACAGCACCTGGGACAAATAACAGACAATAAAATAAAGTATGATATACTTCTTTTCCTCTATTTTGTTATATGCATAACAAGAGAAGACACCTGTTTATCCAATACCCATCCTCACCATCTCTTTTTTTTTCTTTTTCCCACTGGTTAATGATACATTAAATTTGAACTGCTAGAGTTCATGTCTCAGCCCTCATGACTTTGCTACACTATTACTGACCTGTCTGAACAAGCCATAGCGTGTAAAAGGTTTGTAGATGAACGATCCTTCCAAGAATTTCTTATATTGTTGGGATTAACATTTTTTAATGTGTCATGTGGTTTCTTGTATTACCGCTTTGCTAACAACAATTTTCGATCCGTGGCGATGTTTTCCTGAAGATCCCTGATTCAGCTCTTCTAGTGTGAGTATTTTTACACTCCTCTGAAAGCTTTCAGGTTCCTCAGTAAAGTCAAAAAGCACTCAGTATAACTGTCCTCTTCCTTTTAAAAAGCATTTGTGGTGGACTAATATATTGCCTCAAATACTCCAATTATATTTGGTAATGGCTGGGTATTGTATTGTAGGACTAGTGCAGTAAACTCTTTATTTTAAAAAAGTAGCACTATTTACTTGTTGCATTCCATCTTCTTAATGAAAGCACTAAATCAATGACACATTCCAAACCTTGATTTGCGCTCAGAAAAGAGGTAACTCGCATTAAAGAAATTTAGCACATCTGAGTTTTTCTCACGGGTGGATAACTTTCTATTCATCCTGGAAAGGACTTCAGGCTTCTTCCTTCAGATTAAAGTTCAGCACTCCAAGATGCTGAGCATGCAACTAATATGAATGCATCCTTTTTTTAGGCACTGTATTAGCTGTGGAACAGATACACTATTCAGATTAACAGCATGAGTAGCAGAGGGCTATGGAAGAGATGACAGATAGAAAACATACAAACTTCAGTTCAGGAAGTCAGGTAAGTCTGTTTCCCCCCTTATCGGACAAACATGCAGAAAACTTTGGTCCCTAAAACCAACAAAAGGAAATAGGAAAGACTGCTTGGTCAGTCTGGAGATTAAAGGTGAAGTTTAGCCAAGGTTTGAAAGATCAGACTTAAATGCTCTTCTCTTTTCCATTAGAGCTCTACTTATGGAACTGCTGAGGTACAAAGGTTGTATTGTACTTTTCTGGCAGTTCCTGTTGTCTATTTTTCTTCAGTGTGTCTGCATTAACATTTTCACAAGTTTTTATTGAAAAACAAACAAACAAAAAAAACCCCCACAAGAATTAGAATCTACTGTGTGGTGTTTGGGGTTCATTTACAACTGCATGGGACGACAGTGAAAAATAGTTTACTCATGTCCCACTGCAGAGAAAAATATGTCAGGAATTACATAAGTCAGTTTTTAGGGCATGCCTTGCTCCAAGTGAAAACAAAATCTGCCCCCATGCCTGTCAAATTATTCTTAAAAATATGTAATAACTATTTTTCTTGTTAGAGATGAAAACCACAAGGAAATGATTCAATCCAAACATCATAATTCGGATTCATCTATCACGAGTGTTTTTCTTTAGTAGATACCAGCTTTTATTGTCACGTTTAAGATGTTTAGAGAGATCCCTTTTTGTGAGTTTACAGTCTCATACACTGAGACAAAATACAGAAATCGTTAAATTCTATACATTTTTATACAGAAAAAAATAAGATATTTTCCTAGCAAAAGGTTATTCTATGTACTCTGAATAGACTCTGCTTCTTAGTCTTATTCCAACGTTCAGTTCAGCAGATAATTCACTTATCAAATTGGAAAACTCCTTAACAATTTGAGTTTCTCATTTGAATTGGCTTGCTCAGTATTTCATTTGTCTGAAGAGTGAATTTCCAACATTGCCAAGTTAAAGACAGTGATGACACTTGCATCCCTGTTATCTATGGAGCATGTAAACCTCAATCAGCACATACTGGAGAGAAATTATTCCTCTGAAGTCTTAGTATTCTTCTAGTCATGTTGTGTATATGTACATTCGTTTGCTCACAGATACAGATATTAGTATCTGGAAGTGACTAACAACTAAATCTGTCACTCTGAGAAGGGCCTGGATTTGAAAAGTCGAATATGGTCAGTATGCCAGAGCATGCCTTTAAGTTATTAAGTAACATACAGGCACCAAAGGCTTGCAGGCATTAGCCTATCTTAGGCTATCATGAAAAGCAATCAGAACAGCCAACGATCAACCTTTCATTTGTGCTCGGGCTCTGAGCATCTCTTACACTTTGTGCAGAAGTACTGAAGATGTTGTTCTATTTTTCTGATCAGGGCATTTTTTTTTCAATGGACCCTCCGCATCCATCTGCAGCAAACCTGCTTATGTAAGAGTTATGGAAATAAAGTGGGTTTCTTGCTAAGAGCCAAAGAGAGGTAATGCACCATGTCACAGAAGAGCTTTCAATTTGTCTCGTCAAATTTTTGAACCAGTATTTGATAACGGCGCTCTGAACTCTTTGGTGAGTTGTTCTGATGTAGCAGCAGTTGAGTCTTAAATATCTCTGAGCTAACTCTGAAGTGGGAGAGTTTTGTAGTAGGTCAACTCACAGCATCAAAGGACGAGGTCTGAAGCAAGGCCATTCAGTGTAACATCTTGCATGTGCACAACTTATAGTTGTGGCAAACATTGGCAGTCAGATCACTGTTAAAGCCACAAGGCAGTACTTTGTAGTATTTATGAGTTCTTTTTACTATGTCTGTTATTTAAGTGCTGACAATGTGTGTGAACTTACTACTAGTAAAAGAGGCAAAGAAAGAATTTGCCTAGAAAACTCTGTGACTGTACTCTGTTTTTTCTTCATAATTTACAGAGAGAAGCTCCTAGAACTCTTCTTTCCTCTAGATTTTTATTTTAATAATATCTTATACGTAATACATCCTTTTACACTGGAGAACTTTCCCTAAACATTTCCTGAGGTTCCATTCTGTCTTCCCTCTCTTATACGGACAAAGTTAATTCCATAAGCATTTCATTTTGATGAATATTTGCCTAGTTCAACAAGAATTGGGTTTCCCAGCTCTTAAAAAAAGAGTGAACGTTAGTGAACTGTGAAAGAGGCTTTCAGTCTAGAAGATTTAAATAGAACTACATTCATTCTCCATACAAATTGATATTCATATTAATCGCTGTATCTCTTTAGCCTCCTGAAATCCAAGTTTAAAGGAGTAAAGAAAATCCCTTGTTTACTGTGATAAGTGTACCAATCTCCACTTACTGCAATCCATTCTTTGCTATTCTGAAATGTTTTAGGCTTGTATTTTCTGTTTGTTCCCTTTATCAGTTCTTAAATTGCATAGGTAAACCCTCTAATCTCTGATGTTATTATGAAGGATGGAGAAGTAAATAAGTGTTTTATTAAACCCTGCCAAAACAGAAGTATCTTCTCTGAGTAATCATGTGAATATATATGCTAAATTTTCCATAAATTGTACAAATTTTCAGAATATGTTGGCAGCTTTTGAAAAAAACTTATTAAGATGGCATGGTGATCTTTCTGGGACAGGATCCTGGGACTGTGAAGTTGATGAATGAAGCATAGACAACAGAGGAAAAGAAACCTCAGTAAACCTGGAAAACACATATTTGATTTCTGAGTTCTATTAGCATTCTCATCATTATAGAAAACTTGTGATAATACATGCCTCTTTCAGCCACCTCAAGGACACCCAATTTGACACTGGTGCTAATCTATACAATATATAACCTCTAGGTGCCATTTTGAGCACAGCTTTAAAGGAGTTTTTCAAGACTCAGTCTTGGCTAGATAACTAAAGACTTCATAAAGAGAAAGCAAATTGAAAGATGGGAATGAAAAGAAATAGTAGGATTAGCAAAAGCTGAAGAGAGAGAAGTAGATGAGGACAGGTATACAAATTGTACCTTTTAGAAGGTATCCAGCAGTCAAACAAGGCTGAGTGTGTTCCAAATACCATCCATTCCCTCTAGATTTGCCTGGCCATAGCATCTCTTAGAGGCAAGACAGCAACATCGCAGCAGTAATATAGCAGGTGTGCCTGGCAGTCCCAGGCACAATGCTGAAACTCGTTTATTGTAGTCTCATGTCCTACCAGTGCATATCCAAGTGAAACTGGGATAATCCCAAATAACCACTATTGTTTTTGTCCACTATCTGGCCCTAGTTTTAAGTGAAACAATTTTAGGCAAAGGTAATCATTTTCCATACTCAAATATACTCACAGACTTGACCACAACATTACCACGCTTGGGAGATATTCAAAGGCATCTTCTGATGCTTTTTTTTTCCTATCTTTAGCTAACTTTTCCAAACATTTTGTTATGAGTAGGTGAATGGATTTCTCTTACGCAGGACACCTACACTGAGCTGGAAGCTAAGTGTCTCTCCTTTTCTTTTCTCTGTTCAATAAAACAGGAAACTGATCTGGTTGAGACACATCTCCAGGATATTTGTAGCTGTGATGCTAAAGACAAACTAGATGCTTTCTTTTCTGAGGGACAGAGCTTACGCCACAAGTCCATCTCAGCATCATCTTCTGAGTAACAGAACATACAAATGTTGGCATGATAATTGAGATTCATTTCCCAAGAACCTCTCCTTGGGATTGGAAGTCTCCAGGCAATCAGACTGGGACTGGGGTTTCCAAAGGTCAGAAGGACACTTCAGGGACATTTTTGTCCTGTCTCAGCCCACTTTTGCAAAATCATATTCAGACTGGTTTCCTCATTCTAATACATTTTGAAGAACCAACTAGGAACCAACCACTAAGAAACAGCTTAGTGAAGTACCTTGACTTGGGAAGCACAGTGATCAAAAATTTTAATGTATGGTATTCCCATTCCATGGAATAGCATATCAATTTGTAATAAATTGCCTTAGAAACATGTAGGGTAATTACAGTTGTTACAATGAGCTTCACTGCACAGCAATCCTCCTTGGCCAGCAAGGAGCAGCTGAGATGCTCAAACAGCAGCATTCTGCAGAGATGGTAAGCATAGGGCATTTGTGTGGACAAATGAAGCCAATCCTAGAGTCCAACCATTAGATGAGCTCAAAGGGCAAAGATTTATTCTACATTGGTGCATTAATTCAATCTGCTTTCCAATTGCCAGAATGGTTCAGGCTGTTGACCATCTGTGTCTGGCTTGTTGGAGACTACGATGTTGCTCAGCAGCCAGTAGATACTAAATGATTTTTCTCCCTTTGGACTGCTTACTACTTTCTTTCTTTGCTCTTCATGGTGTCTGTTAAAATTATTTTAAAATATATACACACACACACATATATATATTTACAATTGTACATCTTGACTTGAAAGTCAAGAAATTAAGAAGATCATTTTGTACTTAATCTGGCCCTGAGTTCTATCTCTGACAACCTTGTGAATTTTGCAGATTGTCGTATCAAGTTAAGCAGTGAAAAGTCCCACTGTTTTTCTTCTGAGCTGCTTTTACAGCTCACTCTATGTGTCTACCATGATTTCTAGGTGCCTAAGTATGGCGCTTACCAATCTGAATGTTGCAAGAAAACATAAAGGGCAATGACAGTATCATTAATGTATATAGTACATTTTGTCTGGAAGACTGAGCGCTGAGCATTCCTATGTGAGCATTTGTCCTTGGGGAAGACTTAGAGATCTGGAGATCATAAGGAGGGGGAAAAATGATGCAACATCCATAAAGCAGTTGTAGGGTAGTGAGGTAGTGATGGAAGTTTTCACAGGGCATCAATGTTTTTAAGGGAAGGGGGAATGGAGAAAGGAGGAAAGGGAAAGAGAGAAGGTGAAAAGGAAAAGAGGAAGAACAAAATAAGGGAGGAAGAAAAGAAGAAAAGTTGCCATTCTTTTCAATGTATGGTCTTATTTCTGTTGAAATAAATAAGAACTTTGTGATTGCTGTAAGAGACAAGAGGAAAGAGGCATTTTGTACATCCCCCTGCAAGAAATGACATTCCTCTGCTTAAAGCAAAACAAAAAGAACAGTACAGATGTCTTCCAAGTGCTGGGTTTTCTCCTTTTTTTTTGTTTTACGTTTTCCTCCACACAAAGTTCCCTCAAGCATTGCCTATTCTCCTATCTCTTTTCTGGAATAGGAAGCACTATGTGGACTGCCAAGCTGTTAACTCACAATGAGACTGGCAATCACAGAGCTATTTTTGCTCTCAAGATGCTCCATGCCCAGGGCCACACTTTGCATGTCTCTAGAGTCTGGCACTAAGGGCCACGCTCGTAACACTAGGTACATTTGTCCATGGAGGAGCTGATGCCAGGGCCATGGAAACAGCAAGGAGCAGGGAGCCCAAGACACTGAAAGGTCAAAAGGGACTAGAAAGATAGTGCCATTCATGGCAAACCAGAGTCTGTGGTGCCGTCCTTCCTTCTCACACAACCCAATTCTTCAGGCACTTCCTCTGCATATGCCTCCTCTCAAGAGGATGATCTGCACAGATTTATTTTGATTATCAAGGCATATTAATATTAATCATTTTGCTGACTAATTTAAATAAATGAATGTGCTCTTCTTCCTTCCATTCATCTTTTTTCTTATTATTAGAGCAGTCAGAAAAGGCAAAGGCTTGAGCTACTATATTGCCAAAGTTCAGCTGCTGCAATCTCAGCTATGAAACTGGAGTTTCTTCAGAGTTATGCAAGAAATTTGCACTCCAATTCAAACTCTCACTTTAGACACACTGTAAGTACCTAGTATTTCCAGCTGTATGTAAGGTCACTGCCATTTATTTTCGGTGTCTCAATACTGCAGTATATGCTTCGACTGTACGTCACACTACTGCTCCCTGCTGCCCAAGTCTATTTCCAATCAATAAATCCAATTTATGCCACTTATGCACAAGACAGATCGTATACTGACTGTGTATAGCTAGCTTCTCAAAAGCAGAGGGACTACTTGCTGTCAGTGAGATGCTTGCCTCACCATGATTAATCACTGTGAAATGCCCACTGTGCTTTAAAATCATGATTAATTACTACAGAATGCACAGAGATCTTAAAGACTAAATTCCACTACTAGCTAAGTTTACCCAAGAGTTCCCATACATCCTGCATCTGGGGACACTTTTGCAACATGCAATCAGCTGATAAAAACTCCCACAGAACATGTGGTTAATTGTCAGGAAAAGGCTAAAAGAAAATGACTAATAGGAAGCTCTGTGTAAATATTTGTAGACATTTAATGACTGAAGTGTTTATAGTCAGATTTATTCTTTTAACTGCTCTTATCTTTCTTTCAGAATATACTTACTTACAAATGAAAAAGCCCTTGGGAAAAAATATTGTTATTGTTTGTTTGTTTTCTTGATTTAAGATCCTCAAAGACATGGCAGTTTCCAAAAGGTTAACACTCTTTCAGAGGAAAAAAAGATAGATCTCATTTGCAGTAGATATTTCTTTCCTCCTTTATTCAGTACAGAACTTGAGAAGATTAATAAGTTACAGCATTTTAGACTAAGCTTATCAGAAGCAAAAATTCTGATAGGTATTAAATCACCTTCCAAAATCCCATATTAAAAGGACTGCTAAGAGCAACTTGCTTCATTTCCTGGGAAGTTTGTCAAAGACCTTTATGATTCAAACAAATATCTGAGTCCAGAACACACTGTCTGATATGGTAGGGAAGGGATAGTCAGTTCACCCTAGAGTTCTGCCATGGTCAATATTTGTTGGATTCATGGTAGTTTCCTCCTCATTGGCAAACGAGTTCTCATGAGCACATGCAGCTCATACCTTATCAAGTAGAAGCAATCTGGTTTTAGGCTGGGAGGAATAAGATAGGGTGGAGGACGTGTCACTAAGAGTGTCTGCCACCAGCACAAACAAGTAACTGTAGAGCACCACAGACTGTGACAGCTCCTCTGATCAATGAATCCCTGTCAAAAATATAGACTCTTTGAATGAGAAAAATGTATTATGCTAATTGTTTTAATCCTTCTTCAATTATCCATGTCAGAGCTTCCCTGCATTATTCAACATTTTTCAGCCTAATGCACTGAATTGAGAAAGTTTTGTTCATCTAACACTTGAAATTCTTCATGGATTTTGTCTTTAGGCTTTCTGGAAAAGCATTCCTTTCACATCTTCGTTCTGCTAACTGCAATCCATTCAACAGAGTTTCGCAGCTTTGCTGTCCAGCCTGATGCAGTTAAAATCACAGGGAAATAAATGCACTCTTTGAGGAATGGGATTCCTTGATAATATAGTACATCCGGATTCACCAACATGCAGAAAAACAACTGTGTGCACACATACACTGTACAAGGTCTGGGTGCAGAGTAACTGCATCCCTTGGTATCAGGTATTTTACACATGGGAATTTCATCTTTTTCTTTTTTCCTTTTAAGAAGTCTGTAGCAAAACAGTCAATCAAACCTGCTAAAGCTAAAATAAACTCCCTCTTTTGCTTGCCTTCTCCAAGCTTTCCAGTTCTTCCAGTTTTACAAATCCAAGTAAAATGAAGAAAAGTTGCTGCCAGAACATTATGAAACAACTGAATTTCTATTAATTTAGGATTATTATTATAATTTTAATAAAGCCAAAAAGATGGGTGGGTTCAAGTGTGAGGAAAGTGCCATCAAAATCTAATCTAGGAACATCCCACTCCTGTTGGTTATACATTTTCACCCACATGAAGGCTTTCCTTTGGAAAAACCTATTGAAAAAACTCCATCCTGAGCATAAAGACAAGATTACTCATGAAAGGAGAAAGTGTAAATAACGTTGGAGGAGATTAATTTTATCTAAGTAGGTCAAAGATCAGGTGTATGTGCTCAAAAAAATATACCCAGAAGCTGACAACACAGAGCTGAGCTGAGAACGGAGTTAGATTTAATGAGAACACTGAAATTTTTAAGATGCAAACATGAAAATGAAGAAATGTTTATATTTATATTCTATGTTAAGATGTGACCCACTGTCACACAAAGTGAATAGGATTCAGGTGACCTTCTGACAAAGAACTGTGACTGTGACTATGCCAGCTTGGGAAACCCAGTCTGTGTTTTGGAGCACCTGGAAATTTGGCCTCACTTCTGTACTTCCAGTAGCAACCAGTCGTTCAAGGGGACTGTGCTCCTTTAAAATGCTTGGGTTGTTAAAAAAAAATAAAGAGATTGGCATAACAAAGTGTGATTACAAGGATTACTAGCTTTAGCAGGGTTTTCAATGGGAGATCAAAGATGCTCTAAGCATGATGCTCTGGTTTATATTGGAAAGCACCATTGCTTGCTTATCATTTAAAATTATGAAACCCAAAGGATTTCAAGACATGCACACCTGAAGATCACACACCTAAGCCAGATTTAAATTATTCTCTCTGTTCAGCACTGACTGTGTTCGTGTGCCTGGAAAATAAAAGATGAAAATCTATATGGTAGCAGGCAAGAGGAAGGTGGGGGAAAGCAAGAGGAGTGAAAGGCAAGGAACATAGGCAAGCAGAGGCTGCCCGTAAGCTATTGCCAACTGTTTTGGTTTAGTTTTTGTTTTCCGCAGGGCCATGGCTATCACAGCATCGAGAAAGGCAGCCCTGCCCTGGAGCCCATAGGCTGGCTGTGCTCTAGCACTGGGACAGGACGACGAGAAAAAGGGATTTGAACCTCCCAAGACTGTTTTTCTGTGCGTGGTCCCCAGATCAAGCACGCCATAGCACAGTAGAGATCCCCTTCACTAAGTTCTCCTCTGCCACTATGCTCACAAACATCTTGGGTAATCTTTAGGTTGCTGTTATCCAGAAGAAATGAGGGCTATCATTTTGATGAGCAGTAAAGCTGTCTTGTCCATACACTTCACCACTGTAGGAAAAAAAAAAGGGAGGACAGAAAAAGTTGAAGAATCAGGTAAGGAGAAACAAATTACAATGGAGGAAATTCAGGCGTATTCCGATTGCTTCAGATCTGTCAAATTCATCCCATGGCAAATCATGGGGAAAGAATCGCCAGGCAGAGACATTTTCTCCTTTGGAAAGCAAGGAAGGAACAGAAAGATGATGGATAGAAATGATAAGAGTTTTCACCAATTAGAAAAATAAAAATGGAGTCAAGATTTCATCTAGCCCAATATTTTGGAGAGCTCAAGTCTCATTTTTTTCCCCTTATTCTCCTGCTTAGGTAACTTAGGTATCCTTCTCTTTTGTTGCCTTTCACAGCTACAGATTTATGAGTGAGGAAGGCAAGAAGGTCCTCAGAAAAGTAGATCCTGCAGATGTTAAGAGACGTGGTAGGAATTCCTTTGGCTAAAGAAGATAATCCTTGTTTCCTACTGCTCAAGTGAGCATTTCCACTAGATATTATGAAAAAAAAAAAAATGTGTGGTCAAAGACAGAGAAGTATCTCCAGGAAAAATGAATCTTAAAACTCTAGCATGAAATATCACAGAATTTTGGTGGCTAATAATGTTAGTTCATAAAGTGAAATTGTTTAATAGCATGAATAAATGAAGCAGAATATGAAGCACTAGTTCTTTTGCCTTTTATCAGCAAAATATTATCATCTGCTTATAATAGAATTTCACTTTTAATATTTATTGTATAACTGCCTGAATCTCCTCTACAACTCAAGCAGACTTATTGCTGGGAAGACGGATCTCCTTACTGAGAAGATATTAGGGACAGGGAGAAAAGCAACTTTACGTTATTCAATGAGAGCTGAGAGTGACTGGGCAGAGGACTGGTTAATATTATGTTGGCTTTAAAGCGTGTATACACGTCTCCAGCTAAATTACTTTTAGAAACAAATAGATGTGACACAATAAGTAATTCCAGTCTGTTCCAGCCAGAACTGTCTATGCCTAAATCATCTGAGAACCATGAGCAGTAGGTGCAATGCTCACTTTAACTTATGCCATTAAAGACAACATGCCTTTAGTTCTTTAAGCTGTTTCGTTAACTGCAGTAGGGTTGCCCAAGCGATACAGCTATGAAGGATTTTGTGTTTCTATTAACAGTCTTCTGTCTGGCACAGTTCTCATTAAGGTTCATTATACTTTATGTCGTTTTTTAAACCCTGTAGCCACAATAATCATAAGTAGCTGTAAGAGTCGGCTCTGAGAAGCAATACTGACCTCCAAGCTGCATATTTCAATCTGCTCCCATGCATTAAGAACCTAGCGCTGTCGTGACTGCTGTGCACTAGAATTTCTCTGGAAGTTTTGTGGGATTCATACACAAACCCATAAAACTTGTAAGCTAGAAACCTGGGAGTATTCAGACTTCGAACTCCATGGACGTTGTCACAGACAGGGTCAGAGACAGTTAAAGACAATCTCCTGTGATTTTTCTCCCCGTTCCAGTCTAGTGGGGTACAAACGGGCCCCATTATCAGAACTGGCTGCACCAAATCACAAGCAGAGCTCGATTACGACCGTCTGCACCCAAATGTGTAAATATGTGTGAAGTTTGACTTGTTTGTGGCGTTGTTTTGCCAAACATCATGACAAAAATGATGTTTCTGTGTAGATTTGGGAGGGATGGAACTGTGGTTTTATAAACCTTTTTATTCTTGCTCTGAAAACACGGCCAGTGTTTTTAAATCACTGCCAAGAGAACTACTGTGCTGTTTCTCAGGGCAGTACTGAGAAATGCTGAAGCTCAGGGCACATGTTTGCTGGGACTTAGGGTGCTATGGACCAGGTAAGAACCACAGGGAGCCTTTAATCTCCTCCCTTTAACCTGCATAAGATAAATCTACACAGCTAATATCCTGAAGGTGTCATTTTCTGGCATAAATGGTTTCCATGTAATTGCTCTGTAATTTTCAACTGAGAATCTAACTGGAAAGCTAGTTTAGGACTCTAGACAAATACAATGAAGAGTGTCTTAAATTTGGGTACTACATAATCGTGTAGCCAAAATAGAATTCATCTCTAGGTGTCCATTTATTGTGAGGAGTGAAATATATCTACCAGGGGAGTAACCAGGGGAGTCAGAGAGAGTCACCTAGAATAAGCCAATGCATAGATCATCACTTCAAGACTCCTAAACTGAAAACTTTTCCTTAGACACAAAAGTAAAGCAATATAAATATGTAAAGTATTCCCTGCAGAAGTGGAGCTGGTGATGCTCCATATGCTTCCTTGCCTCTAGTGTGGTTTAGCTCGGAGCCAAGAACTGGGCTGAACCAACGCTGGACAAGAGCACGGCAAAGAGCTGCAGCTGCTCAGGAATAATCCATGTCCAAAATTAGGAGTAATGAGCCAGCATGGATCTCCAGAACCACTTATTTTGTCAGTTAGATAAGAAGAGCCACCCTCCCTGCCCCATTCCATCACTGCTTAGAAGCCTAGCCCTTTCAAAATACCCTTCTGCCTGTTTTTAAATAATTCTCCTTATCACCATTTTGTTTTGTACATAACTTAAATTATGAGAGCTCTTCAGTCTACACATACACTCAAGGATTCAGATATTCCCTACCATACACGACAGCAGTGACAGAGGGGAACAAGAGCGAGGGAATAATTAAGATGGGAATAAGACATAAGGGGCAAATGAGAAACAAGGAAACTATGGTAGATAGCGTCCCTATGGGGCTAAGGGAGAAGAGAGGATGCTGTAGTAAATTCCTTTTGTACTACACACACTCAGTTACAACTTGAACAGTTGAATTAAACTGTTACTTTTTTTTTTCTCCTCAGCTAAGCTGGTGATTGTAAGTGTGAAAACAGAGTAAACACCCCCTCCAAGATGCAATCCCTACTTCTTATCTCCTACTGTGTGTAGAAACTAAACTAGCATCCACTTTAAAACACTTCTTTCATGAGTAATTTAGCCTCCTCAGGTATGGAAGCAGAGAGTTAATTATTGCTTAGCCTCCAAGACATTATTGTGGTTTATTTTAAACTTCAACGTCAGTTCTCAGAAAGCCTAGTCACATAAGGTCCACATCTGTTAGGCATTGAGCTCTATCACTGATGCTTAATGCCCTCAGCTGCTTCTGTCTTCTGAAGGGGCTTTGGATGAGATCATTAAAAGCAATCACCAAGAAGTCATGGCTGGTTATTCTTTCAATTAGAGCTTTATCCCACAGGCATCTTATGCGCTGCAAGTGCAGAAGCCAAAGACTGGTCCTGAATACACAGTGTTTGCTTAGTGCCTGGTCAGTGCAGCTTCTGTAATAGAGTGAGTGAAGGGAGAAGGAAAAAGAAAAAGCTGGATTTAGCCAAACCAGTGCACTCGCTCACCACCGAGTCCAGCAGTGGATGGGGACATGGGCATGCCCAGCATGAGCTGCTCAGAATGCGGGACACTCACTGCATGAGAAGGAGGAATTTCAGGCTCTGCCAGTGTTAACAGAGCCAGCAGGTCACCCAAAGGTGGACTCAAGGACGCCACAAGCCCGTGAGCAAGGAGCAGCGGTATTTGCCTTTATTTGGCAGGCAGTTGGCCAGGTCCATAGACACACACAGCACTGCATCTGGTCCAAGAGAACCTCACCTGGCCTGGACGGCAGCCACGAAGGCCACCCCGTAGACCAGTGGGCAGCCCCATGCTGCTCTGCCCCTCTCCTGCGCCATCTCAATTCCTACTTGGCCAGAGAAGGGAGGCAAATACAAACACTGAAAAAATCATTTCTCTCCCTCCCTGTTAATTTCTCCCTTTTCTTCCCAAAAGGCACCAGTTTTGCCTGGGCATTTTCTGAATCGAGCTAACTAGCAGACTCAGGCATCAACATCTGCTGAGACAGCAAATGCTGAAGCAAGCCATGAGCCTAAGAACTTTTAGTAATTATTCAATGAATAAGGAATAATTTAGAGAAAATCAGATAATTAACAAACAGAAAGCAGAATCCAGTTACTTAATAGTCATCACCTCTCCTTTGTTGTTCTGACCTTAAAACCATTTGCTGTCTCTTTCACACAGAATTTAGCTCTTCTTTTACTATTTGCAGCAGTGTTAGAAGACCTGTCTTTAGTCAGAATATTTTCAAATATTATTATGTTGGTAGTAAGTGTCAAAGATCCTACTTAATTTTTCCGCTTTATTGAACTATTTCCCCAGTTTTAATGAAGCAGAATATCTCTGCTTTGTTTCAAAGTCAGCCATCAGTTGACTCCTTTCAGTGCCTGCAAGAGCGCTGATGATATCTACCGCTTCGTGCTGTTGAAATGAGAGTTCAGTTTCCCCTCAAACTCCAACACCTCTTCTAGGAGTTAATGACTAATGCGCTGATTACTCTCATCTGCATAATTACTTTCCTTTCTGTAAGCTGCGTGTCTCCTCTGCGTAGCGAGATGATTTTTGTCCCTCCGAACTGCCCTCAGTGGACTCTCCATATGCCTCCTGACGCCCACTGTATCAGCTGTCTCCCTGTGCTTCCCCTGTCACTGAAGTTTGTCGTGCAGATTTAATTTACAAAATGCAGAGAGGGTGGAAAGCTCTCACCACGGTGCCAGCAGGAGATGCTAAATGTCTGCAGGACGTAGGGACCTGAGGAGAAATTCCAGAGAAATTCCTTGGTGCCCTTAAAGTGGGACTTTTGCACAGTCAGAAATACATGTTTCTCAAGGGAATGGGATTTTGTTGTTTTTTGTCTTTTTTTCCTCTCTCAGAGGAATGTTCAGATCTGGGTAACTTGCTGCTCATGAAGCACAAAGTGCAGTGAGCATTTGCTGCTGGTTGTTTCTGCTCTGCATTAGTTTGACTCCTCCACCTACACGCCCTCCTACAAGGAAGCTCTGCTCTGCCCAGCCATGGGTCCTGCCCCACTGGGAGCCCCCCCATCTCTGACTCTGGCCCTGGTGAGCCCCCAGTCCATTGCACACAGACCTGAGCTACGGGAACCAGTGAGTTGCCATGCAAATGTGTTTTTTTCTTTTGATGGATCGAGCATCTTTTCTGAAAGAGTTGCCCAGAGCAGCACATGTCCACGGGAGCTGCGTTAGCCGATGTTTCTCTGCATACAATTATAAAATCATGATGAATTATCTTGGCCATTTTGGCTTCATTCCAAGCTATCAAGCATCTCAACATGCAAATTAATCCTGTTTATCATATGATAGATACTGTATAACACAGTATCTAAATTACTCCGAGTTTGCAATACCATCTGGTTTCATCTTTCATTACTTTAGGGAACACTTTGTTATATTTGACCTGAAAATTGGAACAGGAATAAAGCAGGCCTAAAGATGAACTGTGCCATCGTACAAAGCTCTATTCTGTCACACAAGACAATCGGACTTCAGACAGAAATATCTTTTCTCATCTCTCTTTTCTCATTCTGCTATCAGGAAAACAGCATGTACCAACAAGGCAACTGGCAGTATGTAGCCATGATGCATCCGGGGCACCTCCAAGCACTATCATATTTATATTATATATCATCTGACACTGCCATAGAGGGGAACTTCCATCCAGAGCGCTCTAGGAAGCTTGCTGTTATATGGTGGCTTGAGAGAGGAGGAATAACCCCTGGACACTGAGTTACTCACAAACATAACTTTTGACATGACGGGTTCTCAAGACAGAGAAAAGTTTAAAAAAAAAAAATCAATTACCTGTTGGTAAGCGCCAACTCTTCCCATGCCTTCAAAGGAGTAAGAGGCATTAGTATTTATTTCATCAGTGACACAAAAAGCCAAAAGGAAGTTCATGATTTCTCTCTTTTGTCCACATTTTATTCAATTAGCCAAGACTCTTTCTCGAGTTCCTCTTGCACATCAGCTAAGTCTCTGATTAAACCTTAGTATGATGATTCATCTTTGTCTGACCATTCCCACTTTACTGAGTGTCTAATTAAAATGATTTTTATGCCCAAAGATAATTGCTTTCTTCTATTATTACTCTGAAATGTTAATATAATCTAGCTCACCAGTCTCTGTGTCTACCACTAGAGACAATAAATAAACTAAACACAGAAAAATGATGTTTAAATAATGTTAAGATTGAGTCATAAAACTACAAGAGCACGGAAATTCCAGTTAAGGCTACACAATGTTGCCAAAGACATTTGCTGTACATATGGCTGTTTGTTTCTCCGAGTCCCAGGAAAGGCAATGCTAGGCACCTCGGGTGCTTCATTAGCAACACATTACCAGCCTTGTAAAGTCAAGCAAAGCAGAAAATCATTTTACAGTGGTCATTATTTTTCAAAGTCAGCACTTACTGGCAGTTCTTATCCTGCAGCATCTGAAGTGTATAGGATAGAAGACTGGTACATGATGACTTTCAGTGGAAATCTCTTGATTTATCTATCTCATTAGCTTATATTTTTCTTAAATAAAAAAACAAAGCTCACTTCTGTGAGCCAAGTCTTTGACTACTGACTTCTTTGATAAAGATAGTAGCACTAAATTACTGCCCTCAGAGGACAAAAACAATGGTAAAAAAATAGAGACCTCCTAAACGAAGTAATTTCTGTACAGAGCAATCAAGTCAGTATCAACAGTGGATGTATTGCTTTCAAAGTCCCAGAATAATTTTCTTGCACGACTGCTGGCTTTTTAGCTCCCACCAGCACCACCACCCCATACTGAATCTGTCACGATTTCCTGATTTGGGGCATTTTTATTTCATCTGTGTTGTTCATCCTGGTCCTTTACCAGACACACATATGTGTGAGGACACATGCACATATGGGTATATGCAACACTAGTTTGATTACCACTGTCATTTTGAGTCTGAGGCATCTTCTCCAGCATCAGATAGCTTCAGTGTGGCGATTATCAGGCCCAACTGAATTGCATACTTCAAATTATCCACTTTCTATCATTTCTAACCTGAAATTTTTCCCTGTAAATAAAAAGGTAATAAACCCATTGAGCCTTCTGGTGCCATCTATTGCAAGTTTACCACCCCTACTTAACTGAGCTGTAGAACCATGTAATAACAAATTTTACCACCAAAGTGCCTCACCTTCCCCTACCACTGATCCATGTTCTTGGGAATTATTTTAAACTTCCATAACACAAAAAAACTTTAGACATTGTTTTCCTTCACATGTAAGCTGAGATATCACACTGGAAAGTGATATAATTA
Organism: Eudromia elegans; assembly: GCA_003342815.1. NCBI lineage: Eukaryota > Metazoa > Chordata > Aves > Tinamiformes > Tinamidae > Eudromia > Eudromia elegans. Next base: position 2,794,289 of record PTEX01000074.1, on the reverse strand, counting down.
TAATTATATTATAATTATGTAATTATAATATAAAAACTATTTTAAGTTATTCTTACAGATTTTTGTGGCTTATTTTCAACATTGTATAGCTAGATTCATACTAACCGTAACAAACTAGGTTATAAAAGACAAAGGCAGTTAAAATCAAGGGCAGATTTGCAAGATAAAAAATGTAACTGGCTGACACACACTGGTGAATATCTTGGGACACAGAAGAGAGGATGACTATTTCTAAGCTGAGTAATATTCTGTTTGTGTGAGGAGACAGTGTTACAGAGAACTATCTAGAAGAAGTTGCTGCATGCTCTTATTTCCTTCCAGTTATCAGCTTCTAAAATTTAAATGCTCAGAATAAAATTTTCTAACTTAAAAATGTTCCCTTAAGCGCTGCAACAAGTCTTTCTCCTCACATAGATGCATATATGTACCCACTGGGGACTCACTTCATCCTAATCCTTGCTGCTGGGACCATCCTTACTGGTCTGGCCTATTATACCACTCAGCCATGCTGCTCCATGAATAAAACTAGTACTGTTTCATGAATACATTTCCTATAAAATCTTCATTTCCATGAAGAATACAGATTGCAGCTAGAGCTCAATCTATAGACACTAGTCTAAGCTTTGTTTTAGGATAAGAGCACAAATGTGCTCATTGCTAAAAATCTTCACTGATAAAAAAAAAATGGGCAAAACCCTGAGTTACAGCAGATGTTCTAAGAATTCAGGTTGAAGTTTCACTTTCTCAGCCTGAGATTTCCAATTCTTTGATCTATTTTAGCCTTCTACCCATCTTTTAAAACTTTATCATCACACTAGATGAGATGGGGAATTGTTCAAACAATAACTGCGACACAAAGAAAGCAGGTGAAAAGTAGAATAGAGCTTTTGGAATACAACCCAAAGTACTGACACATGCTCTCCTTCCTCATTGCTTGAATACCTGCACCAGGTTTAGACCCACCTTAAAAATAGTGTCAGACATGAAAACTAATCTTTAGTGGGCAGTTTAGTACTTTATTGCTTTTCACATTCAAATCTGTGATTTTTTGTTGACATCCTCTTCATTATATATAGCAAATTACACTTATTGGTAATTGAATGTAGAAGGTTTTACAATTATTTGATGGGAGATGCACAAAGGTACCTGCATTAAATGGGATTGTATTTCTTCTGGAGTAGTAATTCTCTCATCTATGGTAGTTACAGCAGAGTAGCTGTTGTAAAGTTTGCACAAATGTTGGTCTGTCTGCAGAAAAGAAAATTCAGGTGTTTTGCTCTACAGTCAATTACGTGGAATTAATTTCAGCTTTAACTCTATAAAATACTGTTGCCTGGGAGATACTGCAGCTGCTTTGCTTCTTTTTCATTACTACTCTAATATTGTCTATAATATTTCTTTATTAAAAGCAGGATCATAAATATGCCCAAAATAAATTTATAAAGTGTTTAATTTAATACTGTAGTGTATATTTTGAAACCTGCAGGAGGGTACTGATGAAAGCAGAAGAAAAACAACCAATATAACTTGGCTCATTGCCTTTTATTTATTTATTTCTGTAGTTCCCTCTTCTATAAATATTGATTTTCTCCTAAATTGGAATCATTTAGACAAACTGCCCTCAGCAGGTTTTAGAGTTTCCTAAGCATTTTGCTATTGTCTTTAATCAGTATGGAAACACCAGTCTACATGTGGGACAGAACAACTTTCTATCTACAGAACATAGCTTCACTGTGTGAATAGTTTGAAGTGGACTGGATTGGACTAGATCAGAGGCTTCCCAACCCTATGAAAATTCTTTACATTTTCTGAGTATTTTTCTGAAATGATTCTGTCAGTTCAGTGACTGGTTGTAAGTAATGAACATATTCCTTGTATCAAAATTGCACCTGGACCTTCCAAGTCTAGATATAGATTATAGGCAAATAAACAAAACCAAATCTGCAGAATATGGTTGAATTGTTTGGAATAAAGAATCAAGACAAAGAAGTTAGGGTAACGCTCAAAATTACATTCCACAAACATAAAAGGATGTAATCTGTTGCATATGTTTGGGTTTTTTTGCAGATAATTCAGTCCGTTTCAGTTATGAGATTAATCATGGTTCCCTGGAATTATTTTTATAGTAACAAAGTGCAGTGTTGTTTAGGAATTCAGATATTTGATAACTAAATGCAAATTTGTAACATATAGATCTCTGAATATGGTTTTATAGTTTCATAAGGCAAGACTGAATTTATAATTGCAAGTCAAATCATTGTGCTGAAAATAATGTCAAACTCAAAACCTACCTGCCCTGTAATATTGCAGGAAAAAATTTGTAGCCTGGAGCTGAAGTGGTTGATCTGTCATTTAAATGCCAGGGATTGCTTTTAGGACTGTAGAGAACAATCATGCAGGTTGGTGTTGTATTGAAATAGGAGTGTTCAACAGAGTCAATCCAAATTGTTCATCTGTCTACTGCTTTCATTACGTCTCAGTTAAAATAGTTTCTGTGACAGGGCAGCCTCAACAAAACAAAAGGGAGAAAAGGGCATATTTCCTCCCTCAATACATTTTTATGGAATGCTCATGATTTTTAACTATTGGGGTCTGTTTTTTGTACGCTAAAGCAAACATGAAACAGTAAGATCATAAATAAATAGCATCATCCAGACAGAAAACACTATCCATCAGTGACAGAAGTGTCCTGATGCAAAGCTTCCTCAAAATGGTAGTCTAGTCAAATCATCTTGTTGGGTCTGAATTGACAAATTAAAAAAAAAAAAAAATCAAAATTGCTATCCAACCTGCCTTCTCACAAGCTACAGCAGGAGCAGATTCTAGGCCTGAATCAACTTTCCTCGATGACCTTGGTAAAGTTTTGCAGGCTTTAGTACCAGCAAGCTTCCTGCACATAGTAAGCTCAGGCCAGATACATCTTTATTTCTTTCCCCTTTCATACTTTTTTATTGACAAGTTGATTTTTCTTCCAAAAAGAGAGTGATACAGCAAATGGCCAGGGTGGCAACATATTGACCCATAGGCCTACTACTTCTGTCTGAACATGCTTAATTTGTCTGGCCCTGACAATGTGAAGCAATAGCTTACAAATCTGAGACCCAAGAGTACAACCTGAGACACAGAAGGGTAGTGGGAAACCTGGGTTTCTTGCACAGGGTGTATAGGACAGGTGTTTCAAAAGCCTCCAGTGAATTGAAAGACTACTTTTCCTGCACTGATATAGCACTTCTCTGTTCTATGTATCTTTTCCAGGAACAAGGTTAGTAGGTGTGTCCAAGGAAGCCACGAGATGACCGTCAAGGCTCATGGGCCCCAAGAGAGTAAAGGCATGGCCAATCACACTAAGGCAGTCTACATGGCAAGAGGAGAAAAGGGGCGGAGAGAGCAGAAACAAGCCACACCAGCACGTAAGATCAAGTCTTGCTGTGCAGCAATACTTAAAATTAAGTAAGCTCTGAGTGAAAGTTACTGCAGATGGGGAAACCAACCAGCTGGCCTGCAACTGTCCCACAGAGGAAAATGGCTATTAGTATAATTACACCATAAAACTCACTGTCAAACTGTTTAGCTACCAAGATAGTGTCTTCTAATAAAAAAAAACACTAATTAAAATGGTGGTTGTTACACCTTTTGATTTGTATTTGCAAGCAAATGCAATTAGTTCATTGAGCATCAGAGAGTTAGTAGAATCTTCCCACTTCCTGGTGAAAGCTGAATAATGCTTTAGTGGCAGACTCCTTCAATTTGAATTAATTCCTTGTTGAGATCAAGCAAGTGTCTTGAGGGAAGAGTTACATGTTCATGCTGAGTAGAGTATCAGGCAGAAACAGAGCTACAAATCAGGATGAAGAGTCCTTGGTTCGCAGGCTAATAAAGACGTCCATAACTTCTGCTTTGGCAGCCAACTGGCTGGCAAAAAAAAAATATGTACTCTGGAGAGTCACTAATTATCAATATCAAGCTCTTCCCAACCAGCAACAGACATTGATGAGCAAGGAATGGGGAGCTGTACTACAGCGGAGTGAAGGAGATCATAAGGCTGCAGCAAGAACGTAGAAGAACCTGGGACTGGAAGGGAATGCTGGAGACTACAGGTGGATTGAGGTAGAGCAGGATGAATAATAAATGATAGGGGAAGCTACAGTCATTTTAATGAAAGATGTTACTTGAGGGTTCTGGTTAACTGCAGAGAGGAACTCTGGAGACACTGGAAGAACTAAAAGCATTAAGGTGAAGGCTGCTTCAGACATGGCAGAGTTGCAAGTGATGAAGACAGGCTACATGAAAGGAGTAAGAAGGAGGAGGTAGAAGACACTGAGGAGCGGAGAGTATCATGAAGGGGAATATGGAGAACGGAGTGTGTTTCCATGGGCTGAGGGAGGCTAGGAGGAAGATAAATTATGGAATTGATAAATTGAAGCTTTTAATGTCTCAGCTACTAACTTAGGCACATGATATGTGCAGTAAGTAAGTATATAGGAAAATAATGTCTTCTTCTCATCCATATTCATTTTCAAACTCAAATTCCTCTCCGATTAAGTTATACCTTCAAAACAAAAGCCCAAGTACCAGTCTCTATAGAAAGTGAGTAACATTCCTGTCCCCTGTGATATTCTTCATTCTAGCCATAAAGAATATTTCCAAATTAGTAGATTCTTTCAAAAGAAAAGATATTTGTTTATGCCTGCAGCATTGACTAGGAAAGAAAATCCCAATTAATTATGTTTGTTGCCTATCCCCTAGAAAAGGAAATGGAGAGAGGAGAAAATGTGCCTGCCTGAAGTGATTCCCTTCTGTGTTAGCCCAGCAAGAGGGATTTGTTTGTTGTCAATCAGCTCAATCTTCACTCATAAAATGAGTGAAGTACATGCGTAGGTAGCTGCCACTGTGTCACCCTGAACCCATGCTGGGTTAACCAGTGATCACTCTTTAAAGTCTAGGAGCAAAGTTAGATGTATTCCTCCCTGGGTACCGTCTGAGGGGTACGGAAATGTCTATTCTAAAATCTACTTGAAATCTACTTCAAAAATATCCACAAGGATGAAGGCATTCAGCATGAGTTGCACTCAAAGTCAACCATGTAAGAGTCTATCACTACCAGTCTCAAATAGAAGTGTTTAAAATCAAAAAAGAAGAAAAAAAAGAAGAAGAAAAAAGCAAAAAAAAGCATTTTTCTTCTGGTGCTATCCAATACCAGATTAATACAGAAAGGCCACCAGGAAAGTCATGACAGGGGATTAAATGGAAATCCCATTCAAATCTGACCAAGACTGTAATATTTGATGTAACAAAACTTCCACTGATGCAGCTGCCAAAAGGCAACACTTTAGCAATGCAGTTATACATTTAACAAATAAGACTTGGGCTTCTTCTAAGTAATAGGCTGGATAATTTTTGCAATGCTTTTCCATTTCTATTTCTTTCTAACCGTTCTTTTGTTTCAAATGATGCTTTTGTACTTCTCTGACACATATATACTTAATAATTCCCACAGTAAAATAGGTAATACAAATTATTTTTGCCCCAAAAAACTTCTCCAACAATTTCAAGCAACATATTGTTGCTTGAATATTGTAAACATTGTATATTTAAAGAAAAGTGATATAAACAGGGCTATTTAACAATCAGGGACAAGCTAACGCATTCTGTGAACGTGACGCATCTAAACTAATACTTTCCTGTGTAGTGTCCCTCCACGGTGGAAGTACGAATTAAATATATGACTGAGGAAATCCAAAGAAAGAAATGCTTTAGCACTCATATAACAGGTCGCTCCCAAGGTACTTGTATACAAATATTAGTTAAGAATAATGTAACATTGCATCTACATAAAAATGTTCACATGTTTATTAATAGTCTGTGTAGATCTTTATAATGTTCATTTGGAATATAAATCCTAAGGGAACAAATGAGGATGTGAAATAACCTTCTTTTGTGCTTTCAATCTAGAAATGTCATGATGATGAGCATTGATTTGGCTATATTTCTTCAGTACTCTCTATTGGAAAACAAATCAGCAGCGTGCATTGCAAGCTTTCAAAGGATGCCGTACTCGTTCTTTATTGAAGAGGCAGAAGATGTGCAATCATTTGTATTTAAACCATTTAAAGAACACTTTCATAATTTTCTTTTCCCATCAGTAAAATCATAATGAAGGAATGACCTTGGTAAGTTTGTCTAGGTTGGTAGCTAAATTTTGTATTTTTTAATGCAAATAATGCACTATGCTTCACATCTATAAAGAAGGTTTGTTAAACGATTCAGTCTTAATTATTAAAACCAAAGCAAAGGTAATTGCTAGTACCAAAGAGTTAAGACTCTGTGTATAATAATGGAATAAGGGGCAGGGAAAGTACAATTAACAACAGAATATACTTTTTTCTACTTAGCAATACTGAGGCTTAGATGATCCACTCATTTTTGTTGTGTCCCCTGAGTATCTTGTCTGTGAAGCCAGCAACAGGATGCACTGAAGGGAAACCCTACCTCAAGCATTTGGTCTCCCTAGCAGTCTGGCCTGGCAGAGCTTGTCTTTTTATTTCAAGATCTCATTTTTGAGTCAAGACTTAAGATATTTACACATTATTGTTGAGTCTCTGGCTGATTTCTTACCTACAGTACCATTATTGCTAGGAACAAGGCATTCTGGTGCCATGGTAACAGTCAAAATGTAAATTATTAAAGGAAATGAATAACTAGATTGGACACAAAAAAATATTTGGCACTAGTGGAACTAATGCAATTACCTTTTTAATAATTTCAGAGACATTGAAGCTCATTTGTTTTGCATGTTTCAGAAAATAATCCATTATTACTAATGAAACAGTCCACTGTCTGAGAAACATTTTGTATTGAATAATGGCATTTAGCAGTCATGTACAGGTGGAAAAGTAATTAAAGAATAATTTTGGCTGTCAAAGCCTGGAGGTACTAATGACTTGAGAAGGTATGACCTGCCAGTGCTCACTGCATGAGTAGACCTGATATATTTTGAAAGTCTGAGTGGATCAAGCTGATTAAAAAAAATGCCCTAGGCAGCAACTGCAAGCAACAAGAGCCCCATCCCGGAACCAACAGCTTCACTGCATGTGCAGCACCCTTCGAGGCAAAGAATATTGATGTGGCATAGTAGTGATGAGCATTTATATCTTTTCTTTACAGTCTTCTGGCTGTCTGACTTCCTGAAGCATTCCTGGAACTTCTGCAAACTGAAGATACAAAACCTGAAATTCTGACTACAATTCAATAAAATTGTTTCCATTTGCCTGCTAAGACAATTAATGAAGGATGTGTTCACTAATATTCTTTAATATGATGACTCTAAAAATGACTCTATAAATGAATCTAGAAACAGTCATCCTTTCTTCTTGAACCCATGTGTAAACCTACCCTTGGTTGCCATAATCTTTTTTCATAGTCCTACAGTCCAACATCCTCAGTGGAGATGCATAGAGCATCTCCCTCCTGCTCCACTTGCACACATCTGCCCTCCATGGCCAAGCACTGCTAGCTTTAATCCTCTGCCTCCCTCATTCATGTGGCTACCTAAGACAGACGATTTATACTGGATAGAGCCATGGGGACAAGGGAGGCCAGCTGAGGACAAGATTTGCAAGCAGACAGGGACTTGCCTTTGCATCTGGTTATCTCAGTGCTTTAGGAACAGTCTTCAGATGTCTACATCTCTGTATTTCTCCTATAACTTAAATACAGTTACACACATATTAAATGTGAGCTTACCTAAGTCTCTCACAGTTTTTTAAAAAAATGACAGAAAGTGGGAAAACATTTTAATCCTTTCTTGAGGATTTGTAAAAAGAAATTTTGGGTTTGTGTTGAAATTGCTATTAAAGAAAGCAGATTGACTCACTTTAAAAGGAAAGAAAAGCAGTAAGAAATGATTAATTAGTCTGCAATGAGAAACAATTATTTAGTTGAGGTAAAATGAATCTTTTACGTCAAGGCAAAACAAAAAATGCTTTTGAAATTACTTTTCTTCTGCATTTTCATCTCCCCGCAAACAATTTTTCAGTCCAGTTTATTTCTCATTCCAGGCAAGGAATCAGGAAGGTTGCTACTTGTGCAGCTCTGGCTTGCCAGGTGTCCGGGCAGCAGGCTGGAGAGGGATGCAGCGGTACCTCAGAATTTATGGGGAGATACCAATAGCACTGTCTAGGGCTGGAGGAGGAGAAGCTTTCGGGAGGGAGATGCAGGGTGGCTGAAAGCCCACGGGAAAGGCTGCAATATTTGCACAGCCTGGGCATCAGGGCACTGTGGAGGGTGGTTGCATTTCCTAGCCCTCCAGTCCAGAGCCAACATCTTTTATAAGCACCAACATGCCCTGCGAGGAGCATCTCTAGCCTGCTGGAGTATTTATAAAGATTTCTTTAAAAGTAAGAGGATGAGCCGTGTCCACAGAGAGAATTATACTCCTAGCAGTGATGTGTAGTGATGGGACAAAGGACATTAAAAATAGAGGTTGAAGCAGATATGGGGTTAGTTTTCCCAGCTTAAACGAAGCGCTTTAATATTTAAATATGATTTTTTTAAATGTATGAATAAATACTGCTTTAATAAAAGAAGTAATACGTCTGTAACTGTAGATTTTTGTTTATTTATATAGCTTCTCTCATGCAATATTTACAAAGCCCTTTCCATTCATTTTCTGATAATTTTCCTAGCACACTGAAAGACTGCCTGGCAAAACATAAAATGCAATTGCTCTTTTCCCAGCATATTGTGCACTTCCAAAGAAATTCTCGGCCTCAGAAGAACTCTAGTCATTGTTTTGCAGAAATTACAGCATGCTGAGAGCAAACTGGGAAATCAAATGTCAGCCTCCAAACAATCACTCTTCCATTTAAAGGTCACATCATGTCTTAATGGGATAACTGGAATGTCTGGTGAGATTTCGTATTCCTAAAATCATTCTTCTTTGCTCCAGCATATGTTGCATTCTTACAATTCTTCTCCAATAATACACCACAAAAATGCAGGTAGACAAATGTTGATGGTGGTTCTGGGCAAGTATATGAGACAGAGTCATTTACTGGAGGAAATTACCTACTTTTTTCCGTCAATTTATTTTAAGGAAAAAAAAAAGTGGCACAGTGAAGTTGATGAAGTTGTTCTTTCCTGTGACGGTTTTTAGAAACAATACTATTGTGCTGTATTATTGCATTGTATAGTATGATGGCCGTGCTATAGGTGTAAAATGTATATTGATACAATCTCAGCTCACATCATCTCCCCATGCCCTTATACATGCTTCAGTATTTTAATAGTATGGCAAAAACTACTGAGATAAAAGACACCTGGACATTTGCAAGGCATGCAGTGAAAACCCTCATAATACATTTTTCTTGCATTTGCAGATATTTGCATCTTGCATTTGTTTTTCTCCTTTCACTAGTCTCTGTCCAATCAATATAGTCTGTTACTCGAAAAAAAAAGATTAAAATTTGGTTAAATAGTTATAGTTTGGCTATTTTTATTAGTAATTATGGTCACGTGCCATTTAATCGGTCTTTTCGACTGAATTTATATCGATATAACAAAACATTTGTTGCATCCCTTTGTGTAGATATAGGTATAGACACAAAAATAGATATAGACAAATTTAAAACAGGAATCCTAAGATCTCAACACCAGATTTCTTTATTAGTAACTTAGTATGATAGATGCCTATTGCATAAATGCTTCTGACCTACCACAGGTCATAGTATATATCTCCAGCAGAGCTTAGTTTCAGTCTCACAAGATTTTCAGTCATAGTGGCACTGTTAATAACAATCACAGGAAGAAGAATACATGCTGCTCCCCTGGAGTTTTCCTAACAGCTGTGATGCTGCAGTTTGGCATGTCAAAGTAACCGCTTGTCTTGGTGCTATGTTTGGCATATGGTTCCGTGTAGACTGAGGAGCATAAGGATTATGGATAATTAAAAATCTGTATTGTTTTCAGAGAAGAAAATAGTTGTTCCCATTTTTTTTTCTTTCAATGGAGTTCAGTTTGCAGGAACCCTCACTTTGGGGTTCATTTCAGTATTCACCTATGGCCTTAGGCAAAAATGTGCCTGCTGGCTCTGACATATTTCCCTCTCACAACTGCAAAGAGAATCACGTTTTTTGTGGGAGAGATTAAATATCAGTTGCAGAAGTCATGTAAGGGAGGATCGGGTATTTAAAATAGACAGCTTGACAGGTAGAGCAAGACATTTAGAACAACTTTTATCAAGGATTGAGAGAGATCGGCACTATAGTATGGAAACAAAACAGTTTTGCCTCTGTGTGCATGTGTGTACGTAGGAGGTGTATGTAGGTATTCAACATCAAAACTCCCGTTGAAGCGTAGTAACTAGTACAGTTTGGTAGGTGCTCAATCCCCACCCAGATTTGCCAGCTCAACTCCAGACAACATGGTCAGCTCTAATTCTTATTCAGAGTCAGCAACATGCTGGTTGCAGGCCATGAATTGCTCTTTGCCAGACTAATTCCTTCCCAGTCTGAGTTTTAACTCCCATTTTCAGATTTAATGTCATTTAATTGCTGATTAGGTATCCAAAACTCAGTAGAATGCTTGGAAGCCTCCCCTTTCTAAAGAGCACTCACGGCAGCCCCAGAGACCCGATAATTTCCTGCCCATACACTGCTTCTGTGCCAGCATCAGCAGTAACAAACAGTCAATAGTCTTCACCATACCTGGAACAATTATAGTTGTTCTTTTTCTTTTCTACAGGTTTCCATTATTTATGAAAAGTGAGAAGGAACACAGAGAATTCCAAAGTTTGTGTGCTTTTAGTGCAGAGGAGGAGCTCCACTTCCTGGCTCTGACATGCAGAACTAGGAGCAGGGTGTCCAGAGCTGCTATTGACCACAGAAACTGAAGCTAATATTTCTGAAGTCCCAGCACTCACAGCTCAGAATTCCCTTCCTGAAAAAAAAAGAAAAAAACATATCTGGCTTTGCAAAACGTTTTGACTCACACATGTACTAGAATTCTTCAAAAAATTTTCCTTTGATCAAGTAGGATGCATTGAAAAACACGTTGAATCTCCCTGATTTTTTCAAATACAAGCTAGACTAGTTACTACCAATACTAGTTCAGGCTTGTCCTGAGTGGAGTGAAGACTAGAACCTGGCCCACCTGTCCCTTTGAGAAACATTTCCAAGCTTTTCAGTTTATTACTGATGCCATGAACTGGCAATCAAAATTAGAAAATCAATTTCTAAGCTAAAGTACAAGTCAACACAGCAAGCAATTTCTTTTTCTATGGAATATTTGTAATGAGAGACAAAATACTCTTAAAAAAAAAGATATTAAACTAGAGAAGGTGTTAAGCAGGTCATACAGGCATTGCTTCACAACATCAAACAGAACAACCTGGGCAGGGTTTTGCCTTTCAGCTGTTCACCTGGAGAAATTGCTTTTTCCTATTGCAGTGACAGCCTAAGAAACCCCTACTGGAAAATGACTTAATCATGTAAGACAAGACAGAATAACCCCTAAGGTTTGCTCATTTTCAGCAGCTGAATGTATTGATTTGTGTTCGCTTTTTGAACTGGCAGCAATATGAACAATAATGAGGAAGAGAGAGAAATTCCGCATTTCACCTCGAAAGAGCTCTAGTGCATTGACTTCTCTGGGCAGGTACCGTGGCAAAGCAGGGCAAGGAAAGATGGAGAGGTGAGAAGAGAATAGTTCAAAGGCAGCATCAGTCACACAGCTGGGACTGTAACTCAGCCTCAGGAGAAAAATGAAGAAGCGTGAATGATGAATGCTTTTTCTTTAGGATTCTCTTCAAGATTCACTTCTTCGTGAGTGATTCATTGTTTTCTCTCTTGATTCTTAGGTTATCCTAATAAACATTTGAAAAATTTTTACTCAGTAAAAACAGGAAATAAAGCTCGAAGTCTCATTTCATAAATCATAATTGACACTCAAAATATGCTGAAATATGGAGCTCATTTTTTGCTTTCAAAAGGGTGGGTATTTGTGGATCACAGAAATACTGTTTGCACTCTCTTGGAGCTGCAGTCAGGAGAGCTTTTGAGGGCCTCATGGAATTTATGGCTGTTTTCCACATCTTCTCCCCTTGTCTTTCTCCATCTGCTTCATGGAAATCCTTGCCTTGGGATAGGCAGAGAAAATGGGTTCACTCTTCAGTATTATTCATTAGAACACAAATATCAAAGTCCCAGATCACAGAAGTATTAAACATATTTGACATAACCTCTATGAGAAAAAAAAAAGTGAAATAAATAAAAAATAAATAAAATTCTGCAGAATATAAATTGTCTTTTAATGGAATCTATGACTTATCTATGGGACAATTCCACATAGATGAAAGGAGAGGGATCTGATGATGTGTCCCATGTTCCAGCCTGGCCCCACGCATCCTTTCCTTTTGCAAGATGTTCTTTCAAGCAGAACTATAAAATCTGAAACAACAGAAGAGAACAGTGGGGTTGAAAACTGCAACAAGCTGGAAAATGCACATAGGGACAGCTTGTATCAAAGTCTACTCTTATTACTGAGCTGAGCTTCAAAAAAGCTCAGGGAAATATACGGTTCCCCCGTAGCTGTTGTTTTCTCATTCAATCCAGATGTAGCTTTAGAGACCCACTTGCTTTGATGAAAGTTCCCAAGGCAGAAAGGAAGCTTTAAAGGACCTTATTATTCCGTTGTCTGTCTAAGCGAATATTACTTGTTTGCTAGGAGACCAAACACCTGAAACTACTGGCTGCCCAGGACACAGACTGACTATGCTGAAGGTTATAAGCGTACGTCCAGCTGTGAAAGATCTCACACAGCCTCTGCTCGCTCAAGACATCTCCTGTATGAGAAAATCCAAATGCAGTAGGTTTGTTCTGCCTGCAGTGCAGGTAGGAACTGGCAGGTATTTGGGCCCCTGTTTCCCCTTAAAAGTCAGTAGCATCTCACCTGTATTAAAAGGCCCAAATGCCGAAGGCCCCTTGCAGTCCCAGTAAGCTTAATGGATTCCTTCTGGACTGTGATAAGCCAGTAGGGATGCTAATCTCAAACAGTGACAGGCAGAGCGAGGCCTCGGAGAAAGCAGGATAGGCTGCACATACTGCAATACGGCAGCAAATAATGAGAGAGGTTTCTGCAGTTTGGGGTCCATCTGCGTGAAGAAGCACTGCCTCTTGTTATTTTGCACAGTATGAAAGCCTACCCAGGCAAGGAAAAAAAAATCCATGGGGTTTCATTATCTGTCACTCAAAATGACCATAAGACATAAATTTGTCTTAGATACATATATTCTGTGTGATGAAATCAGGCTTACATTCATGGAGATATTGTTTGTTTGTTTTGATTTTTGTTGTTGTTGTTTATTTCTGATGAAGGCCCTTGGGAAACTGCAAATTTTGAAGTGAAATTCTCCTAAAACCTTCCAGCCTGGTTGCTTTCTTTACATCAAATTGAAGACTTTTTTCATTTATGTCATGGTACTTTTACTTTCAATTACTAGCTGAAATGCTTAGGGTTATAGAAAAGTTCAATAGTGAACTTCAGTACTTCTCAGCTTAGCTTTTTTTTTTTGTCTTTTAGCACAGACTTGCCTAGGATCAGGACCCAGCAATTCCTTCCCTGCATGTCCAAGTTGTCCAGCAAAAGTTCCTCAATGTTCATAGTCATGACAGCAGGTCTAAGGTCAGTCCAACTCCTGCAGTTTGGCCTCTCAGGGATCAAATCAAGGGTAGAAAAAAGATGATCCAACTCCCACATAAAAAAGTGCTGCTTATTCACAACAAAAGTACTACGAAGAAAATGCAGCACTGAATAGTATTTAAGCACAATCACCTTACCAGCAACGCACTTACCTTCTGCACAGGCACCATGATATATACCTTCTACCTACCCTCTTTATCCTGCCCTTTTACACAGTTTCCAGGCTATTGACCAGTCCTTCTGAATTAGGTAAAATTAATCTGAACTAGAAATGTGGTTTGTTATCTGCACTCTTTCAAAACAGAGTTTGTATTAAGCACTAAATAGTGTCTTTCTGATCCTCAGTTTCCTCAAAAACACAGGCACTACCAAGGTTATAAAAATATATAGACTATTTAAAATACTGACCTAGAAATGTCTTAAAATTGTGTGATTCCGCAGGTGTATCTGTCATAACAGGTAAAAATTAGGAAATAGCATCCATATCTTTCCAAGTACTAAAATGCTACAGTGATCATAGGCAGGAAAACAACCCACAGGTATTATAGTACTTCATGTTTCTAAAGTATCCCAAAACATAAGATTGTACATTTGTCGTCTGAGATTTTAAATAATTGTTCCCAGTTTTCTCACAAAGCCCTGTACATTCTCCCATCCTCATTTTAAAACTTTGGTGCTTTCTGACTCAGGCAGACCAGAAATACCTTTGCGAATTTATGTTGTGAGCTGAAGTTCCAGTTAAGCATCCAGATGCAGCTCTGCAAACTCTGTGGAACCTGTCCTATCAGCATGATGAACTCTCAAAATCAAAGAGATTTATAACATCACAAACCTGAGCAGCCTTAAAAAATACACACTGAGGCTCGGTTGTGCAGTGACATTTTTTTTAAATGTTAGCTGATTTTGGAGTGCTATGAATATGGAATATTAAAAACCAAAAGTTTGTGTGAGGCTGCTTGCCCTTTAAAAAGTAGAGGGTTGGAATTTATTTAGTTTAGGAGAAGAATTGCATGGCTGTTTGTTTTTTTAATAAATAGCTGAAATGATTACCTAGCATAGAACTATAAATATTTTTCTTTATGGATTTGTGGTAGAAATTTAAAATGCATCCTGTACTGCAGGAGCCAGAAAAACGACTCTGAAGCCATGCGCAGGAGTAACTCTTCACCAGCAAATCCGGCACCCACGTTGACTTTGACCATCCCTAGGATCTGATAGCTTCTTTCCATGAGGTCATCCTTGCACCACATTAACACTACTGAAGAAAGTCGGAGAAAGCGCGGTCCCTAATAGCTTGTTAGTACACTGTGTGGTGAGTTAGGTTTCCCTTCTCCTGCTGTTAATAGGTATGCTCTCAGACAACGCAGACCACATCCTGAGAGCAATTCCATGCACCTCCCACCACAGGCGCGGGATGAACAGAGCAGCCTTTAATGCAGAGGTGTTTTTAATTAAGATAGAAAAACACAACAGGGAATGTAGCTGGAAGGTCTTCTTGTTATTTCTCAAAGTCGCCTTGCAGCTCCTCAGCAGCGCTAGGTAGGGAGGACCAGCAGAGCGGCTGGGGCTGGAGCTGGACGTGTCACTGCCCCTTGGGGTGGCACTGGGAGAAGGCGGGTATCCTTCATCTTCCACCAGCTGCAGATCTCATCTTGGGGTTCAGACAACGTTTCACCAGCAAGAACCTTCTCCTCATTTGCCCTGATCTCTCCTTCAGCCTGGCTCTCCCAGGCTCCAGCCCAGGCAGAATCAGCAGCAGGATGTTGGGGTCCTTCTGCTGCCCCCGTTTTACGTCCGTCCGCAGCCCGTTACCACAGCTGGCTGCATGTGTTCTGGTGCTTGTCAGCGCTGCTGGTCTTAATTCGTGTGTGCATTGAGACTGGCAAACAACAGAAGGGTGAGAGATGGCTGGGGAATAAAAGGGAAAGTAGCAACACTGCATTGGGCAGCATGACTGAGAAGGGAAGAATGGCTATACCCATTTTATACCCAAGCACGAGATGCAGCTTTACCTGGCCACACCGGTGTGTTAACATAAGCCAAGTTTGGTAACTAGTGAAATAACGGGGGAACTTCTCTCTGTGAAGTAACACATGATGTGTGCATACGCACTAATCCGAGCCGGCACCGTAACCTGGTGTATCCTCATCCACTGCTAGGGCAGGCAGGTAGCCCAAGGCTGTTACATACAGTTATTCCAGCTCTCCATGACCCATTAAATACAGAACACAAGAAATAAAAAAGAAGTATTTGCCTTGTGAGATATAATGTACACATACATTTGGACATTTTTATTGTCCTGTCAAGGAGGCTGCTAGGTGCGAAACTCAGCCCAGAGCAAGCAATTAGAGTATGAGCTCGGGCCTGACCTCTCTCTGGCCATAATAAAATTAGTATTTTGTTTCTCCATCCTAGTACTGAGTAAAGTGAAGGAAAGCACTCGCCAGTCCATAGCAGGAAGACCACCTTCCATTGGCCTTTCTGATTTCGCTACATGTTTTTTACTTACCCACTTTTTCCCGTACAGAAAGAACCAGAGGAGAGGAGATTTCCTTCTCTCATTCGGTTCATTTTTCTGCATTTACCCCTGGAGAGGCCTGAAGGCTGCCACGTCTTTAGTCAGCTGGGCACCGTCCAACATAGATCACCGAGTGGTATGAACCATCTCTGTGCTGCTGTTGCTACAGAAACAGCTGGCAAATTTCACTCAGTTTTTGGTTAAGGGAAAAAGCAACTATTACCTAAGAAGTTGCAGACAAAGCCAGACTCCTGTGGTCTGCATGCAAAATTCCAAGAAATAAAATGGCAATATGAGCACATGAAATCTGCAGTGCAAACCCGTGAGCTCTGTCCATCTATAGCTGAAACAAAGTGTGTGAAATAAGGCAACCCTAAACAGTTAATGACAGAGCAAAGGCAGGAGAAAAGAGTTGTCCTCTAGTTAGGAGGACAAATAGGGCAGAACCCTCGGCTGCAGCTTGAGGATGGGGCTTGGGAGCATTGAACTCCAAACACCAGCTGGGGCTGCTGCTGCTAGCCTGGCCATTTGCTGTTTGAAGAGCAGTGCCAGGCAAGTTCTTATGCTCTGGAGCAGAATAAGGTGTCAATTATAAAAATTCTCACCATATTGCTATTATCTTTTCCCCATTCTCAGATCAAATCCCTTTTTCATAGATCATATTCACTTCCAATCTGTTAGGCCATGCTACTTTCCCATTAGCTCTGCTTGTTGAGCAACGCTGACTGACATTTCTGGAAGCCTTTCTTTATGGAACAGTCCCATCCTAGTAGCTGCAGTGAGTGAACACAGAAAGCTCGGGGGGATTTCGGAGCAGTGATCAGCCTCTCATGCTCTTCTGCAGAAATCCTTGCAGCTTTCTCATTCCCAGGATGTCAAAGTCCCTTCTGCTACTGCATTGAACAACCCATTTTTTTATTTTATTCACTCTCACTCTAGGCAACTCACCCTCACAAAAAGCAAAAATGTTCATCTAATACAATAACTGGCTTTGCAAAATCAATAATACAATCAACTGAAGATGACACAGATAAAGAATATGGGGAAAAAGCATATAATGGACCTCAGAGTGTTTTCCACAGAGCATATAAAGAGCTAACAATGGGTCTGCCCCCCTCCACAGACACGGGCATGCTAAAGGAGTGGTGTTTTCACCTACAGTTTCGTTCTCCAGGTTCAGACAATCTTTCAGATTGGATGAGCTCAAACATCTGTTTCAAGATACAGCCAAAATTTGGTATCTGAAAGAAGTTCTCTGTGGAGATATCTGTCCCTTTGCAGTGGCTTGCACTAAGCCAGTACACTTGTTAAATCCCTACACACAGAAGCCTTGAGTCTTCAGTGCACAGGAGAGAAAGAAAGGCCATTTAGGTGCTAAAATGGTTTTCCTCAAAGACAGCAGATGCAATTACATTTTAGGTTCAAATTAGGCACTAAAGCTATATTTCAGACACTACCCATTTTAAGATGGACTCCTTCCAGTTCTACTCTAACAGAGAAATATTGCATGTTTTCTCTGTTTCAACTACTCTCCAGTTCAAAGGCTCCATACTTGAGCCATTTACACCCCTCCAGGTTTTGAATCTGCAGCCATAGATGCTCAGTAGAGCCACACACTTTACACTACTATCACCAGTTGGACAGTCACTTCAATTCTCTATTTACTGGTATTCCTGGAAGAAGACCAAGAATTAAAGAATATACTTGCAAAACTGCTTCATCATTGATTTTAAAACATCATGTCATGTCCTTTTTCATCTTCAAATCACCTCTTGAAATAATTGATGTGTCAGGAATGGGGACTTATCAGTCCAAATTCCTAATTATGCCTCATTCAGCATTTTAAATGATTATCTCTGTGTTTTTGAGGTGCCTGAAACGTTATGCTTCCCTTTGCACTGAAGCTACTGAAGTTGCTGAAAGGGGCTGTGTTCACAGGGCTTAAAGAATTAAGAGACAGCATTGCACAGATGTATCTCTTTATTATTCCCGTGCTTCCAAAACTCATCACAAAATTAAGCACATGACTGAGCAGAATGCCCTTGGGAAATGACCTGTAGAGCCTCACTGACTTATTTTTAATTGCACTTTATACTTCAGAGGAAGCTCTGCCCAGTGGCAGCAGCCTGCGCATTCCTCTGTTAGATTCTTCTGCAGCCTCAGATCAGGGCCGTGGGGTTGAAAGACCATTTTCCCCAGGGTCTGCCCCCAAGCCATTTGGTTTTCCATTGCCCATTAGCCCCTCAACCCCTGAGCTGACTGATGGCACTTTGGGAATGCTCGGTCAACCTGGTGCCAAATGCTCAATGTAAGTGAAGAAGCAAAGCAGTCAGATGAGCAAGAGGGCGAGTGGCGGACAGGGGAAGACTGAACTGATGTCAGATGTTTAAGTATGGCCCTCTTTGTAAGGAGAAAAAAAAACCTCCCAGAAAATCTCAGGCAATGTGGAAGTTTATTCAGCTTCTGCTCTGATCAGACGTTTGGAATTAGAGAAATTAAAAACACTGTAATTCACTGTTTGATGCAGGATATTCACTACATTTTATTAACATCATGAAAAATAGTGTCTCTTTTGTTAAGAATACAGAGGTCACAGTCAAGTATTGTATACAATAGCATGCATTTCAGGACAGAGAACAGCAAGGCAGACAACTGACATCTGATATTACACAGCCAGGCTTTGGCCAAGGAAACAACATCTTCCAGTGTTTCTGAGAAACAACTAGTCTTTCCTGCCCCTGCACAACCCTAAGATCTCCATCCAGGTCTTCAAATACTTAAAGATCTAAACTCTGCCATTTGGGAATGTAAGTTTCAAAACCACTATTCAGCCTTTAACCAACTCCACAACTCACCAAACTGAACCTTGATGCTAACCCACAACAACAAACATCTCAAAGGTTCTGACGAAAAGCTCTGACCAAACCTCTGAAGACTTCCGAAGAGCTTTTAGATTGACCGGATCACAGGAACTGCAACACACAGGTACCATGTGCACCAAGTCCTCTATTTTTTAAGTCTTCTCTCAAAGATCCAGTTCTTCATGTTTACTACAGCTATGTAGTAAACTTCTTCCTCTGCTTCCACATTGTATCTCATGCTGCATATTTTAGGACACTAAACCTACCTTTCTATCTCTTAGCAATTCTTTATTTGAAGAAAAAATATTCTAAGTAAGGCTGCTTGATTGATTCACTGTGGATAGATCTAAAATATTTATTCATTATACTCTACACAAGCCATCCTTCTATGAAAATGTCATTTATACTTGGGAATGAGAAGGGAAACTTAATATATAAAGAAATTTGTGTTCCAGGAAGTACATAAATAGATAGTTAATCTCTGCTTGACATATGCCTGGCTGAGTTTCACATGACACTTTTTCTTTTCTCCAGATAGATCTGCTTATTCAGTCATAATAAAAATGGACAAATAGCAACCAGCTAAAACTAGCCAGCATTTTTGTTCCCGTGTAGCTACCATTTTTCAGACATTGAAAATACATTGTTTTTTCATTCAGATGTTTAGTAAAAATATACTTTCTATGAGCAACCACTTGAAATTTTTAAGGAACATTCACAATACTTTCTCAGGAACTTACGAAGGAATCTCTTAACAGTGAGGGTGACAGAGCCCTGGAACAGGCTGCCCAGAGAGGTGGTGGAGTCTCCTTCTCTGGAGATCTTCAAAACCCGCCTGGACATCACCCTGTGCCACATGCTCTAGGGGACCCTGCGTGTGCAGGGGGGTTGGACTAGATGACCTCTACAGGTCCCTTCCAACCCTAGCCATTCTATGATTCTATGAATACTATGTCATACAACATAGATACTACATCATACTACTGAGCATTTAAGATTGCTTTCACATTAGCCTGTGCATTTGTTTCTATTCTTCTGTATAATAATATGTGCAGGGATGTCAGACAGCTTTTTAGAGCCTTGTCTGTTACTGGTTAATAGATCGCTACTGCCAAGAAACGACAAGGTGGCAAAGACCTGGAGTGTCTGAGGAGGGCACAGCGCTCCCCAGATTTCCACACTGATCCAGAGGAACCATGAAGGAAGAACATAAGCATATACTTAATATGCCCAAACACTTCTGTGCAGACTATTTCCTTGCTAAGCCAGGTTTCAAGACACAATAGAGAAAACACTTTGTCTTCAAGAATTCAAGAGAAAATTTAGCTCTTCCAATGTAGTTTTCCTAGGTTCAAATACGTTCTTTTAAAAAATTTAGATGGTTGATTTAAGATGCTCTGAAAAAACATGCTGAACTGAACGCTACCAGCCACTTACCAGTCTGATTATCTTTAAATGGCCCTCATTATGTTCTCTTCTCCTCTACATTTGAAAATCTTCTTGTTTTATATCCCTTCTGCTATTCCATTTACACAAAGCAAGAGCTAAGGTCTTCAGATCTTTTTCAGACCTCTTGAAACCAGATACTTCTACCCTTTTAAAAATTACTGATTTTAGAAAGGATGAATAACTCTCCATTTTCTCTGTTCATTTCCACTCACATTCACATGAACCTGGATGAATATTATGCTGTAAGAATGCTTCCTACTTTGCAGCAGCACTTTCACATGGGAATGAATGCAATACTTTGCCTATCATACAAATAAATACACTGTACAAGGTAAGCGATGTAAGTGCCAGGCGTAGCATTGCTGTTGCAGGCTATTGAGCAGCCACTTAGCCACTGTTCTGTTTGACAACCGTAAAGTGTAATTATGCATTACTTGAAATGCTTCTTTTTTGCAAAGAGCCACTCCAACAAAATCATTTTTATTTTAAAAAGAATAAAATATCTCAAAAAATAATGCTCTGCTGAACTGAGTTCTCCATTACTAACAAAAGTAAATCTGTCTTTAATCAAGCGGACATACAAGATGATAAATATGACTGATGTAAAAGACTTGTGGAATTAAACAATGAACAGTTATCACTGTTCTCCAAGCGAATAGGGGGCAAAGAAAACAGGAGAGGAACAAGGAGACAGCAAGGTCTGTAGAAAGAAGCTGAAATTCTATCCCTCTGACTAATCCCTGTAGAAACTCTCCCAGTTCCATGCCCCAACAGAGATCCGTGAAGCATCTGAGGCAGTATGGTTGAATGCCAGCCTGTTTGCAGGTTCCTTTGCCCAGGCCCTGGCTATCCTGCACAGTGCAGAGAGGCAAGGCAGCCCTGTCCAAAGGTGCTGTGCTCCCTGCTTGCCCTGAGCACTGCGCCTCAGCACCAGAGCCTGCTGGCATGCAGCAGATAGAGTGCAGCTCGGGGAGAAGACGACTTAGACAAGAGCACTTCTTCTTATTGAATATCCTAATTG
This sequence comes from Eudromia elegans, assembly GCA_003342815.1. Lineage (NCBI taxonomy): Eukaryota > Metazoa > Chordata > Aves > Tinamiformes > Tinamidae > Eudromia > Eudromia elegans. The sequence continues at coordinate 2,772,745 of PTEX01000074.1, read as the reverse complement.
AATTTAACATGACACTACAACTATCTAGAAAAAGACAATGACAAATTTCACTTATTTTATTACAAAATACTCAGAAATATATCTGAAACAGATCTCAATTAGATTACTTCACTGACAGCAGTGATAAATGATGATCATTTTCATTCCCTAAAGGACTTTTTAAGTATACATTTAAATATTAAACGTATGAAATCAAATGCTCTGATGAGGTAAATAAGTGTACATTTTGTAAGCATTCTGTGAAAGCCACAGTTTGGCTTTGGCAACACTGTCATTAACTCTACCAGGGACACAATTAAGTAAGAAATACATTTTTATTGATTCCCACTTTCTTTTACTGGACACATCTGTACCAGGAATTTGAATGAATTATTTCCAAAACATCCTCTGGCTCTGAGACCAACTGGCACAAATCACCTTATTTCCATACTATAAAATTCTCTTTTCCTTGTAAACAATCTGGCAGCATCCAGACTGCTTACTAGGAATGGCTTATACGAATTCCCAGACCATGCCTGGAGATTGGATACTTGGAGTGACACTTGTCTCAGGTCAGACTCAAAGACCATTCTGATAATTTAACAATAGAGAAAAACCTGAAATTGTTATCGTAGATTACCTAGACCATCCTCCCACTTGAAACAGGACTACTGCAAACCTTAGAGTCAGGACCTGAACAGCATGTATGAACTCAGAGAGAGCTCTGAGTCTATGCAGTGTTTTCCCTTTCAGTACTTGTTGCAGCCCATAAACTTGTTCCTTGCTCTTGCTCTACCACATGGTTCAAGAGAGAAAAGTTTGGGAAGATCATTTCAGCATCAGAACCAGGAATCAAATAGCTCCAGACCAAAATACAAGCCACTACTTAGGAAAATTACTTATTTTCATGAACAAAAAAAACGTGGTCATATTACATAGTTTTGGCAAGGCCTCTTTTCTAACATTACTAAGAAATGGTAAGGGTGATTTTGTTTTCAAAAGTGCAATCCTGGATGCCTGTTATTTGTGTGATTGGATACAAAAACAAGCTGAGTGAGTAACCTTCCCTATGTTCCACCTGGAAGCGGTGGTTCTAACAGCCCTGGGCATACCCTCAGCAGTGGTCTCATCGCATTGAAAAAGCTGTGTGCATGGTATTGTCAAGCTGGTTTGGCTGACAAACTATGGAACATAACTGAATCTGCCTTGCAAAACACTGGTGGCAAAACTGTTCAAATACACTGCATCCTTTTGCAGCAGTTAGGTATGATGTCAGTAGGACACTGACCTCTGTCAAGAACGTCAAGTACCATAGGAATAAAAGAGTCAGAATACGGTTCTGCCAGGTTCAAAGTGCAAACGGGGTGTTCACAGTTATTCTGCCTGTTGAAGACTTCAACCTTCATCCTATTATTTTTTTTCCCCCTGTCTTTTTCTCACATGTGTCAACTCTAGCATTTAATTCACAGGATAAAGATAAGAGAGGTAGGACAGAGCACAGAGCCATCATTTGTCAGTACAGTCCTTCCTGGTGCACCCTGTGCCAGAATATCCACTATGCACATCTGTTTAAAATTCACAGATATTTTAAATGCACAGAGAAAAGAATAAATCATTGTATTGTCTGGTATGGAGGATGCTGTGGTAGAACAGTTCCTTTCTTATTTTTCTGAGAGAGGAATATCTAGAGCTGCTGGATGGACATTCAGTTCTAGGTTTTCAAATGAAGAGTTTTGTCTTGAAGCCACTGCAGGTTCTGAGTATTCAGACGCAGGGGGCAATGCGAAGCAAACAGAGTCTGCCTGAATCTGCACCACTGCATCCAGAGTCACCCACCAGAAATCACTACAAACTGGATTTTGACACCTTAGGTCAGAGCAGAGGGGTAGAAAGGAAAATAAATAAGTTAAATAAAGCAGTCAGCAAATCAGTCCTTTTAAGAGCACTGATGAAAGGTGCTGGCACTGGCCTTCTCTGTGAGATGCTCACTCTACAACATACCAGTTAATCACTATTGTTGGATATCCAGGTCTGATTTGTCCATAAGCATCCACTCACTTATCATGTGAATGTACTTTAATTCTGTGCAGGTACTCCTAAATGAGATTGTCTTCGGTAGTTCAAAAATTATATACAAGAAAATGTGAACTTGAAGTTCAAGCTAGTTTGAATTGATAAAAAAAAGTCCTTATAACTGCACATTGTTACTCATGCGCTTGCAGCAGCTTGATGCAGTTGGGCACCAGATAAAACACTGTGTGACTTTCAGAACCAAGCACAAGAGTACATCTCATTTGGGCAATACCTTTTAAACACTTTTCAAATATATCAGGCCCAGTGGGAAAATTCATACATAATCTTTGACAAATACAGTGGAAAATTCAGTGATTTCCCAAACCATTGGAAAATTATTCATGCCATTCTGCTGGGCACACTAATGAGCTGCTTGATTTTGACTCACCTTTAGCAAGAACGACACAAACCTCAAACCTTAGAATAATCACAGCAACCCACAGAAAACTGAGCTCAGACGACAAAACACTCACAGTCATACCTCAATCCAGTACCACAAAAAAAAAATTAGTTTGATTTCCTATCCTCTTATTTCTGGGAAATCTGTCCATCAAAATTCAACTGCTGCTCAATGCTGTCTTTTCTGTTATGAGCAGCGTGACACAGGAGATGTCATTTGTCTTTCATTTCTACACTGCATTACAGATGTTATGTGATTACAGGAGATCAAGCAGGTGAAATCCTGCTTCATTTCCCCAGAGGCAACAGATCATCCTTATACACCCTGTCACAGCTTTCAAGTGCTCCTCCTGCTGCTGGCTTTCATCTTGGGCTTTAAATGGATTTTCCTTGTCCCTTAGATGAGCATGCCCATGGATGTCCTGTGCGAGGGCGCTGGTTTTGCACATCTGCCTGACAGCCAAAATGTGACAAGTGAAATTCATGTTGGATTCGCCACATATATGTTTTAGACATCTTGCAAAATGTTTTTGAAGTTGCACAAATTTGGTGAAATTCTGACAGTGCACATCAGAAAGGCTGTAATTCATTTTTTTTAAAAAAAAAAAAAAAAAAAGTCACTGCAACAAATCTGAGCCAAAGGGAAAAAAAGCCAAAGAGCAAAACTGTTTCTGCCTTAATAAACTCTCATGGGCAGGAGCAGTTTCTGGTCTGTTCACAGTCTTCCCTTCCATGAGACAGAAAGAAAAGCCTTTGGAAACTGGTACCACTCATCACCTGAATGCAGATACGACCATCACCCATGGCTGCCTGCCCAGCTCCTGGCCTTGTGGCCCAGCTCACTTTCTTCTTCCATTTCACGTCATCGAAGCCAATGAGAGATTTAACCGGGATGTAAGCAGGGAAGAGCTTGTTTCTCCCCACAAGACACCAGCTCTGCACCAGCAGTAGAGAAGTGGCCCAACTTTGGGGACAGTCCTGTTGCTGTACCTGCCCCTGGGAGGCCACAGGGCCCCCTTGGGTGGCTCCATCTGCTTTCTCTGTAGGTTCAACAGCATTTAGGGGAGGGTTGTTAGGTCACTGCTGTCTAACAAAATCTGTCAATTGAGGTAGATCAGTGAAAAAACTGCATCAAAGAAGGAAGTAACAGCCTTTCCACACCAAACTAAATATAGACTTGAACCAAGAGCCTTTGGAACAAATAATTTCAGCTGAAATCACCTGAAGTTGCACTTGAAAAGGCTGACGGACCAGTCTTCTAGACACATCTATGAAAGATGACCACTATTTCCACAAACACATAACAGGGTTATTATTATCAGTGCACACGCTTTTCAGAAATACAGTTGATTGGGGCACAGCACAATCTGAAATGCAGTCCTGTCTGGAAATGTGATCGTGTTTAAAATTACCCACATAGGGGTGATATTTAAATATTTAAATATTAGACCCTTAGTTCAGTATCCATTCCAGGATCCAATATCTGAGCATATTCCAAATATCCTCAGAGAGCTGCCAGTCAGTGTTGGGTCTCTTCAGAAGTTATGAAGGCAGTTTGTGGATGTTCTCCGTTTGACCTAATTTAAATTTTTACCTAAAGGTCAAACTAGCAATGTAAGTATCTGTATTTGGTTTATGCCTGTTTAACTGCATTCCACTTTTATTCTATGTTTAAAATTATTATCCCAAACCTTGCCAATGTTGCTACCATTAGCAGTCTTCCAAAAAGATCTGGAAATATTTTGGCTGTTCCCAGTGGGCAACTGAGATAAAGTCACACTGCTTCAGGGGAGGAGAAGGGATGGATGTTTAACTTTCCAGATGCAAAGCACTACCTATCTGCAAACAGAGAGGGTCCAGCAACGAGCAACAAAGATAATTAAAGGATTGGAGCACCTCTCACATGAGGAAAGGTTAAATTAGCTGGGCCTGTTTAGCCTGGAGAAGAAAAGGCTGAGAGGGGATCTAGTCAATGTGTATAAGTGCCTAAAGAATGATTGTAGGGAGGAGGGGTCAAACTCTTCTCAGTAGCAGACAGTGACAGGACAAGGGGTAGTGGATTCAAATTGAAACCCAGGAAGTTCCCCATGTGAGGAAGAACTTCTTCCCTGTGAGGATGACGGAGCCTGGCACAGGCTGCCCAGAGAGGCTGTGGAGTCTCCTTCTCTGGAGATCTACCAAACCCGCCTGGATGCCACCCTGTGCCCCGTGCTCTAGGGGTCCCTGCTGGAGCAGGGGGTTGGACTAGATGATCTCTAGAGGTGTCTTCCAACCCTAATGATTCTGTGAGTCTGTGATGCTGTGAAATAGTCTCTGGTCTATTTTCTCTTACTAGCCAGAGAATGCAAAACTTAAGAAAAGTGGTTTAAACTGCTGTTTTTTCAATTTTTTTTTTTTCCACTCTATAACAGGAACAGTCTCAGAGCATACAAATGGACATGAGAAATCCTTCCTGAGGGCCACCTTGTCCTCACCTCTGTCTCTGACAGTGGCAACAGGAGAAGATCTGGAAGTCATCCATTCGCACATATTTCTTCACCACTGCTATCAATTACAAGGTAATCCTGCCCACTCTCTTCAGTATTTCCTCATGAATGTGTGGCCATATCCCTTCTTGTCTAACTCCTTTCTGACGCTGGTGATACCATCTGCCTTCACAACCCCCTGTGGCTATGACTTTCAGGTCACTCCTTGCTGACAAAGATATCATTTCTTTCACGTACTTTAAACTACCTTCCAAATAGTTTCAGTGGCTTCCTCTGTTTCTGCCGGCTGAAGGAAGATAACACTTCCACAGTCACTGCATTTTATAAACCTTCTGCCAACCTTCTCCTCCCCAAACTAAAGTCCCAGACTTTCTAGTTGTTTCATCACCTTAACTATTTAGCTCTCTGTCCCCTAGCTACCTTTCAAGCCTACTCAGTCCTTTTTGACATGAAAACCTGAAACCGCAACAGTAATCAAGCTATGGTGGCACAAAGTTCTGTACAGCTGTAGAATGTCGCTTGCTCTTTTGCTTTCAATACCTGGTAATACCCAGTGCTTTAGGAGGAGGGAGGAACGATCGCTATCCTACCTCAGACTTAGCGCTGACAGCTTGAAAACAGCTCTATGAGCCTTAATGGATCATTCTGTTGTATTTTGGGGTATTTCATGATCCAGAAATGCACAGGAAGCGGCATCCTTTAGCAGTATCTATTTGGTGCCACTTTAAAGGGCTCTATCCTGCTTATGAATTTTGTAGCTTACAAACCCTTGCTGTCCTGAGTCAAACAGCCAGCTGAATTTTGGAAACTAAGCCCCTCTTCCTTTCTCCTGGCTTTATGATATTTATGGTCATTTAGGATAACATGCTTGACTTTGCAAATGCAGACAGGTGGCTGCTCAGCATGCCTCGATAACCCAGTCCCTTTTGGCTGCGCAGCCTGTCCAAGTTTGGAGAGTTTGCCAGTGACAAAGGAAAGGATTAGCCTCTTGCAGCACTTTATGCAGAGCTCATTGCACCCAGAAGCAACCACCTTTTGCATTTTTGGCTCTAAAAATGTTCAGTTTTCTTTGATCTAAACCTAAGACCTATTCAATGAGAATACATCTGGCTCATAGTGTTTGTGTAGGAAGGAAGGTTCAAGAAGAAAAGGAAAAGCATGTCTAAAAAGATTTGGGGCTTTGTATGGATGCATATATGCGTGTATATGCTAATGCAAAGGGAGACAAAACAAAATCCACACTTGAAAATGTGGATTTTTGATAACCTGTTTTCCTTGGCAGCTAAAATATTTCTGTTTACGGGTCTTAAAGGACACACATCATTGAAATTCACGGTAGAAATAAGAAGCGTAAGACAAACAAAGTATGTGTCAGTCCTGAAAGAAAATAGCATTATTCACAATTAAATGGTTAAGTCAGCATGCATATATGAAATTTTATTTATATATGAAATATTATTTATCTCAAATTCCACCATAACAGGAAAACTAGGAAATAAAAATGACAATATACATTCTTATTACTATTTAATTTTTGAAAAATTAGGTAAACGATGCTGGTTTTCTGTTTGAGACTGCTTTGGCAATGCCGCAGTAATTATTTAGCTTACACAGGCATCAAGCCTTCCCTTCATCAACACTGATGGTGAGTTTATGTTTAAAAAGGGCCAGTTTGTGCCCTGTGTTTCATAAGCAAATGTAGAGGCACCTGTTTCAGGATCCCTTTTCCGCATTCAGTGGCTGCAGGCCAAGTATAAATAAATTAATCGGGTTATTACCTTGGCCCGGGCTGTGCATTACCGCTCTGCCCACAGCGAGCAGGACATCTAAAGCTTGCCCTGCTGACCCGCAGAACACCTCAAGGCTTGGCACAGAAACGCCGCGTTATGCAGGTGCACGGACCAGGAGCTTGGAAAGGGGAGCGGGGCAGCGCACGTGCCCCATCAAGTCATGCTGAAATATCTTAACACACGTCCCTCGGCGGAGGCTTTTGCCCTCTGCTCTGACCTTACACGGCAGCTGCCTCCAGCTCCTGCTCCATCCAGCCCACAGGCAGAGGCACAACTGACTAGGGCTGTATAAATAATGCAAGCGTCTTTCGTCATGTGTCTGACGCTTTGATGAAGGTGAAGTTAAGGGGACATATTGTTGGCAACTATACGTTGTCAAAATTAATGAGCATGTTTAAAAAGCAAAGCTGCAAATGAGCCACACAAAACCATCCTGCCAAAAGAATCAGAGGCTTAATATGAATTAATCATTGTTGGCAACCCAGCAGCAAGGCCAATGCGAGCCCTGGTCCAATCTGATGTGGCTTGAGAGCTGACTCGGTAGCTGGAAAGGGACGATGTGTTGGGAATGATCCTTCTGTCCCCAGCAGGGAACACATAACGCGTGGGCTGAATCACACGTCAGGAGGAGAAGACGCAGTACAGAGCAGTCGTATCACACAGCAGCCTGGGGAGGAGCCGTGCGGGAGTAAGAGAGCCAGGGCAGCAGGGCACAGCAGCATCCCTTGGCTCAAAGGGACATGTCTGCTTCACATGGCTCGCTGCACTAGGAGCTGCCGCCAGGAAGGGCTGGGGGACACCAGGAGCTAGGAGCACAGCTCGCTGCTTCCTTGGCCAGAGGGAAAGGAAGCATCGGTTTGATCCACTCTTGGAAAAGACTTGTTTGCAAAGAAGGGCAGGACCTAAACCTGGAATCTGGAAGGGTCTCAGAAAGTCCAGGCAGCACCAAAGTATAGGAGAAGGATAAGTGAGTTGTGAAGGATAACAGAATGATATCACAGCGCATTTCTTCATAAATTTGCTTTTATTTCTGTCTGCAAGTTCTGAAAGAGTGCACACACTGTGCTAGTCAAAATCACAAGACCTTGAAAGTCTAATTTACTACAGCACCAAAACACAGGTTCAGCAGTTTTAAATGATAACTTTCAATTAGTTTGCAGCTGAAGTACATTTGACTCCAGCTTTGGATACTTTAAGTCATACACAAGTAAATGCATAAATGATTTACTGTATATTGCTTTTATGATACAACGCAATAGTTATGCATAACACTTTGATATATTAAGCGAACAGTTCCTGCCTTATTATTTTGTGCTGTAAAATGAAATATATATATTATATGTATATGTATGCATATAATTTTAAACACACAGTTTCCAGTGCTGACAGCACAGAATTAATGAAGCCACTTTTCCTCTTGCTTAAAACAGCTGTCAGCTCTGCCTGTTCTGAAAGAATCAAGTAGAATCCCGACAAAATCAGATAAAAGTTGCTGCTAATGGTAACAAGCTGAAGTCATCATCAGGGAAAGCAAATATGCCAAGGGAAAAAGCTATTTCTCAGTCCTCGTGAATGAGTTGCTAAAGACAATCTCAGTCAATTAACCACAGCATTCTTTGGGCACAGGCAGCTCGCTCAGCATGGTCACAGCATGCCTTGTCCCCACATTACAGCACCGTCTGTTTTCCAAGGCAGAGTAGACACAAACACACACACGTTACACCAGCTGCCTTCCCTAAATGAATACAAAGTAGGCAAAGACACTAAAAAAGCCAGAGGAACCTGATTAGAAATTAATAGCTCAGGTCATGTTACCTTGAAACTTCCCGTCCATCTTGCAATTCCCTCACTGAAGGAAGCTGCATTTGATGGGTGAAATATATTCTGTGTGTTCTGCCGAAAACACCATGTGCTACAGGCAGGTCTGCTTGATTTCCTCCTGGCTGGAGTCCTGCTAAGCTGCTCCGAAGGACAGCCAAGACCTGGGTTCCTGTGTGTCCCTTTGCACCAGAAATGGCTGGTGGGCTGTTTCTCCCTTCAGTATGTCTCACGCTTTTTCTGGGAATTTTAACTTAGAAAATGTTTTATCTACCTGCATGGAGAATGGCAAGGCTAAGGGCATTACCAGCAGATCCTGAAGGCAGTCCATCTATGGGAAAAACATGTTAACATAAAAGAAAGAAGAGAAATATGCACAGATCCTAACTTTGGGCTTCCCCCAAGGTTAAAAGGTTAGCTTAGGTAAGGCTTAGGCTAAACCACTTCTACAGATGTTTCCAGGTGGTGATTTGGAGCATTAGGCTCCAGCTCTCTGCATGTTGTGGATGTATTATTTGTCCATCAGCCATAATGGGAGTTTTGGGAAACCACCCTCCTAAATCTGGTGCCCAGACATGGTTCCTAATATCAGTAGTAGTAAACACCTTCAAGAGCTTCAGACACTCTTCACTTGCTCTCGCCACTGGACTGTGGTCAAACTGCAGAGATCCATCCTTTCCCTAACAAGGGGAAGGAAACTACTTTTTGGCTTAGCAATTTAGGCCCATTTATTTCAACACCATTGTCACCTCTCTTGCCATTTGGGGGGAAAAAAAATTGGATTTCCAAACAAAGTGCACTTTTTTCATCAGCCTAGAACACTTTTTCAGAACTTTTGTCGGAGTCTGTGCAATAGGAATTAATCATCTGTTGATCACCTGTTGCCTATCAGAATATCCTGCCCAAATATTTTCAGAAATATGCCTAAACAAGTAATACACTATGAACATCACTCTCCAAGCACATGCTGTGCTTCTTTGGATGTATTTTTTCTCTCTTTTTTTTTCCAGATATTAGTTCAGCTGACTTTGTTTCTATACCATAAGCTCCCTAGCTCTTCCAAGAGCTTACCTTCAATTCTTCAAGCTTTCTGCATTCAGAGCACTCCCTAGGCACACCCGTTTGACAAATATGTCTATGTGGTACAACATGGTACCATATGGAGATACCCAGACCAGCTCTAAGGCAGCCGAGTCCCCCAGGGCTGTTTGCACTCTGCCTTGATGAAGGCTAAAATGACCAGCCTTGCAAGTGGCCTCCCTGCTCTGCTCTGCTCCAGGGCTTCTACTCTGGCCCTGTTTCCCAACTGAGACTGTCCACTAAGTTGCACTACATTCATTTGCCTTGCCCCCAAATCCCAACGCAGTATTTTTAACTCACGTGGAAATGTTAGAAATGGGAGTTAGCAGAATCCTGCAAAAACACTCGGTCTGGACTCATTTGGAGAAAGCAGCGAATACAGACAACAAACCCCCTGATAGCAGCTTCAAGAGCAGTGTGGTCTCAGCAGCCCTTGTGTCATGGGGCCTTCTCCGACTTCGCACGCAGAGGCACGGGCAAGGGATCCAGGCAGCGACATGATGGTGGAGCTGTGCTGCAAGCAGGAGATGTGACTGCAGTGCATAAACTAACAGCAGAGTGAAAAACACCAGATTATAGTCAGAAGCACTGACTTTAGCCAGAAGGTTAGATAACGGGTTTAAAGCAGCTAAGCTCCCCCTTTCAGGCAAACAGTCAGCCTTCCTTCAGCCTAAGATTCACGCCGTCCTAAAGTTTCTAAAGTAAATGGAGTGAATCACTGTGTCTCCCATCAGCTAGGGAGAGAGCTTGAGAAATACTGAGGTAGGCACCAGATAGCTGGAAGACTGAGTTACATGAGATGGATGTATGAAAAACCATCTCCACAGATCAGCAATTCGTCCCTTATTCTCCGCTGCTAAGGACTGCCACGTCTTTTAGATCCATATCACATGCATTCCCCTAAGACCCAAGACAGAAAGCCTCTGCCTACAGGTTCCCTTCAGCATTAGGAAGCATCAGAGCCGGACAAAAAATCCTTATTCAAAATTATTTCAAAACTATTTTTGAATGCTTATTCAAAATCCTTTCACTTAAAGCTCTTTCAGTGTTTTCTGAGGATGTGGAGCTGACAAAGGTTTTTTTATTTGCATTTGTTTCCACCTAATTTCTATCTCCCTCTGATAAAATTTTACAATGCCATTAATCAAATTTAAATAAAAATCCTATTGCATTATCTTTTATTGTTGGCACGATTGCTCTCCTAATGCTGAATCATGTTAATGATGTGCTTGCATGCAACCAAAAGATAAATTAAAAAACGTTTCATAATATAACTTCTAGTTTCACATTGAATCTAGGACAGATTTTGCTAGACTAGGTCTGGTCTAATATATTTCACTGCAAAATAATTGAATTTTTTTATTTGCTATAAATAAACTGATTTGCAACCAATAACAAGTATTTTATGCAGAATATATTTATATATAATATATATGTATAGTCTAGTTATTAATACATACATGAACACTTATGCACATCAATCCTTTTGCAAATAATTTATACATTTTGGGCAGATATGCTGCGTTTTTCAATGCAAGGTCTGTTTCCAAGGAGTGCCATCCCCCTATATCAGGGCAGTCAGAATTTTGCTAGTGCAACTCTTTTACTTCTTTGCTTTCATCCACCTTTACACACTTTTTGTCTCTGTTTTTGATCCTAATTGCACTGGGATCAATCATAAAATTCCTGCTGGGAGCAGAGGAGTTGCTATCTTTGTGGTGTCTAAATTCAATATATGCCACCGTTCTTCATCATCTGCAGACAAGTGCTTCCTCCTCTTCTGACTACTCTGGTTTAGATCTTTCACTGTTTAGGTTTTTCACCATTTAAAATAAAGAAGAAATGTACAAAATAAAGTTTAAAATAAAGAAGAAAGGATGAAAAAATTCAAGTAATGACAATCAATTCAAAATAAAAATTCAATTAATTTCTGTTATTAATATCTGAGAAGTTTTGCACATTTTAATTCCATTTCACATATTCACTGTTGCACTATTGGTTTAGCTACAAAAAGCCCATGGGGCTAGAAGGTCAGTTTCTCCATATTTTTTCACAAGGGCTTCACAAGAGCAAGCAAAGTTCATGTTCCCTGGTTGCTTGTGGGTTTTCAGAGCACATGAAATAAACCCACTTACAAAAACACATCAATATGGCTATAAAAAGATATTCAATCTCAGCCACTCAGAGAGTAAAAACTGACTTGAAGATCTGCAGGTTGCCATTAGGTCTATATTGAAACTTTCTGTCATGTGGCTCCTTTGTTGCAGCACTGCAGTGATTCCTCCTGAGATATATATTTCCCATAGTCTTCACACAGGGTGGAAGAAATCAAGTATATATTTCCCTTTTAATACCAGCTCACTAGGAGGAAAATAATTTAAAATTATATGCATTCTCATATCGTTTTTATTGTCAAAGGATGCGTGGTACACATAAGATTGCTCATCTCGCTAAACATACTTGTAGAATCACTTTAATAACGAACACTTGCCACTGGATATTACTTTTAATCCAATTAAGACTGATGGTGCATGAAAGAGCAACAAGGTAAATATCATTTTAATCAAAACAATTGCTGTAGCTGCTCTCTGCTATTTTACTATTGCTTCCACTGACATGGAAAATGAAAATTATTTCTCTGATATTTCCACATCTAAATTTTAAGACCACCAGTTTTATGAAACAAAACAAACATTATTTCATTCTGGTATTTTCTGAATCAGCTTTAACTTTTGTTGGAAAACAGATGCCATAAGAAATACACCCATTTTAACTGCCTTTTCCATTGCCCTGGCAAATTAGCAATGCAATTCACTGATAAATTTTTAAGCTCCTAAATTATCACAGAGGTAAAGGTACTTCTGAACATGGCAGTCCATACATGTCAATACATGCAGACTAACCTTCCAGGTATACAGTATGGTTCTTCTGACGGATTTATACATTGGGTTTTGTACAGATTTCATGACCAGGATTGTTGCCACCAAAGATCCTTTAGACAGTCAGCAACGAAGATGATCTGTGGCTGTGACTGTGATACAGTTTGGATGATGATAGGATTTCCCATGACACTGGAAAATTGTTAATGGTACCAGTCCTCCCAAGGATGACCAGAAAGACCAGGATGGTGTCATACTGAGCCTCCCAAAATGTGTTATTTAGGAGTGAATTCAACAACCTAAGGCTGGTAGTAGAAGTAATGCCCATCAAGGTGGCTTTATGGAAAAGAGATCATTAGCAAATCCAGTTTTATTTTCCTAGAGATTTATGAGACTGGTAGATAAAAGTAAGCATTTAGACATTACATATTTAGATGTTATTCATGTCTGTGATTTAATACTTCAGAGGAGGCAAAAGCAGATTTAGGAGGTCACTCACAACACATTCACGGAGTCCAAGAACAGTAAATATAGAAAGAATAGAACTGAAAAACATTTTAAGAGGTCATTCAGTCCATACTCGACTGAAATTATGCACTATCTCTATGTCATTCCTAACAAATATTTGTCAAACTTGTTCTTAAAACACTGATTGCAGAGATTCCTTGAAGACTTCTTCACTTCTAACCAAGCTTTCTCAGTCTTTCATCAGACACTGCTTCCTACACCAGCAGGCGTCCCCACTCTTTGCCCCGGGACTCTTTCCAATTTGTCCACCTTCTCCTTCAAGGTGAAGCATCAGCAGTGTGAAATGAAACAACAGAATTACTGCAGAAACAATGGGTTTCCATAGTTTGATGAGTCAATTAAAATGAAGACCACCATCCACTGAGTAGCCACACACAGCCATATCCTGTCAGCATCACCCTTTCCAGTTATGAATGTTCAGAAACTATGACAGACAATGCAAAAGAATTTTTCGGATTGTTTTAGAATTTGAGTTTTAAAAATAATAAACACTGCATTATTTTTAACTACCTTCTAATTTGCCTTCAAAGTAAAGCTGAGTCATGCCTTTGAGTTTTTCATTGCAGCCACTGAGACTAATAAGTGTTTGTGTTTTTCCTTTTTTAAAAAAGAGAACAGTAATCACTTGTTTCCATGAGCAAAAGCTTTGACTGAAAACCCATCCACTGCGTAATTTGAAAACTATTGTTTCTCATAAACAGCTGGCAATTTTGAAATGCAGTTCAGCTTCCCAGAAAGAAGAGATTTTATCAGATGACATGAAAAGAAAAGAAAAGCAATCTCATAGTTATTAGAAGGCTCACAGGAGAACAAGAGTCACTTAATAACTGAACACTTCCTGCACTTCAGCGTTATTCGGAATTTAGAGCTGTTTTTTATTCACCATCAGTGCTGGATCTGAGGGTTTTCTAATATACGTTGGCCCTGGGAAATCTTGGAAGAAAGATGCAGAAAGACAATATTTAAGGAAGAAGAAGGGTGAGGGTGTATATATTGCCTGATTAAAAAAAAAAAGGTGATAGCAGGGGGGAAATGCAGCAGCTCTGTCTGAGACAAACAAAATGTTCAAAGATTTTAAAAAACTTATAAAAATCTGATTCTCTATCTGCCAATCTAATTGGCAAATAGGGTTCAACAGAAGCCGTTGGATGGGGGCACTGTGTGATTTTTACCTCCCAGCAGCTCCACAGTACTGAATCTCACACAGTATCACCACCTGGGATGACTCGGGAGAGGGCAGTCACTGAGGTACTACATTGTATTTGTGCACGGTAGAGTTTAATTCAGTTTGACTGCCACATCAAAATGCAGTCTGTGCTGGATGCTAATGACAGGCTTCTGCAATTCAGAGCTTTCAACAATTTATTAGCTTGGATAGAATCTAGGAGGGTGTAAGGCATTATATTCATGAAAATGTATTCAAATAAATGAGAAACACCATCAAAAAGCAGCAGTGCTTTTTCCACGACCAGTCTGTGGGGGCTTCCACCTATTTAAAATTTTAACACTTTTTCAAAGCTCTTATTTATTAGCAATGCTAGCGAGAAAAGGTTGGAAAATGGCTCATAGCACAAACAAATCACCAAGGACTTCCAGGCAAGGTGACTGAGTTGTTTCTCCTCAAGATAAAGTAGCACTTATTCCTATCGTGGAATGTAGCTTATGGATACATAGCTATTACTTTACCTTCCTTAACCCCTACTATTTACATCAGGGTTTTATCCTCTTCAGTAAAAAGAGTGTGCTGAAAGTAAAAACATACTGGAATTACATACAAGGGCTGTGCAGGAATGGTCCTTCCTAGCTCGCTCCGAGCCCAAGTGCTCACCAGCAGTAAAGGGAGTTTGGGCTGGTGGTAGGGAGCCTACACAGAACACTCTTAAAATCAAGAACTTTTTTGGCTGCTGGCACTAAAAATCTTCCTGCTCCTCTAGATAGAGACCTGGGTATGAAAAGGCTTGGATATTTCACCAGAGTTTCCACATTGCAGGAGGAGATCTAGCCCCTCCTGAGCAGCTGGGCAGAAGGGCCTCCATCTGGCTGGGGGCCTCAAAACCCATCACACAGCCCATGGTTTGCTTCCACAGAGCAGGCACCCAAACTGGGACAGGTGACATAGGCAGGATAGCTTATGCATCCTTCAGGTCCTGAAGAAATACAGTGTGGAAGGGCAAAGCAACCCCGCAGGCTGGAAACTGAAGGGAGAAAGTCACCCATAACGGTGAAAACCATAGCAGAGATCACCGAGGAAGTGGGCAACGCTTGGCAGCAACCTCCTTGGTTCCCATTGCTTCTCGTGAGCTGGCTCCTACCGCACCCCCACATCATTCCCAAGTGTGTCCAAAGAAGGATATCCTTTAATATCATCATGTGCAAGATCAACACGAAGAAAGAAAGCCTGGAAACTTCCAAGCCTCATAACTCTGCACTTAAAAACAGTCTGCCTCAGTACAATTCAAATAGAAAAACTTACCTCTTTTTTTAAGTTTTTGATAGCTCCTAAAAAAAAAAAAAAAAAAAAGAAAAATACTAAAAAGAAATTGTAGACTTTCCCTTATCAAGAAAACTGGCTAAATTGAGAGTTTTGTCTCCCATGATACAAGAGACTAATGGCATCTCCATAGTATCATCTTATCCCATTCAAGATTTTAGGTTATGTGATAAAAAAAGCTCATTTGCACAGAGAGGAGCACAAATGGACAATGGCAGGAGGAGGAACCCCAGTAAACCACGAGCCCAGGTTTGGGGCTTGTGTTTGGGTGAGTGCCATATATGCCTGTGCATGTTGATCTTGGGTGGCCAGCCATGTGTATATGTATGTGTGTGCTGCATGCATACCTTTGTTTGGTCCCTACCAGGAACACCATCCTGGCTTTGCTATCTTTTGGACCTGTGCATATGAAGCTACTACAGGACAGAAAGGGGAAAATATAAACCCCAATAAAAGTCACAAATGTTGATGATGAGCAACACACACTCATCCACTAAAATCATCCCAAATTACCTGAGACAAAATTAGTGGTGTGGGAAGCAACTCCATTTAAATAACAGACTGTTTATGCACTCGTAAGGTCCTTTGCAGAAAAAGTGATCGTAACTTGTCTTTCCATCGGGCAGAGATTTTCCAACAGGTTTCTATACAAATAACCCCGTATTCCATACAGACTTCTTTGAGAGTCAGCACTGATCACTCTTCACACTGTGGCAGCTCCATAGTTAAATAAATTGCCTTTAGAGTATAGAGGGGTTGAAATGAAATATGTCTGACTTCTCCCCTTCAAGGAAAAGCTTGTTTAGCTGAGAAGTGCTAGTAAAAGCAACGAGGTGCAAACAGATAATGTCAGATTGCTCAGATAATAATTCATTTATTTTCTTCGGTTTTATCTTCAGGTAAAAGTTCCTAAGATTTAGGAGTTTTATTGAGTTTTTGAGTGCCGTGTTAGCATTATCTACTGCCTCGTCTCTCTGGCTGTCACTTTCTATTGATAAATGTTGGACAGACCGTGCAAGCAGGGGCAGATCTACGTCAGCGCGGTGCTACCTGCTGCCAAGGCAGGAGGCCCCCATGCCGTGGGGCGGTGGCAGCCGGTCCCACCGCGCGGTCACTCACCAGAATGCAGTGGTGGGTCTGCCTGTCGCACTGACCACTGCACAAACCGGCTGGCACAGCTCGTTCTTCTTTCCATCACATGACTTTCGTCCCGCAGCAGCTGAAATCAGCAAACAAAACAGAAAGAAAAGAGCAGAAAGCAAAAGAAGGCAAAGAAATCTTAAGGCTTGTGTTTAAACCTGGTAACCACTGCCTAGGAATCAGACCGACTGACCCTACAGGAAGGAGAACCTTGGCGCTATGATGCCTGTATTCATTTATTTGGATTACTTTTTACTGCAATTACATTGTAAAGCAAAACTTAAAATAGGTGTTCACTAATGAACAGTTATTTAATATCAAACTAACTGGTAATTGATATAATGTCTGCTTTTTTTTCCTCAAACTATTCCTTGAAATTAACCTTTTTTTTTTGGAATTTTAAGAATATATGGTATTTCCAACCCTAAATATTCCTCTTTGCTGTTGAACAGAAAGGTAGAGTGCTGTAGAGCACGAGGGAGAAAACCAGCACTACAGAATTCCCCCTCAGAAGACATTTAAATTTTATGTAATAAGCAAGTCTATGACAAAAGTATGTGTAATGTAATATAATTGTATCATTTCTCAAAGTTTTATATAATGATTTTCTGTTACTAAACAGTACTTCATTATTGGGAATAGGAAAATGTAATTGTTCTCAGGGTGCTACTGATAGCTCCTAAGGGTGCAATCAGTCCTGCTGAGACATATAATTCACATACTGTTTGTTTCTGATACAACCACATTTACAAAAGCAATACTGTGATTAGATTCCTGAGGAATAAATTTGTCTATAAATCTATGTGCTGCAAATACTACTAAAAGCTATATCCAGTAAAGGACCTGGGCCACTAGCATAGGACTAAGGCAATACTAACCAAAACCATAATCCAAAATCATAACCCTCACCCAGTTGTAGTTTAACCCTCAACACATTTATATTCTTGAGTCATCTTCTTGATTAACTCTTGCCCATTTGGTGCCTTATCTCCTGCTCCAGCTCTGCAGAAATGGGGCTGCTCAAACATCTCTTTTCTGTGTTGATGGAAACCAGATTCAGCTAGATGGAAAAGATTCAGCTAGACCCTCCACACTAGCAGAACTGGACCCCCCACCAAAAGGTAGTGCAGCCACCCTTACAAACCAGTAGCCACGTTGTTGGCCACTCTAGCAGTGGGCAGATGCTCATCAAGGAGATAGGTCTCTGCAGCACCTCCAGCCAGAGGAGAATGGTGCCCTCAGTCCGAACACCAGTCTAGGACCCAGGTACACACAGAAATTACACAAGCTGCACACAAGGTGAGATTCATCTCTCCAGAGTAAGGCATCTGCATTGGAGCTACAGGGACAAAGTTGAACATTTTTTACAGTATAATTCATTTCATTATAAGGAAGATACCTAAAATTGATGGCATGCATCACTCCTTAGAGTTGTATTTCCCACTCAATCCATAAAGGAAGCCCTAAATAGCTAGCTAAGATATAAATGTATGTACTGTAAACTGCCAAAGTTAGCTGAAATCTGTCTTACACTAAGTGCGTATTAATAATTTAGCTAACCAGAGACAGGGATAAAAGGGAGTCAGTGCATTATTTTAATGTTATTTATGTTACCATTGGAAAGCACTAAGAACAGACAAATGAAACAAATATTGAAAAAGCATAAATCTTGTCTAAAGTGGGAGCCCTGGTAAACATACGGGACTTTTATATGAGTCTGAAGAGTTTTTGCCTGAGCTTTCCAACCAGTACAAATTTTAGTGGGTTCAAGAAACACCGTCAGAGAATTGCACTTTAGAGAAGGTGATATCATTCCCTGTGCATCACCTCTTGTTGATATTAGTCTCTAATTTGGAATATGGACCCATCCACCCACTGAATCTCCCCAATAAATCTTTTGGTTTCTTTGGTCCATAGCCTGGCTTGCAGGAGAGTATCACTGATTGCTTTCTGAGTGTTCAATTAGCTGGTACTTCAGACAGACACACACTGTAATTTTCCTGCAAATGACCCATTCAGGCAGAGCCAAAGATGATAACTATCACAATGTCAGAGAGATGAGAAAAAAAAAAAGACAAGGAAAATAACAGAAATCAAAGGCAACAGTTGGTAAATCCCCACTGGATTTTTTAGTCCTCAGCAGAAGCCAGAAAGATAAGAAGTAATCACTAATTGAAAGAAAGCAGTACTCGGCGTCCAGCACTCACACAGTTCGTCCGTCTCAGCTCTGCTCTCTACCTAAGCATGCACCAGCTGTGATATTACTGTTACTGGCTGCACTGGCTGCAGTCTTCTGTCATAGTCTAATTGTTGTCTGTGATATTTTTTATTACTCAAGTTTTAACTCTTTCCTCCCTTTCTTAGTCATTTCCCAGCTTGGCTTATCTCCTATTTTTAACTCCATAACTTTCATATGCTATCTACTTTTGGGTTAATTTTCTTAATGCTCTTTTCTCTCTCTCTCTCTCTCTCTCTCTCCTGAGAAAAGCACATAGTAAGCACCACCTCATGAACCTGGACAGACTGGACAACTGGGTAACGAGTAACCTCATGAAGTTCAACAAGGGCAAGTGTAGGGTCCTGCACCTGGGGAGGAATAACCCTAGACATGCCTACAGGCTGGGGACCGACCTCCTGGAGAGCAGCCCCGCAGAGAGGGACCTGGGCGTCATGGTGGACGACAAGTTGACCATGAGGCAGCAGTGTGCCCTCGTGGCCAAGAAGGCCAATGGGATCCTGGGGTGCATTAAGCAGAGCGTCTCCAGCAGGTCGAGGGAGGTGATTCTGCCCCTCTACTCAGCCCTGGTGAGGCCGCACCTCGAGTACTGTGTGCAGTTCTGGGCTCCCCAGTGCAGGAGGGACGTGGAGCTGCTAGAGAGAGTCCAGCGCAGGGCCACAAAGATGATTAGGGGCCTGGAACATCTGCCCTATGAGGAAAGCCTGAGAGAGGCCTCTTCCGCCTGGAGAAAGCTGAGAGGGGACCTGATTAATGTATATGAATACCTCAAGGGAGGGAGTGAGAGGGATGGGACTGGCCTCTTCTCAGTGGTGGCCAGCAATAGGACTAGAGGAAACGGCCACAAATTGAGGCACCAAAAGTTCCACAGAAACTTGAGAAAGAATTTTTTAACAGTGAGGGTGACAGAGCACTGGAACAGGCTGCCCAGAGAGGTGGTGGAGTCTCCTTCTCTGGAGATCTTCAAAACCCACCTGGACATCACCCTGTGCCACATGCTCTAGGGGACCCTGCATGTGCAGGGGGGTTGGACTAGATGACCTCTAGAGGTCCCTCCCAACCTTAAGTATTCTATGATTCTATGATTCTAGAAATGTCACCTTACAGATGCACTCAATCCAAGTCATCCCTTCAGCACAGGCAGAGCAGGCACCTCAGCACCCTCATACCTGCCCAGCCAATGACTTGAGCTAGCTCTGCATATGTGTGTTTGGATGTTAGGGCATGGGATAGCTGAGTTTGCCTAGATAGCTATAGTGTCTCCTTATCCCTGTCCCAGCTGAGGGCTGCTGCCAAAAGGGAAGTGTAAGCACCAAGATACTCCCTTGTTGTCTCAGTCCTTCAAAGTTATATTAGCCCTAAAGATCATCAAGAGTTTTTCTCATATCTTCTTGATGTTTCTTGATCACAGCTGCTTTAATTCTAAATCAAACTTCTCAACATCCAGGCTTATATTTCTCCCAACTCCAAACACTGCCAGTGGTGTATTTCTGTCCAAGAGTTACCTTGGGACAAAAAGAGGGCTTATTATATTTGTTTGATGCTCAATTTGACAGATTGGGCTCACTCAAAGCTCTGAGCAGCCTGCCATAATTACATTGACAATAACCACCATGAGTATAAATACAAATAAATGAACTCACACAACACTCAGTAATCAAATGGAGCTAATAATTTACCTTACCCAGTAGATGATAACAATGAAAAGCCTCCAGGGGAGGTCTTGTGATCCCCCAAATCGTATTCAGTGGCACACCCTCACCCTCCTCATAAGCTCACATGCACTGTTCTTGTCCAGAGGGATATGCTGTAACCCCGGGGAGTGCTCAGAGGATTTATCCTCTTGGCTCTCAGACAGTAATCATCAGTCTCTTGAAGGAAAATAAAAGTCATTCTGCTCTATGCAATCATCCCAGTAGTTCCAGTATGATACCAGATCCAGACAGGGTCTTTAATATAAATAGCAGCAATGAAGAGACATAAAACTTTATTAACCTCCCCTCTCCCTCTGCATTATGCATCACAGGACTAAAGGAACCCGAGGGATGAAGTGGTTTAATTAGAGCTGATCTTGCCTTGAAGGGGATAGGGATTGGCAGTCCTCTTGAGGTCCCTTCCATCTCCATTTTCTATATTTTTCTGACTGGTTAAAGCAGAATAGCTCTCTATTCTACCTAAACAAAGACTCTAACCTCTTGAAAGAATCAATTTATAACAAGTAAGAAAAAAAATCATCAGCTTCTCATCTAATTAGAGGCTGCCTCCCATGTTAAAAAGAGAAAAGATCTATCTACCTATCTTAGCACTAAGATGATATTCCTAAGCCATGTCCAGACACATGAGTTGTGTTGATTCCTTAAAAAATACGTAGTAAAAATGCCTTTTCTAAAAATTAGTAATACCTAACATTTTCCCCATTTTTTTTTATTTCCAGATTTTAAGGCCTTTGGCAAAGGTAAATAACTGCAAAATAAACCTCCAAGGGAGTGGAGTTCTAGCAGTTATGTGTGGTATGAGAAATTGGTTATGAATGCATAATTTAGGGCTTGAAGGAACACTTTAAAGCCAGGTATAAATTAAGAACCTAATACTGCTCTCACTGAAGTCTGGTAGAACATGACTGGACTCTGAATGACCACTGGAGGTTACTGTTTCCCCAAAGAAATTCAGCAAGTCAAGCATTATGCTAATTCTTTTCAATTATTTAAGACAGACATCCATAATCCCAATGGCTGTAAACTCACTCAGTTGACTGACTGTGTTTGGGGGTGATAGAAAGGGAGTCTGGGCATAATGAGGGAGTCTGAGACAGATTTCTTTTTACACATTATTATTATTTATCATCATTTGTGTTACTTCAGGACCTAGAAAACAAATATTTACCAAGTTTCTGGTGTGTCCCAGATGCTTCCTTAACCACTCACAGTCTAAGCAAAGAGATGACAGCCTCTTTTGGGCAGTGAGGAAACACTCAGTGAGATACCTGCATGGTGGAGGCATCAGGACGCCAGCAGTCCCATCACTGCCACTTCCTGGTGGAAATTACAAACCCTGATTAAATTACAGAAGGCTATTTTAAGGGAAAGTCTGAAGGCGAATAATGAAGCTCTTTTGTACTCGTTTACAGAAGTCATTCAGTGAGAGCTTGGATGGTTCCCCCTTGAAAAGTGGTGGGCAGATCTCTTCCATAGATTTAAATAATATGTAAATGCACATGCAGATGTTAGTCTTGGCTTCCTTGGGCAACTGAGGCAAGAATCTGCATCCCCAGCACAAATGTGAGATGCTGGTGCAGCTGATGTGTCTGATGAACTTTCTGTTTCCAGATTTCAGTCACTGTGGGTGCCTTGTACCACACCACGTCAGGAGGGGATGTCCCAGGCTGCGTGGGTACAAGAGCTCAGATAATCACTTTAATATGCGACTTTGCCTTGGAGCTGTTAGGAAGGTGGCTATTTTAGGATAAATGTAGCATTATTCTTCTCTGGTTACCTTCTTTTATTCAGAGCTTGCTGAGATTTTTCTGCACTGCTCTGGGGAGGTCCGGGTCCCTGCTGTATAGCGAGAATAATAACCTTTTCTTTCTATTATCATTTTATATTTCTGTGTTACCAGTTAGAAGGGAAGCTCTTGGAGGCAGGCATTGGCTTTTAATATCCATTTGTGTAACACTAGCAGAGCAGACCCCAGACCAAGACGAGCTTCCCTAAAAGCTGCTTCACTATAAATAGTTAAAACAATAATAAGGTAATTCCACCTCTCAAAATATCTTCAAAGAGAAGACAAGGTCTATAGTATTATAAACCATGTCAGGAACAGCCTAATGGCAGTTTACCCACAAGAACCTTATCCTCTCACTCACTATTGGCACTCAAAGGAGCCTAATGGCATGTTAGAGGCAGAGGAACAAGGGAAGATCAATGTGACACAAAAAGAAAAAAACGCTAACCCAGTGGTGTGTGGAGAAAGCATTCAGTCAAGCACAGGGGAAGCAGCTGCTTTGTCATCCGTAAGACTCTCTAATACACCACAGTCTGAAAAGAATAAAAGATTCTTAAAAATAGCATTCCATTTTCCCTTCTTTAAAGATTTTCACCCCATCATTTTCTCTTCTGCAAAGTTCTCCTCACCATCAAAGCCTTTTAACTTTAATATTAAAGTGACATATCACTTCCTTTGTCTTTCTTTTATTTTTTAATTTGAATAATTTCCTTCATTGTAGGAATTTTTTCTTCTCTCTAAAAAAAAATGGTTTTGAAATTTTAAGCAGGTTTAAAAGCTCTGTTAAAAGTTAAACAACCTTCTCCTATTTATGCAATAATAACAAAATAAAAAAATCTCTGTGACTTCAATCCCTGTCATACCATTGCTCGTTCCAGCCCCTGCTTTCTAGGTAACCTGAGACAGTCATCACGCAGCTCCAACAGCTGCCCTGGCAAGGGGTACTCTGAGCAACAGTGGTGCTGAGGGCTTTCCCGTATCTAAAGAAAAGGGACTTTTGTGGCAGGTGCAGAGGATGGTAGAAGTGAGGCAGTGTGTGCACGAGCGCCCTGGACTCAGGCAGTTGTCCAAGCAGGATCACCATAGTGGAACTGGAAGGAAGTGGGGGTACTGGAACTGGAAGGCAGGGGGGTTGGACCAGATGATCTCTAGAGGTCCCTTCCAACCTCAACCATTCTGTGATTCCTTGTTTCTAATGGGAAAACCATCCCTGCCTTGTGCTGCAAGTACTTCTCAGAGAAGATATATTGTAAGCACATCTCCCCTAGTCCTGGTAAAAGCTCATGCAAAACTCTGAAGGAATGATCCTCAAGAACCCTATATATTAACATTATAGGGCTTGGTCAACCTCTTCACTGCAGAAGACTGACAGAGATGGGACCAGCAACTTCTGAAGTCGTTCTTACCTCAGTAGAGAGCTCTCTAGAGCAAATAGCATTTCTTATTGGTAAAATAACATTTCATTTACTGTGACTTTTATAAGGATGCATATTTTTCTCACAGAAATCTGCTGTTGATTGAAAAAAACAAGTTTTCAAAGTAGCAGAAAGACAGAAATTATTTGCCTTTCTCTGTGTGTAGTCTTTGCTCTATCCCCTGATTTAGCTGGCTCCATAGCAAAATCGACTTAATTAAATAAGTGCAGTTTGCTTGGGCAGATATTGTTATATATCAGTACAAAGATGTTAATATATTTATAGCTGGTATCAACAAATAAACACATAAGCATAATAGCTATGTAGATTTAAATAAATTTATTCTCCCACAATAAATGACTAGAGTCACGTTTTCTGAATAAGCAATACCTGTAGTAGGCATCCACAATAGTTTATATTTTTTTTTATATCAGCTTGGTTTGATTACTAAAACTGAGATGAATATTATTCCCCACAATTTTTATCTATAAAATCTCAGTAACATCCAGTAAAGATTTTAAGGCCAAAAAAAAAAAGAAAGTTATTTTGCTGGAACATTTATTTTCAGTCATAGTCAGATAAGTTTCAGCTAGTGCAGACTGACAAAAATGAAACATTCATTGGTTCACTTTGACTGCAACTGTTACTATATTGCTCAGTCTTCTTCTTCTATCATTTCATGCTTTTTTTTTCCAAGTAAAACAAAGAGTAGGTTCTACCTTTTTTTCTACCTTTGAGCAGCAATAAGAGATTGAGGAGCTCGTGATAACACAAAATAGATAACAATAGATAAAAACAAATAGATATATTACAGTAGGCTGGGAATTATCAGTTGCTGTTGAAACTGCAGAGTTAGCTGAAAGGAAAACACATTTGGAACTCCAGAGCACTCTGAGAAATCCATAAGGTTTGCTTACAGTTTATTCAATAACAAACAAATTAATCTTAGCTGTTAAGAAAGAGACCATATGCTAAAGTTTTCTTCAGAAGTTTATTGCTGAAATTTTGTATAACATCTTGATAAATTATGTGGTCGATTTGGTCATGTTTTTCTAGAACTGACAAGCGTTGCTTTTTTTGAAGCTCTGAACTTGCAGTCACCATTCCAGTTGAGATGAAAGGAAGAGAGGGGAGGACAGCTTGCCCATTTCAGAGGTTTTTCTTTCTAATTACAATCAAAGCAGTCAAAAAGTTCTTTGTAGAACAGGTCAAGATTTTTTCAGTTATAGGCTTCCACCTCTCCAGTGCAAACTATTGACTTGCTGAAAGTCTTTGTAGAAAAGAGTTATTTTACAGGAAGGAAGGAAGGAAGTGTTCAAAATGTTATATGGTTTTATTTGGAAACAGAGAGTTACAATTTAGGTGTTCATCACATTTTGTTTTTAATTTCAAGTAAAAAGAACTTTCACTTGGCCTGTGTACTCTAAAGATTTTTAAACACAAATATTTTTGAGATTTTCCTTTTGCCTCCTAACCAAGGAAAATAATATTTTAATGTCTGGAACATTCTCCCACTTGCCTCGCTCTTTTTTTGCCCTGTGAGAATTAGGAAAGTTTTTAATAGTTTGATTCAAGGTACATAAAAGCCACAGGTAGGGACTACCATCAGTGGGATGTTTTAACACAATCCGAGATTTTTTTCTCCAAAACAAGTTTTCAGCAAAATTAGTAACATTCAAAAAATAACAAAAGTATTCTAATTTTTCGTATCAACTTTGAGCATGTTATTTCTCTCCCCTTTCACTGATGTTCTCTGCCTGCTTTCTGTCTCTATTTACATCCCTTTAGGTTGCGCCAGAAGTTTGCCTGTGGAAATACTGTATGAGAGAGGTCAAATACCTGAGTTAAAGACAGTGGGACATCCACCTCATTAATAAATTCATGTGCAGTAGGGGCCACATGGTTGCCCTTACTGAATCATATCATAGAATCATCTAATCATAGAATTATTAAGGTTGGAAGGGACCTTTAGAGATTACCTAGTCCAACCCCCCGGCACACGCAGGGTCCCCTAGAGCATGTGGCACAGGGTGATGTCCAGGAGGGTTTGGAAGATCTCCAGAGAAGGAGACTCCACCACCTCTCTGGGCAGCCTGTTCCAGGGCTCTATCACCCTCACTGTTAAGAAATTTTTCCTTAAGTTTCTGTGGAACTTTTGATGCTTCAGTTTGTTGCTGTTGCCTCTAGTTCTATCGCTGGCCACCACTGAGAAGACACTGGCCACATCCTCCTCACTCTCTTCCTTGAGGTAGACATGGATCAGGTTTCCCTTCAGCCTTCTCTTCTGCAGGCTGAAGAGGCCCAGCTCTCTCAGCCTTTGCTCATAGGGCAGATGTTCCAGACCCCTAATCATCTTTGTGGCCCTGCDCTGGACTCTCTCTAGCAGCTCCACRTCCCTCCTGCACTGGGGAGCCCAGAACTGCACACAGTACTCGAGGTGCGGCCTCACCAGGGCTGAGTAGAGGGGCAGAATCACCTCCCTCGACCTGCTGGAGACGCTCTGCTTAATGCACCAGGATCCCATTGCTGCCTCATGGTCAACTTGTCATCCACCGCAACGCCCAGGTCCCTCTTTGCAGGGCTGCTCTCCAGGAGGTCCATGAGCAATGTATTA
This sequence comes from Eudromia elegans, assembly GCA_003342815.1. NCBI lineage: Eukaryota > Metazoa > Chordata > Aves > Tinamiformes > Tinamidae > Eudromia > Eudromia elegans. Next base: position 2,746,316 of record PTEX01000074.1, on the reverse strand, counting down.
CAGAATTACCAAGAATTTCTTTAGGCACAAGAAAATCATTGCCATGGAATTTTAAAGCTATTTAACCTTATACAAGCTATGGCTATTAAATGTTACTGATTCCACAAAATTTGAGATCCTGTAGGCTGAATGGTGGTCCCGTGAAGGACTAAACAGATGTATCTCCTTAACTCTGACCTAGTTACTGCCACCTTATTCTAAAGCACTATTAGAGACCTTATTAAAGGAAGGATATAAATTCACCGTTTACTTCACTCACCCAAAAGGAAACAAAACAAGTCTCCTGTTACACATTCTGCCATTTAGAAGGACACTGACAGTCAGGAAATTGTAATCTGGGTTTTCTGAAGAGAACACATCTATTTGATCTCCTTTGATGTAGCTCTCAATAGAAACAGACTTAAAGTGAAAAAAGCAGTTTCTTTTAATCTCCAAATAATGTCTCAAAAGAGAGATGACATTAGAGGTTTATTTCACAGCTGAGAGGAAAGAAAGAATGGGATCATTATTCTATAGTCAATCTGAGTGTATTTAACCAGTATCTTCTCTGGATTACCGCTTTCAGTTCCACAGTCAATAATTTTTGAAACATTTATTGTGGTTATGGAGAACCTCAGCCTTTTCATCAAACCTTAATGCTAACCATTACATTTTATAGTGGTTATCTTAATCTCAAAATGCATAATATCTACCTTCCAAATGCAATGACACAACCTAATCATTTAGCATTTCTAAATTTAGTATTTCTTTTTTTTTTTCCTGTGGCAGAATAACTCACATAAAAATAGATTTTTTAAATAGCTAAAAGGACAGACTCCATATCTTAGAGGACATAATCAGTCTTCTATATAATAAACACTATCAGCAAAACATAAAATAATAATAATTGACAGTACAATACAAGCCTAAAAAAATGAATAAATAAAATAAAAAAGGAGGAAAAAAGAAAAATATTTCAATGCTTGTTTCAAGGAAAGAAAAACTGAAATCCAAGTATTAGAAAGGATGAAACGTGATTTCCTACAGATTTGTTAACTCAAGATTATGCTTTTCTCTGAATTCTCTGGCATTTGAGCAACGTCACTCCATACCACATATTAATGCTGTGCCTCCTACCTACCCGTCCAGCTATTTTCACAAATTTTGTAGAATTTTATCATTTTAGATATCTTCACCTTCCTGGCAAATTTGGATGACAGGAGCTCACAGGTTGAAAAGTTTGTGCCCTTCATGAGCACTGGATTATGGAAAACTGACCAACAGACTGACCAATTTAACACCTTTTTTTTTTTAAGCCTTGTTTGCTTAGGAAAATCCGGCTGAAATAAAATCTCATCCTTGAATTCTAACAGGAGAAAGGTCCAGCCAGCAGAGGCAGAAGGGGATGGTAAAGGTGACTGAGCTATAGAGACACAGATTTGGTACCATTACTGCCCACTCTGCCCCTTGCTTTTGAGTTAACATCTGTTAACATCAGTTAACTTGTGCAGCACACAAGTCACTTCAGGGAAGCCAATCGGGGCCAGAAAATTGCCCAAGGATAGAACTAAGCTCAAAAGCAAGGAGATTTTTATTTATTTGTTTGTTTTTCCTGGTTTTCCTACCCAACATCTTCCCACTCTTGCTACTTTTGCTTTATCTATGAGGAGGGGGATGACTAACATGTCAGAAGAAAGCTTGATGGAGGGAAATTACCAGCTCTTCTAAAAAGTGAGGAAGGTGGAGACACTGTAAGAAGGCATTTAGCTGCAATGTTGGAGACGTGTCATGGGAGGAGACTGGGAAGCAGATGGTCAAAAAAACAAGGTTCCACATCTGAGAGCTGGAAAAGTGTAAATCCCCTTGAGCTCTACACCTTTGAGATCTACATTCCTATGAGAAAAAAAAATCTTTGGCACTGCCAGCAGTAGTTTGCTTTCTGCCAAGCTGAGAGCAAAACTGCCATTCCCAAAACGGAAACGTCTGCATCACATCGAGAGTGTGAAGAAAGGAGTCACAGATGTACCAGGTACTGCTTATTCTTAAGCACTTCTGTGACTAATCTGGAGGTGCAGCTCATGTCTGGATGATTCTCAGGGAACTTTTGCAGCTCACTAACCACGTTCTGCAAAGAAACAGAAAGAGGCAATGGCATTTACCATTCAAATAACATCTCTCCATTGTTGAGCTATTCCATGCGAGAAGAGACAACAGAGAGAGCTGTCTATTTTAGTAACCAATAAGCTAATATGTATGAGGAAAGCCATCAATGTCTTTTATAAACTTGCATGCATTTTTCGTAGTGGATCCACTCCCAGTGCTCAGAACGTGGGCAGGGGAACTGCCTCTAGTGGGCTGCCGTGCCCAAGAGCTTCCAGTGGCTCTCCAGCTACTGCACCATGCTTGTCCCACTTAAACCAAAGGGGAGCCTCTGGAGGGCTTAGCCTATATTAGTGCTGAATAGCTGACTGTTGGCCTGTAAGAAAATAATTTATTGCCGTATCATTTCATTATCTCAGTGTAAGAATTAAATGGTTAAAGTCTAGTAGCTGAATGCCTGAATCAGATGTAAAACAGAGCACCACTCCCATTAGAAATGGGCCAAAAAGTTAGCACCAAATTCTATATCTCATTATGTGTTCAGAGGGTTGCATTTTGAGGTATGGACTAAAACTGTTTTTATTGATACTTTGTAAGGGCAGATGAGTAACTCTATTAAATTATTTTTTAAAAAAAAACACTATTAACATTTTTAATATTAATAATAAATTGTTTAAAATTATTAATTATTAATATTAATCATTATTAATATTAATTGTAAATTTTATTTTATTAAAAATAATTAAAGATTAAATTTTTTTAGACTCTGGATTTAAAATGAGATACAACAGGACAAACTCTGTTTCAAAAAATGCCCTTACCTGTTCCATCCGTCGCTAACCAGTACTTACTACCTTGACCAAAAAGACAAGGTTTTAACAGGGGTTTGAAGACTGAACTTCTCAAAAGACTGAACCTTTCATCCTTAGATATAACCTTTTATGGACAGTGTCTTCCTATTACATGGAACACAAATAGTACAAATGTATTCTAAAAGGTTTTATGGAGTTAAGAAACAGGTCTGAGCAACACCGTATTTTCAGTCCTAAAGCACTTAGGAAGCTTTGCCCTGGGCTCATGCTCCGCAAGCTGCCACAGGGCTTGTGCTCTCACACTGAGCTCCCTGCCTGGCTGGGTGGCACAGACTTCAGGGCCATTCCCCTAGCTGAGGCCAGCCATGGGGCAGTGTGGACACCCTTCCCAAGAAGTGACAAGGACAGAAATTTATTTTATAATCATCAGTTGTATTTATTTTCAGTGGCACTCCAGAAAACACAAGGCAGCCTTGGGAAGCGGGCTCCTTTTCTCAAACTTTAATTTCATCCTGCTCCTGGTGTTGTAAGGCTCTGTACTTCATCAGAAATGGTACTTATTAACAATTCTGCTCCAGAAACTCCAACTGATTTAAAGGAGAAAATATACCCTTTGAAAAAGATCTAATGGGAATCTTCTCTTTCAAATCACTCCTCAAGACCTGCTTCTGCTGTGACATCCCCCAGCCACGTAGCAATCGTTATGTGTCACAGCAGTCAGGCACAACCCGCATTCCCTATCAAACATGTTTACTAATGATTCAAAACATCATGCTGGGCCCACAGATAATTTATATAATCTTGTGGTAACACTCTCACCTTGCTTTCTTCCCTCCTCCCTCCTTCTTCTTTCAGTTAAACTTACTTTTTTTTTTTAACAAAACCCGCTGCTTTTGGCTGCTGTCGAGGCTGCACCAGAAGCCAGTCAGACTGCACTAATCTTTCAGATGAAGTTCTGCACTGATGCAGGAGGCTATGCAGACATGTATCTTTAGGTACATGCATGTGTACACACTCACAACTATAAGCACGTGTATATATTAATACACATATTAATACACAGAAACACACATATATATATATTCACATGCACACTGCTACACATACATCCTCTCATTTCTCAGAAAAGTCCTATGGAATTCCCTGCAACAAAGATTCCATAAATTAAATGATTCGTGTTTTGTTGTCCTTGGAATATATATATATAAAAAAATGCCAAAAGTAAACAATTCAGAATTTTCTTAAATACACCTTCTGATTGGAAGAATATTCATTTTATGAGGAGTATGAATTAATGCTCTTAAAGATATATAATTATATTACTTATATAATTACTTATTATACTTAACAGGATGAAATAAGAGATGACATCTGTCAAAAGAAATCTCTTCAAGGAAAATGTTCAAACACACAAAAATTTTAATAGTTTTTCCCTTGGAAGATGCATTTAAGAGAAAAGCAATTGTGTCATCATTCTAATGGGTTTTTTAAAGGTTAAAGAATCACTGCTGGCTTTACCACACCTCTGCACATTGATGATTTACTTACAGTGAGAAAGAAGCTCGTAAGCAAAGTGGTACATAAAACGTGACAGGCTGAACTGAAAATGTTTGAGGGATGCCAGTGCTTGGGAGAGGGATTGATTACTGCTACGGGGGACAGCCAGTCCCCTCTTGGATCCACGCGAGCTGCGCTGTCATGGCTTCACCCAGGCCACGCTACCGGGACAGATTGGTTTCCAATTACCTGACTTATCACCTCCATCGGTAACACTCCAGTTATGGAAAAACTAAACATTAGGTGTGATGCAATGTCAATTAATCACTGCATTTAGAACAGAAATCTTTCAGTAAAGAGCCTCGAGCTCACACGAGTAAGTGCAGCCAGATCCAGCCCTAAGAAGTCCCTGGTGTGTCCGGGCCCTTTCCCAGTGCCACAAGCAGCGCCCCAGGTTGCTCCTAACAAAAACCTCATTGCAGCCTAGACTACAAACTGTTCCCTCTCCAGCTTTGTGTGCTGCTGTAAGAGGCTATCAAAGACTTCCCTGTCACGCTGAGTAACAGGCTGAGATACCCTCTTTGGCTGTGAATAGAGCGGCCACCGCGATATGGCCCCACTCCCATTAAAACCCCACGCGGCTCTTTGATGGATTCTTGATCCCGGCTTTGAACACGCTGCTACTTTCCCTCCCCGCGTGAGAGCTCTTTAAAACTTTCACACGTGCCTGAATGCGGCACCAGTGGCAGATCATTTCCTAGAAGCAGCCACGGGAAGCCGAGAGGAGCAGTCTGAGGGGAAGGCAATGGGCGAGACTTGGCAAGTGTTTGCCACCGCGGGCTCGCAGCCCCGCACACAGTAGAGCCGCCCCAGCGCTCGTGACTTCCAAAGTCCTGCCGGCACCCGGGGGTATTGCCCTCCTGCAGCGTTTTCAGGCACATATCAGCAATGAGGCGGGAGGTAAGGGCTGCTGTGGTGGTTTCATGTGATCTGGAAGTTTCCTCAGCAAAAGCTGAATTCCCTGAGGACTGAAAAACTTGCACAAGTGAGTTTCACATTGTCCAGACAGCCTGAAATTACTTCCTAGAGGAAAGACTTTTATGTCCTGCAGTGTCATTACAGGAAGATTCCTGAACAACCTTTCCCATACCTGGTAACAACAAACATGCCAAGATAAGCAACACTTGACAGAGCTGCACTAAGCCAATAATTTAAAGAGCAAATATATATATATATATATTTATATTTATTTTCCTATATATATTTTTTTATATATGAAATGAAGTGTGAGGCAGCTACCATCTATTTGGAACAACATCTATTCAGAACAGCATCTATTTGGAAAATTTGGAACAACATCTATTTGGAAAGATGTTTGAAAAAGCTGCCTGGAAAAATCAAAGCTCCCCTATGCCCAACTGGCTGCATTCGGGTTGCCTGCTCACCTTTGGGGCTACCCAGTGTGACTAAACCTCACAGCTAAGCCGTAGATTTTCTCTGAAGAGTGTCTCACTTCCATGAGTAAAAACAGAGCTGGCACCGTGGACTCCCTGAGCAGTAACGCATCCGAGGGCCCATTCCAAACTGTTCACACAGAAAGGAGAAGCTATCCAGCACAGTGCTTCCTTACCACTGATGCTGAACTGTAGAGCAACTGCAAGTTTTCACACATTTACTGATTATTTTGTACAGCAGAAGAGTTAAAATACTTTACTACAATATAGTAGAAAAGTTTCTGAGCAGAATTTAAACAAGCTTGTTAAAATAGATTTGACATGCCTCCAGAACAACATAAGCCAGGCAATATTCCAAAACATGTCCTGAAAATCACTGCTGTAAGTAGTTCAAAATTACATTAGCTGTGCATTTAGGTCCTGATGGAATGAGCTCTCATTGAATATAATGGTATAGAGTCACCACCTTTATCCTTTATATGCTGTCTCCCAGGGCTTGGGGTTTTATTTTTCCAATAACTTACAGAAAGAAACAGATGTTAGTGTCTTTGTTACTGGCAGGCTGACTGTATAACCTTTGATCCATAATTCAGCTTCAGCACTATTTATTCAGTTTTTACTGTCAACCAAAACTAAATGAACCATCCCTATTCCAAGAACAAATTCACCTAAGGGTGTGCCAGCTTCCATCTCTTTACCACATCAGAAGGAGAAAGAACAGTCACCTGATTACACTAAAGGAAAGGATAAAAACAGAAATTCTCCTTGGTTAGAGGGGAAAGAGAGGTGTATTAAACATTCATGAATCAGAAACTCCCCAAAACGTCTCTTTCTACTAACCTGCAGTAGAAGTCCCTGGAGTGCATCTCTCCACCAAAGCAGAAAGCCATAGGAAAGGGATTTATTTCATCTCAGCTTAAATACTAATGCTGACTTGAAAAATATGTTCTAAACTCTGTTGCATTTGCAAGTGTGGGAAGAGCTGTGCATTGCTCCATGGGTACATTTTGCTGCAGAGGTGATGAACGCTGTGCATGCCAAAGTCTCTTAGAGTGCTATAAGGATGAACCTGAAGTGTCCTACACAAATTCCTAGGGTTCCACTCTGGCTGTTCTTTGTGTAGATTATTTTAAATATCAAGGTAACCTTGATATAAAATCATGAGATATAAAATTGTCTATCAACTTGCAGAAAGTATTTAAAGATATGTAAAGGAAAGTATAAACTTTCTATACTGACCTACAACTCTTGTAGCCTCTCTAAGAAGCACTGCAGTATGTGTCTACCAGTTGGTGCAATGCAGTGTATTTCAAGGGCAAGCTCTTTTGTTCTTCAGAATTATTTTTATAATGTCACCTCTGCCAGGGATGATTTAGGAGTTTGCAGATAAAGGAATGAATTTCATCAGAAAGAGAGAGATCACCTCAAGCCTCCATTTCGCTTGTTGATGAATAAAGAACCCCTCCCAGCCCTCTCCAACATGGCACCACTATGCTCAAAGGTAAGACTTTTAGCGAGGGAAATTATTTGTGTGTCTCCATCTAAAGAACATTCCAAAAAACGGACAGAATAAACACAAACCTATTGATTAGAGACAAGCTTTCTGACTAAGCTGTAGACGCCTTTAAAATTGAAAATGTCTTAAACCAGCAACATCTACCCCTCTGAACAGCTGTTACTACTAGTGCCACAGCCTGACTGCAAGTAAGAACAAATAGGATCTCACATTTTCAGCACATCTGTCATTGCAACAGCCTTCACAGTATTCCAGTAAGTATCATCATGCAAGTACAAACACTCTCTTACTAAAATTAACGTATACTTCTTCCAATGCTAGGCCCAGCTGAGCATCTGCTAAAAACATAAAGCCAATTCCAAAGGGAGTTTTCAACTTGTTCCTACAGCCATCACACACAGCAACTAAAAGAGTACAGGATGGAGCCTCTATTACAATCCTTCTACACTGCAGCATTAAGGAAAAGGAATCCTAAGTCTTGCACGTTCCCAGCCATGAGTCCCCACCATGGCATTATGCTGGGTGGCCAGCAATACTCATGCACTGGGACCTTTCCACTCAGATGCTGGATGTTTCCATAAGCCAGGCCATGCTATTTTCCATATAGGCAGCAGAGGAGCAATATTGTATTAAGCTCTAATATGTAAGGTGTCAACTTAAATATCAAATGCAGTTCTTAACTGTTCATGTTGAAGAAAGAGGAATTCAGATCAGTACGTGTTTGGAGTCTATTAGGTACATGCCCGCAGAAATGCAGAGTTTTATCTTGCATGGGGACTCTATGACAGCTTGGCTTATTTAACTTAGGAAAAGGCAAGCCTGAGACAGGATGTGATTGCACCAGAAATACATCAGGAAGCAAATGCGAAAGAGGGAAAGACTTTCCAAACTCACAGACAGTGTTGGCATATGAAGAAAATCATTACTAAGAAATGAGATTTCCAGCCACCTGGGGCCAGAAGCTCTGGAACAGATTTCCAGAAAAAAATACATATATACATACATACATATATATATATATACACATATATATATAGGAAAAAACAAAAAAGTCCCAATCCAGTTTCCAAGATAAGGTTGGATGTGTTTATAGAGGTGATTTTCTGATATCTACTTTAGCAATGTATCCGCTGTTCCAATGCTGCGAATAACTTATACACAGTTGTAGCATCCAAAGGCTGTTTAAACCAACCACCAGTCACAATAGCCTGGTGACTAAATTCAAAATATGATGCAAAAGGCTTAAAAAGATGATTTTTTTTTCCCCCCACTCTTTCCAGTCTTTCCAGCTCCTCAACTGCTGTCTGTTCTGTGTGGCACCATGAGGTGCACTATGGCATTCTATTATATTTAATTATATTATTATATTCAAACAGAACAACCTAGGAAAAATATATACAAAATATTTAAGCATGAGGTACCAGACAAAACAAAAGTTTTAAATGTTCATTTAGAAAAAAAATATTACAACACAAAGTTTACTGAAGGGCAAGGAATGCAATCAGTGCTTGCTGCTTCATGAGTCTTTGATCTTTTCTTCCCAACACATAATTTACTATCAATACCAGAAATGCCACTTGTTTGTCCATTGCTATATCACTCATTAGTAAGTATGTGTCATTAATGTATACAAATTAAAAACTTCCACCTGTCAGCTAGGAGTCATGGCCAGAAGTCTTAACAAAATAGTCATAGATGTTTCGTGATGCAAAGAACCTGTTGTAATGAACTGCTGTGGGCACCTTTCCTTCCTCCATGCCAAGCAGACATAGAAAGATCCTACTGGCAGAGCTTGTTTGATTTACTGCCTACGGGGTAATGACACAAAACTTGAATTCTTTAAATCTAAAGTGTCTGTTTGCTATGAGAAACATATACAGATGTGCTGGCATTGTACCTCGATGTGCTTCCACAATGTACCACCTTTAGGTACATTATATTTATGCTCCTTCAAGGGAAAAGAAGTTATTGACTACTAAGAAAGTGTAGGCTTGGGAGGCAAAAGGAAAGCCAAAGAGGTAGGGACAGTCTGAAGGCAGGACGGGCCATCAGTCCAATGGGGCCAGTGGCTGCTGGCAGCAGAGCTACTCATGCACAGCAGCCACCCTCTCACTTGGCACACAGCAGCATTAGGTCCCTCAGTTAATAGTAAAGTGCAGGGAAGGCATCAGGCAACCAGTCACACATATATATGAACAGAAATAGTATTAGCCACTGCAGTCAGATCAAAGTTTTGGGTTTTTTTCCCATAGCCAGTCTCTGGCATGGGCTAGAAGCAGATGCTAGTGCCAGAAAATATGGCACATGCACAGTATTGTTTACCACGGTTTATCTTCCCAGGAAGCAGGTGTTTGAGGCTTCTCTGTGCCAGAGCAAGTTCTCGATCGTCATTCTTCTCTGAATTCATCCAGTCCATTTTTTTTAACTTATTTTTACTTTCAGCATTTGATACATCATATGGCAATGAGTTCCAAGGCTGTAATACTGGTGGTGTGGAAAAATACTTCCTCTTGTTTGTTTTAAGCCAGATGTCTAATAGCAAAATTCTACTGTCCATACCACTTGTGTTGTAAGATATAGGGAACAATCATCCCCTCCTGACCTTCTCCGTATACCCCTGAGCTGTATCTTGCCCAGTCTGAAACATAAAACTCATTTAATCTCTTTTAATCATGTGTAGAAGCCATTTCACACCTTTCGTTAACCTTACTGTCCTTCTGTCTACCTTTCTTAGCTCTACAATATATTTTTGAGGTGAAGAGATCAGGAATGAGCTCCCTATTCAACACCCTGCATATGTGTATAGCAACATACTGATATTTCACCCTCCATTCTTTTCCTTAGAACTTCTAACATTTGATTTCCCTTTTTATCATTGATCACTATTTCTTTTATCAGAAAATTAAGCATAATGGCTTCAAATTGTAGTAGTTAATAGTAAAATTATTATTTTATAAGGTCAGTTAGTTTTTTATAGTTCCATTACTTAAACTTTATGAGCACAGGATTTTACCCACCATTTTTATTTTATAGTCAATATCAAAGAGTCTTTCTGTTGCTCTTCACGGGTATAATGAGTTAGGACTATTCTGAATTATTTTGTCTGTCAGGCAGCAGTTGTCACCACATCATTCACCCCCTTTCTCAGGTCATTTATGAATTTGTCAGTCTAGTAGAGTGGACAGCTACCTCCAATGTGAAAGTGTCTCCTGTCCTCTTTTCTGTGTTTCCTAATGGTTAAATAATCATTAGTCCAGGGCAGCTTAAACTCTTCAAAAGCTTCTGGCAAAAGACATTGCTGAAAGGCTTTTTTTTCCTGGAAATCCTTTACTACCTACATCACCCTTATCGATACACTCATTGACTTCTTCAAAGTACTCCAATAGGTTATATGAGAAATTACTTCCATCCACAATATCTGCAGTTACTCTTCATCGCTATGTTGTATCTAACACTTCTCTGCTAATTCTATTACGTACCACGGTTCCTGATGACTTTTCCGACACAAAAGTCATGCTTGCTGTTCTCTAGTTCCTTGAATTCTCTCCAGAGCCATTTTGTTAAAAATGGGGCTGCATTTGCTACTTCCTAGACATCCCAGAAGAACGATCATGTTAAACCACAGCTCAGAAGTCACAGCTAATTGTTCAGCGGGTTTGGTCCTGAGCTCAAGAGAAGCATGTTGATTGCACATTGCCTGGTCTTCGGCAATTTGACTCCTTTCATTGTTTTTTCTAAAGTCTCTTCTGGTGACATTTCATTTTGAGATAGTCCTTCAGACTTACCACATATAATGGAAAATCTTACTACAGCAACATCTTCCATAATGAGCAACAATGGAAAGAATGGGTTTTAATTTTTGTCTTCTAGTTTCATAAGGTTCATTGTATTTTATTTCCACAAAGTTTTTGACATGTCAGCATCCTCACTTAAAACCACATATTTCAGTTTGTACCTCTCCACTTTAGATCTCTACTAGGAAAAAGAAATACTAATATTCCTATCAGTTTCTCCAGGACATTGGTCAAACTACCTATTTGTGTACACTATGCTTGATGTGATTAGCATAGTTTTTAAAAAAATAATCAGTGAAGAAACAGAGCTTATTTACCCACTCACGCACAGTTATAGAGAACATGAAGCATGCCAAGCGATGAAGGAGAAAAGCACAACAATATATTGAAGACAGCTAGCACTTCTACTCCTATGGAAATTAGATGGTTTTTGGTTTTTGTTTTCTTGACAAGCCTATATTGAAATTGTAAGACTAGATCATTTTATTTAAGCACAGTCTTAAATGGGAAAAGAAGATTTATGATTTTGGTCTGGCTTTATCATTAATCTCTGAACACAGAGCAAATGTTCAATGTCATATTTATACTGCCACGTGCTGTGATTTTTGCTGCCTGAGAGACTCTAGGGAATATGCATTCTGCTCATGAGCAGTTGTGATAGTACTTCAACTCCTCTTTGCAGACAGTACCAGGATTACTGAAGAAAAGTGCTAAATCATCCCTTTAAAAACACACAAAATACTTTTGCTGAAATTAATACCGCCACTGCAGAGCTCCCTTGCAAAACAGAAATATTGAGTTGTCTGTCTCTAACACCACTTTTTCTTTCACAGCTTATCAAAATTGGATTTTGCTTTCATGATGAAATTGATAAATGATTTCTATTTACAATGCAGCATCAAGTTTTCTCCTCAAGCGTTTTCTCTTCATTGCTTCTAACTAGAAGTTTGCTAGTAGCAATCTGCTTAGACCGATTAATCATAATCTTATCCAGTCCTTCTAAAGATATGATGGGGAGCTTTTCAAACCCATTGATGAGTATCTATGGAGAAACTTTTTGCTCCACGCAGGCATGCACTGCTAATTTCCTTGATGCATAGTTGTATAACATAAAACATTTTTAACAGCTCTATTTCAGAAAACTCCTTGATGGATAATGTTGATTCCACCATACCCTCTTGCTCCCACCTTCCGTGCCTCGGATACATAACCACCAAGCTACTTAAACAGCTAAACTCACCACAGAGGTATCAAAAACTTGCAGAAATACAGTTATGCTCAGTGTTTACCCTGCACAGACCCAAGCATCTGACAACAGGCAGTAAGAAAAGAAAAATCACTGCTACAGCCTAACAGCTAATATGTGCCTGCAGGTTCAGCCTGAGCTGCAACCCTGAGGCAGCTTTTCTGAATTACTAAAGGGAGATGCTGTGTCAAAAGCAAACAGAGCCTGGTCACCAGTAGTAACTTCAGGCTTCTCAGGCAGTTCACAGGAAAACCACAAAACAGCAGCACAACATCAGTGTGAACACCAGCAATCCATATGGAAAGAGTGTGTGCACGTGGCATCAGGAACATAGGTTGTCACTTGGCCTGACCCATGAGAGGCAGACCATAGGTGGAAGAGGTGCTGTGAGGGCACCTCAGCAACTTTTTTTGGGAAGAGGAACCTTCTATTTTTAACAGAAACTGTGAGTGTAATTATATGACTGAGATTGCTTGATGAGATTCTTAGATTTGCCTGTTTTGGGGCAAGTCATCAACTGATGGAAGCTAGCATAGCTCCAGTGAAATCAGTGAAGTGATGCTGAGGACTTGGCTCCTTCCAGTTGCATGTTTTACAGGAGGCATGATAGCTACACAGGGATTTTCTAAGAAAAAAATGGGTCTCTAATAACACATCAGAATTTTATTTGGATGACCAGGCAAGGAATAATAGGTAAAGGAAGCTGGTAAGGCATAATATATTTGTTTTTTCATTCAGTTCCTTCTAAGACTTAAGGACACTAATTAGTCACGGGTTAAATGTCAAAGTTCTGTCCTGAGATTTGAAACTTTTCTAAAGATAGAAAGTAAAGACAGAAAATATAAGAGTGTGGACTATATTAATTTAGAAGTGTCTGTAGATTGGGTAGTATTATTTAATGTATTTTATTTATTCACGAGCAATCAGGAGATCATTTGCTAGGTATCTATTTAGAGGAGCAAAAAAATGCAGAGATACATCAAGTTTGAAGCAGTTTTGAGGAATTAAGAAAGATGTAAGAATGTAAGAAGGGAGTTATCGTTTCTAAGAGTAAGGTCCCAATGCACTTACTCATTAATTCCCTGTGAGACTCATGGACCCTCCAGCTAGTGTCCGAGTAAATGGACTGGCTGGAGACCAGGGACCCCCATGGCTAACCAAACCATCAGGTCCTTTTGCAACTAAGTATTGGATAGATTGCGAAGGGAGCCTTCCAGAGGAGGAGAGGTGGTGGGAATTTGGGATAGAACTGCAAGTCCCAGGAAGCTCCTGTGCTGCCTCTGCTCAAGTGGGTTGCTTGACATCCTGAGTGAAGCGATCCCGTGGCTCTTGGGCGTCTCCTGCTGCGGAAGTGATCATAGTGCATAGACAAGGCATTTGTAAAGAGTTAGGAAAAAATGTTCCTGATGGACAGGCTTTTCTATGCAGTTAAGATACTTACGAGATGATTTTTCTATAGGTAGGATAATTAGTAGTGATGGATTAAGCATGTGCTGCAGTGGTCGTGGAGGACTAGAACTGCACCAAACAGGGTTTCAGAGAGTCTCGGATGATCCAATTGAATATACCACTGCCAGGACCCTTGCAACAGAGATTCCTATTGCCCCTGGAGACCAACCAAATTTCCTGCCAGAGAGACTTGAGTCTCCCTGCTAGCACATCTCAAAGCAAGATCCAGATAAATCCACTTTTCTTCTTAACACTCTGCTTGAGACTGTGCAGTACCATGATATTGCTTATGCCATGAGTGACACCTGTTTTGTAGCTATTAATATACCTTTCTGACTAGTTCTGAGGTGCCAGCTCAAGCAAAAGGATGGGCCATGGAAAGTTTCAATTTATTATACCTAACACACTGCATTATAACAGCACTTGCAACTCCTCTCATATTGCTTTGTCATTCCACTGTTTCCAAATGCTGGCATCTCTCTTATGAGAGGAGAGATACTCCTGGAAAAAAAGCTGGCACAGTTGAAGGCTGAATTTTGCTCAGGGTACTTCAATTCGTTTTATCAAAAGGCAGGATTGTATTAGAATTCTGTCCTCACCTGCTGCTGCCTGGCATTAAAGTGCATTTTCCTAATGCTGCTCCAGCTCCTAGGAAAAGCAACAGAATGACAAATGTAATAAAACCGACAGACATAGCCCAGATTTGTTATTAGAGCCACAGTAAGTCAGCCATCAGGCCCCTTGCAGCTCGGCCCTGGCAGCTCTGCAGCTGGTACAGGCACAGTGGCATTTTGTCATGTTCTGTGATGGAGACGACACGGTGGCCAGATGGGCAAGGAATAAGTGAGAAGAATGACTGTCTTTGCCTTTTAAAGCAAGTAAGCTGCTTCCCAGGATTGTTTTCAGAAATTTACTATCCTGACTACAAGACTCAAACAAAAGGCTTAGGAAGTGATACTGCAAATCAAGAGACTTTCCTCCTTTCCTTCTTTCCTTCCTCCTGTCCTCCTTCTTCCTTTTCCCTCTTTTTTCTTTCTTTTTCTCTTCCCTTCTTTTTCTTTTCTTTATTGTTCTCTCTGCTTCTTTCTCATCCTCTCCTGTCTTCTTCCTCATTGTCTCCCTTTTCTCATTCTTTCTCTGATTTTCTCTACTATAAGATCTCCATGGGATGAACCACAGCCAATGCGTTCCTGTTCAGAGATACCCTTTGCAGCTCCAAGTGTGGATTTGGCAGGTGGGGATGCAAACAATAGTTCTTTTAGCACATTTTCCCATTCCTATCTCATACTTCTAAGGGCAAGGTGGTTTCAGAAGACTAAGTAGTCTTGCATGTGATCTGTAACGGGAAAAGCTTTGTCCCTCACTGGCCTTGGCCTTGTGTACTTGTGGGGTGCGGGTGGTATATAATAACAGCAGTGCTGGGAGAAGTTTAATTCAGTCATCTTAGCTTATGCACAAGTAAATGTATTTCATTAACGTTAATGAAATTTATTAAAATTCCTTTTCTTTTCTCTCATGAGTTCAGAATGGCCAAATATAGCATTTTTCTAAGGAAAAAATAGCACAGAACAATCTTTCAAGAAAAGAACTCCATAAAGTTCACAATTAATTAAGCCGAGTAATATGCAGTATATTTTGCCCAAATGTCAATTTAAAATCTTGAGCATAATATCAAATACTACTACAAAAGGATATAAGTATTTTTAAACAGGAATTTTCTCTTTAGGAGTCAAACTATTTTTCAAGTTGAAAACTTTCTGTGTTCAAACCTAGTAGCTTCCCTTTGAAGCTGCTTTTCACTTTGAGATCTGATGTTATCATTCATCATTAGAGAACAGGAAAACATCATTAATTATTCTTATTGAGAGTTCTAAAAATACAATCACAGATACATATCTCAAGATGTGCAAAACCTAAAACAAAAACATAACTAGTCCCTTCCTTATATCGATTGTAACTGATGCATGAGAGAGGAAATGGACACAAATACACAGGGAAACAATGCAATAATGGTGGGAAAAAATCTATGAATTTGTATCATTGGAATATGTAAATGTAAAAAGTAATTTATAAATGTAAAAAGAAATAGTATGTCAACCACATATTTATAGAAATTCCCTCTTAAATCAAAGTTTGGTTGATATTTGTACAGAAATATTGAAATAGAGTAAATGTACTATCAAAACGTGCTGCACAGTCCTCATCATCTGAAGACAGAGCAAGATATGGAGAAGTAAGCAAAAGTCCAAATTTAATCAGGGCTGTCTATGAAATTTAAATCACTGGTAAGTAAATCATAAATGTAAACATAAAGTAAACATAAATGCAGAATATGAGGGAGATTAGCAGAAGAAAATTAATGGTATTTTTATAATATTGGGCATAGTGGAGGTATCAACGCAAACTGGAAATTCACTTTTTCACGTGGCAAACCTAAAGTTCGGCACCTCCTCAGAATCAGACAGAAGTATTTAGACTTTTCACTTCTACCACACAGAAGCTAATTTCATATGAAAATTCCACCTAAGTTTCTTTCTTCTGCACTACATTCCTCCAGCATGCCTGCACTCGTTGCAGAGCGCTTTGTGGATGATTTCCTTGCTGCATGGGTGCATCCCCTGTTGTTCCTCAGGGCGATTCTGGGCAGCTTCCCATTCTGAGGGCTAACTGTGTGAATTCTGGGCAAGGCCACCACTCCTCAGGGTGCCAGGACCAGGCACCAGGACCGGGCAATATACGGTCCTCAGAAGCTGTGGATTCCAGTACGACACAAGGAACCTTACGGCTAGACTAGACACAGAGAAAATCAATACTCCAACATCTAAATCTGTTGGTGGACCTAGGCTCGTGTCACTGTCTCGTGTCAACTGGAGAAGCCCTGAGGTGAGCACGGGCACCATCGTGTGATGAGCAGAGCATACAGAAACCTACATTACTGGCAGTGGTGTCACATGTGCATTAAAAGGATTTCTATCACACCGGAATCAAAGGATTTAACATTCTTTGTGGACGCTCTGTTTTCTTTTTAAATAATATTAGAACACTAGCATTAAATGCTCCCTGATTTGCCCAGAATTACACTACGTGATTCTGTAATTTTTACTTTGTTTCCTTACCTATTGTTTCCGTTGGTGCTATAGTCTTTTGAGGTTTGTCCTCTGTGCCCTCAGCATTAAAGGACTCGCTGGGATGCCACTTATCTAAATCTTTTTTTGACATTTGTCATACGCAGCTTCCTGCATAGTGACAGGTTCAGCATTGTTAAAAAGCATCGGGAGAAAACTAAGCTTGCAATTTTCCATGGAGCACAGCACCAGAATACACCTGCTAGATTATTTGCTCTGTCCTTGCCCATACAAGATATATCTACAGGAAGATTCTGCTCTGTGGGTACAGCATGTCCCATTTCCTAAAATTCTGCTTTTTTATTTTTGAAGAAGAGAAATATGAATAAAACATGTTTGCAATCTTTTTATGTACCTCATATCTATATCTTGAATTTGCATGAAGGGCTAACATTTCAAAAGAGACTTTGAAAGGCACCTCTGCTTTCACGTGCAGCTTCTCTGTACATGGACAAAAGAGCCACTCCCCATCAAGTGGTTCAGGCTACTTTAGTGTGCAAGTCCTACATGGAATCGCTTGATTTTCACGCATGTGCCACTGAGCAGAAAGCCTGTACACACCTTTATGTTGGACTTCGCCTTCAGGATCCTATTTGTACTTCAAAATCAATACTAAGAAAACTCCAAGTGTGATTCACAGTGAATATTAACTGACTCACGGGGACCTGCAGTGCGTTTGGTCTCCCATCACTTCAGCTCATCACATAGGCTAAGCTCACCCTCTCCATTCACTCACCACACAAGTGAGTGGTAGGTATCTTTCAGTGATTCATCAGCATCTTACACTTTGAGATGGTCTTAATCACCTTCTGCATATATATGTCTCTCTAAACTGGTTATAGGAGGAGCCCAGATTACTTTCTTAGACTAAGCAGTTAACTCCAAAGCAATTAAAGTTAGGGGAAGTGAGTTTATTTCCAGTTGTGTTGTTGTTCTTCAGTAATCTTTTCTTATTATTATTATTTTGAACGTGAAACTCCTGGAAACATTCCAGGGAACTTGAGTAGAGCAACTGTTCTCTGAGACATGAACGTGCAAGAGTCCCAGGTGCTAATCTCTATTCCAACGCTGTTTATACACTATAATTAAGAAGCCATTGGAGAGAGGTGAGACTACTCAACAGTGCAAGGTCCCCTCTTCACTCTGTCCCACTGGACTTTCCCTTCCTGCTATTGAGTGAACGGATTTCAGCGGCGGGCTGGAGACAGGATTTGCTCACCATGGTTACAGCCCAGCAGCAAAGGCACTTTTCATTTGCAAGGAGCCTTGAATTTCATTTCCCACGACGTGAGTGAGAGCTGAACTATTACATGAAGTAAAAGGACCTCTGTTACTCCTACTACAGGAACAATATTTTCCTATTCATAGGTTCATCACCCAAGTGCATGAAACAGTTCAAAGCTGCAAATTCTCTCATCCAAGCATCAGTAGGATGGTGAGGGAGGAAGACTTAGCTCTTCTACCACTGGCTGGCTTCGATGCAGGTAGCTTTGGTGTAGGTCTTCTATTACTAAAACCAATCCTAGATGCCAATTAAAGTCAGAAGTAGTCATGCACTTAACGTGAGTTCACAAATTATATGCCCAGAACTATATGCTTAGAGTTGGGCCCAGTGTACAACATGATACAGATTTGGGGTGCTTGGCCTGTTCCTGAGTTGCTGAATACACGTCCCTAGGCTTGTCCGGATAGTCCTTGGATGCATAAGACAGACAGGTGTCGATGACTTTTTTACAAACAGTTAAGTGCAATATTCACACAAGGAGCTGTTAGAAGCCATATTTTCTGTGAATTGACTTTGGTAGATAGGTTGAGATCATTAAAAATTCTTTAAATGTATTTTTGAGTAGGTAATTACTGACCTTTGAATATTTAAAAAGGAATTTTGTTTATTCATGCTAAAAAAGAAGTGTAAACATCCAAACTGAGGATTATTTATTCACTGCTCTGCAACAGACTCATACCATGCAAGTGAGCTTGTTTGCTTTTTAATTTACACGGTATCATTATACGGAAAAGAATTCAAAGGGGCTATAGGCTGGAGGCGGCAGAAGGAGTGAAAATAATTTTGATCACTCTTCCAGAAAGCCCAGGCAAAGACTCGTGACAGAAGCCGACAGCATGGCAATAATGAACCCCCACAAAAGCCAGGGGTTAGGCTCTCCAAGGGAGACTCTCCTAGGGAGACTGGGGGTGGAGGAGATTAAGACATAAAGAAGTCTTGAGCACGGGTCACACTCTGGAGGAGCCTGCTGCACCAGAGGCAAGGTTTTCTTCCCTGCTGCCTGAAGGTTTGCCTGCAGCGCCGTTCAGCACAGTGGTACCCAAATTACCACGGGCCTCTTTGCTGGAAGCAGGGCAAGCACATCATCATTATCACTGCCTAGCTCCTCTGCTTGCCGGCGTGCGTGGCTCCTGTGTCACCCTGACTACCCCGCTTCGGGAACCCAGACGCTTCCGCACACACTGCTTCATGCCCTGTAGACAGACCTTAAGTGTGACCACGCTGAAGTGTACTACAGTCATAAAGGAAGGCAAAAGCACAGTGCTGAAGAACGAGTTATCATCCACAAATTTAGATTAAATGTTAGAGCAGGTTGACACAGAAGAAAAGGATGTCGTAAACAATCTGTACTCGCAGGAGAAAATCTTCCTGTAGCTACGGGCAAGGGCAGGACAAGCTTGGATCACAAGCTGTAACTGACACACTCACTTAGCAGTTTTTTCTGCCTTAAATTTTTTCCTGCTCCTAGAAACTTGACATCACATCACTCCCATTACTCTGGAATAACTCCAAGAAGGATGAACAAAATAGAACAAATAAATAAATCGTTAATCTAAACATGCAAATTTGGAAAACTACAGATGAATAGTGTGAGACAGCTGAAATCAGACACTCCAGTAGCTGGAAATCCCCATGGGGCAGCACTCCTGAACCTACAGGCTAGAAAAGGTAAAATATGTATCACTGAAGCAAAAGGAGCACTTTCCATATTATGTACTCAAAGGATGAGGATTTCTGTTCAAAGGACTGAATGTGCTTCCAGCGCAAGGGGCACAACTCCTTTCAACCTCAGCACGTAAAGCATGCATTTATGCTGAAACCTTTCATCTGTGAAGCAATTGCTTGAATTATATAAAACATTGGACTAAGGATACAAAAGCACATGAATCCACATTCAATATTTGGGTGAATGTATTGGCTCATGCAGATTGTATCCCACAAACTCACTCCCTGATTTTGTAAACATCAAAAAATAGTCCATTTTTTCCTAATTTTATAACTTTAATAATTAAAATGTTTTGAAACTTCTATTTCTAGTCTTTAACACTTGTGAAACAAGGTTGTTTGTATCAGTCTAAGACCTACAAAACTAAGCCAGCAAAGCCAGTCTTATATCCACCTAGCCAGAACATTACACTTATATAACAATATTCAACATATAAAGGCAATAAAAGAGGGTCTACAATTCTGAATAGACCATATTTCTATATATATGTGAGGGGTTATATTTAGTGTTTAATAATTTAGTTTACCTACCAGTAAAATAACAAGCAGCATGTTTTATTTCAACATGGTTGCTGAGTTATAGGTATTTACAGTATCACCTGGAATCAGTTCCACTTTATGTAGCCTATTAATAGACTCTTGACCTGCGTTTTACTTTGTGTAGGGCAGATGTGCTGAGTCTCTGTGTTAAACCCATGTTTATAGCTGTGGTCTTCACCCATGAAGACACAGACCTTATGGAAGCCGACACAACCATAAGAGCTCTCTTAAAAACACCTTTTGGCACTGGGGAAAACATGAACTACAGGATAGAGCTAAGCCTAGATCTAGCTATAGTATGCCTGTATCTAGTTATAAGCAAAATCAACTCAGGAATGTATATATTGGATGTAATTGTTTTCTCTATAAGTGTTTCCATCTTCCTGCCTAAACCTCAGGGAAAAAAATCTGTCTATGTAATTCACAGAGTTCAGTTCTTGAAAGACTCTCTTCTTTCACACAGGGCTTTGTGTTAGTCTCAGAACCTGCGTGTTTCTTGGAATACAGCCTGCCCACTGAAGAGCAACACTAGTGCTTTCCCTAGTGCTTCCCTCAAAACCTGACTTGAGTGGGGCGAAGATTATTTCATCTTGAAAACACAGGAAACAGGATTTTAATTTTCCCAGGCATTCTTGGTTTTGGCTGATTCATTGTTGTACACAGATATGTTTATAAGCAACTAAGAACAGCATTAATCAGAAGAACTCTATTTATTAATCCACTAATCCTAAGGCCACAGAGGAATTAGTGCAGGGATTCAGAAAGCGTAATGCAAGCCTGTTTTGAAAAGCCTCCGCCAGGAATGCTGAAGATCAGAAATCTAGGTATTTTATTAAGATAACAAAACAGATACAGAAAAGCTTACCTTCGCAGATGTGAACACTAAAGCACTCCCTCAAGAGCTTAAAATTCTGGCTGAAAATAAAATAAACCAGGTTTATATTTGGGAGACACTGTCGAAAGCCTTGCTGAAGCCAAAGTAGACAGTACCCATTGCTCTCCTATTGTCCATCCAACCAGTCATCCCATCGTAGAAGGCTATATCAGGTTGGTTAAACACGGCTTTCCCTCGGTGAATCCATGCTGATGACTCCTGATCACCTTCTTTTCCTTGACATGCCTAGAGATGGTCTCTAGCATGAGCTGCTCTACCACCTTTCCAGGGACAGAGGCAAGAGGTGTAAAGAAATCGAAGTCTTTGTCACAAATGGCAATCACCAAAATGGGTCACATAGATGTCTCCATTTGGGCTACTAATTTCATAAAAATTTTTGCTTGCAATGAAACAAAATGCAACACTCTAAAGAGGTGGTCTGGTACACTAAAATATGATATTTCTCTTCTAATTAGACAACTTTACTTAAAAGTAGAGAGAATAAAATCATAAATATATGCAACATCTAGGTCAAAAATGTCAAAAGTATCTAAATATCAACTACCCTAATAGTCCATGCATATTTTCAAATAAAATGTAGAAGCTTAAATGTCATGGACTGTCAATGAGATGATAGAAGGCCCAAGAGAAAGATTTTGGTGCTTAAAAAATGAAATACTATGGAAAACTCCACTACCTGCACTTTTCCTAGACAAATATCTTCAGGAATCCAGCTACCAATAGTAATAGAATCTCTTTTGAAAATGTAATACAAGAAAAAATAAACCAAATGAAACAACAGACCAACTATGTAACCAACCTGTCTAAGCAAACCAGGTGTCAGACTTTTTCTTCTTATTGTAGTAAATTGTCTTACCTCTGTATGCAGGACACAACTCATTTATATAACCTGATTTCTTTCCTCATATTGTTAGTTCTGCACATATTTTCCTGCTTAAATGCTGGCCTATATTTTAAGGATACACAAGCGAATTTTGCCATTCATTGATGGCAACAAGAGTTAGAAAATGAGACATCTCCTTTAATGTAGCCTTAAAAGCAGCAGCTGGGAAACAGGAAAATGATATTTGAACCCATTCTAATTTATTGGTAGAAGAAATGGAAAGAATAAAAGGACATTCAGACTACCCAGGAGGAAAATGAAGGTGCAATTCAACTTTGAGTTGTGTTCTCCTGTGACTGCAAACTCAATAACTAAGCATCTTACTCAACAGGAATTATTACTCTTGAATCAGAAAATCTTGATTTTTCAGAAAAATTAATTTAAGGTAAAATGGTTACATATTTTTTTCCTAGTTTATATCTTCTAGAGAAAAGATAGGCCTGAGCATTCAGGAAGACACTTTTTCTATCCAGCAGACCACAGGGAGAGAAAAGAGGAGAGAGCAAGAGACAAGCAGAGACAGCAACTTCTACAGATTCCCACGACGGGACTTTTCCAGCTTTATCATCTAAGAGTCAGCTGCCTAAATGTCAGCAAGTCCCTTGGGCTCCTTTACAGTCAAAGGAGAAAAAGAGGCACCTCCAGAAGGCAATTCGTCTCATCCTAAAGTGGATGTCTAAGACAGGTTCAATGAATCACTTTCTCATTTCATTTTTATCCTATGGCTATGAAGGGAAAGTGACAACTAATTTTTAGATGCCCAAGTTTGGTAAGATAGATCCTATTCCAGTTTCATTTTTCACTCTACTCTGAAGCTCCACATATGGATTTTCTTCACCTCTGTGGTATTATTGTCTTTGAGTTTCAATTCCTTTTCTTGTCGCAGCTGCCAAACTTTGTGATCCTTGACCACTCATTGACCTGAGCCACAGGCAGGAAGAGTCTGCTTGAAGTGAATGATCTTTGGATGAAACTTTAAGGCAAAATGAGCTCAGGGGCAAAGGAGCTCATGGAGTTTATTGAAGCAAAGCAAGCAAGTCAGCTCACTCCAGACCCTGCAGGAAAAGTTTTCCCTTGAGTCTTAAAGAGGGAACCAACATGCTGAGTAGCCTGCTTTGGTCTAGAAGGTTATAAATTATTGGTCCGGATTTTCTCTACTTCTTATCGTGTGCTGTCATATCTAGTTTGATGATCTCCACCAAAATTGCTCCAGATGGTTGTCATCCACTTTTGGCCAGTAGACAAGCCAATAAGATATACAAGACTCTCTCAATATCTGTACTGCAAAGGTCTTTCTGCACCTTTCTGATCTGACTTGCGGTCAGAATTCTAGAATTTTCCCCATTCTGATTTTAATTAGAATTTTATCAGATTTGGGCAACATGTAAAAGATTATTCTTTAAACATGCTCATGCTTGCCACTGGGGCAAAACCACATGATTAACTAAGTGATTCTTTTCCAATCCCAACAAAACTGAAAGCCTATAAATACTTTAAGATCAGGTATATCTGCCTATGTGTAGATTCCTACCTATCTGTCTGAATCTGTGCAAGTTAAACATACAAATATGTACTTAATGAAATCAAACTCTGATACTCTTTACATAATTTAATCAAAACCCGGAGATCTTTATCACTTTCACATCAGAACTAACAGGATACAGACACAGCAGCATAACACTGTATTATTGGGATTTCATTATTATGCAGAATCATCCATTTTCTATTATAATGTAAAATAACATAAATATTTAAATCTCTTGGTACAATGTGGAAATTAACACCAAGTGAAAAACTGTTAACATCAGGAAAGCAGTAAGTTATTTCCAGAAATACTCTGTCTTTCTCACATATGCAGCATAAATGGATGGTTTAAATCTCAAATCAGATTCCCGTTTCCCCACCACTAGCTTTGTAAATTTAGAGTTTAAGCCTAGTCAAATAACTGTATAAAGTGCTCCTTATGATGAACTACCCTTCTTCATGTATATATACATATATGTAGCTATTATGTAAAATTGTGAATAATTGCACAGATCTTAACTGCATGGACACACATATATGTATGTCCACAGTATATATACACTGAAACCCTTTCTACGTTGTTTCTGTATAAGAGACCATGCAAATACAAAAAAATATTCTGGTAATGAATTATTCACAGATAAAACATTCTAGATATTTAATGAATACCACAACATTGTATATACAGAATGCTAATCTCTGCTTTAACCAAGAACTGAAACTGTCAAGAGAATACAAGGCCAAAGAAAACAGGAAGCGAACTGTTCTCTTTCGTCACGGGGGGAGCATTTTCACTGCTTGTTACAATAGCGCGATACTGAAAGTCACTCTGTGCTGCAGAGCTGAGTTATAAAAGTCTTGTACAGCTTTTGTCTTGTACAGCTTTTGTTCAGACCCTTTAATTATTCTGGAATGGTTACTTTAGCCTACATACTTGTGTCCATCCATCTTGTGGTCTCCAATAGCAATTATTTAGAGAAAATGTAGAAACAATGTAATTTGTCCATGCTTTACCTCCCAAGCAACTAGCAGAACTTTTGAGCCTTCCTCCGTAGTAGGTCATATCCAGACCCTATCCTCCACTAGTTTATCGTGGAAGGAATTTTGAACCCATTTAGGAATCCATTTATCCTAAAGACAGATAACAGGTATGATGGATGTTAATATAATGCTCCATTTGTAAAGGGAATGCATGGGCCAGGTGAACCTGGAGAGGTTTGGAGAGGAAGATTGTGCCACCTTAGTTACACCACTGGTGGGCAGAAGATGGCAAGGTAGAAGAAAGCAAGAATGAATGCTCAAAAAGGGAAGCCTGCAGCACGGTGGAAAGACTGAGTGCAAGTCTGTGCTCAAGTCTATGCTAGGCTTTAGAAGAAAAGCTCCCAAATTCTCCACTTAGTTTGCTCTGGTTCACACAGTAGAACTGTTTTCCTTTTGGCTGAAAATAAATTGAAAGATGCCGTTCAGGAGTCCAATTCCAGTCCCAAAAGAGCATTAAGTACCCAGGACCATGCTAGCATGTCCTGTAATTTGAAGGGCCAATGGGTATAGTGTGGGTATAGCCACAGAATGTTGCATCACCATCTACAAAGCAGAGAAATTAACTGCATCTCATGTGATGAAACACTGTGCTGAAAAGACATACCGTAAAACATCCATTTGATCTCCCCAGGGGCATCAACATCAAAAAATGCTCAAATAACATCAAATGACTTTTGTCTTCTATTTCTCAAAATGT
This sequence comes from Eudromia elegans, assembly GCA_003342815.1. Classification (NCBI taxonomy): domain Eukaryota; kingdom Metazoa; phylum Chordata; class Aves; order Tinamiformes; family Tinamidae; genus Eudromia; species Eudromia elegans. Next base: position 2,720,754 of record PTEX01000074.1, on the reverse strand, counting down.
TAAAATGATGTTTGGAAGGAAACTGGCAGATACAAGTTACAGTGTAACGAGATACTATACATCAAAGATGCAAATATTTATCTCATTGTAATCCATCTCCTATTTATGGATTAAGTTGCTCAGGGAACATGATTGATCTGCATCATCTTTCTGAAAGACAATTTTGCATTGTGGTCTCTGGTTTAGATAACAAATAAAAATCACATATAACTCCCCAGTGAATACATTAATACAAATGCTGAAAAGAATCCATTTATTTCAGGAAAAATCATCATGAACTTACACAAACATAAAATATTCTTCCAAATCCATCTTTTCCTGATAAGGCAAAGATTAGACAATACATTGCTAAGCACTTTAGAAAAAAAATGTTTTGCTCTTTGTTTTCTGTTGATTTTACTTCATATGATCACTTAACACCCTTTTTGGTAAGTTACACAGTCACTTACAAAGTACTGTCAGGTGCAAGGATGAAAAACACCAGCCAGAGGACTCAGAAAACGTGCGTCTTTTTTTTATCTGAGAGGAGCATAAATTAAATGCTGAGGCTATGGAAAGTAGCTTTAAATAACAAGCAAAAGTCATTACTGAAAATTTTTGCTCAGATAAATGTCTGATAAAATCACAGACACAAAGAAACTACACACCCATATTTTACAAGTAACATATGCACACACTTTTTTAGTGATGCTTAAACAAGAGAAATCCTACTGGATTCATTTTCAGAAATATTCCTTTTTCTCCAGCTTCTTTTCAGATATTTTTCACAAACAGTAGCAATAACCACGTTCAAAACTCAGCCGTCTGGCCAGCATATGGCAATCATATATCTTCAGGCCATAACCCTGGTAAGACTCTGAAGTGCAACTACTACACCTAATAAAGCACTTGCCAGGGTTTACCAGCCCCTTCCAGCTTTTCACTAGGCTTCCCCACCCCTCCAGGCGAGGAATAACTCTTGGATCACAGGGGATCCAGGTCAACAGGTAATGACCTGGTGGGTCACTGTAATGGTCTCTCGGTAGCGGTAACAGGAGCAGGGGTTTCACAAACTCACGTTGCCTCCGCCACGCTAGGAGGGCAGCAAAGCCCTGTGTGTGTTACTGGCTCAGCTCTTTGACCTGCTTCGTGCTCGTCAGCACATGACCCCATATGGGACATGCCTCAAAACTTGGAGTCATTTTCATGCATGTTAGATAGAGAGCAAGAGCATGTCAACTGTGTGCATGCAAAGCAAAGAGCAATGCAGTGACAAGTACTACTCCCTTTACCGACACTGAGAGAAGGAATGACCAATGTCAGATAAAACAGAGATTTTCTTCCTCTGGGGAAAAAAAGTAAAAAAGGCAAAAAAAAAGTTAGAAACCAGCCCCTAGAACTCGGCAACCCCCATTTTGTGACTTGTTATATAATTACCCTTCCTGCAAACCAGCGGTTGGTTCCCTGGAATGTGTCACTCCAAAACCCTACGTTTTGCAATCTCTTACTGCCATCTTATGCCACTTTTTGTCACTGCACAACCCATGACATACACTAAAAATCGTAACGGAACTTCTCGCCCACATCATTCTGCTCGTGTTCCTCACCCTCTCAGCCCATTATCACCTGGCGCTCCTGCCCAAACTCTGCAGCAAAATCTTAAACACTCGGCTTGCTTTCTGAAGTTAAGCAAAACTGAGACCACCCCTGAGAAGCCTCTTACAGAGGCTAGTAACAGGCTCTCTCCTCCCACCTGGTTTCCCCAGCTGCTGTCAATGCTGTTCCAATGCACGGCCTGATTTTCATGTGCACTGGTTGAGTCTGTGTTTCCCTTGGAGCACCATCGCACAGGGACTACACAGCAACTGCAGAGGGGCCCCTAGTCCGCCTTGCGGACCGAGGAACGCTACAAACGGTTCACAGCATGACTATCCATGAAGAAATGACTGGGAGACGTGTTGTTTTACACAAGGTTAAATGACAGAACACCAAAATGATTGAGGCATAAGCAAAATTAATGGTCTAAAATGTGATCTTTTGAAACAGCTCTTTCTTCTCCCTCTCTCAAAAGTGACTCTAAAAAGACATTTTGGATGTTTATGGGTGTCTTCATTCTTTAATTCCACATCAAATCTCTTACAGGTAAAGGAATTTTCAGATTTTCTTACATTTTTTACCATCAAAGCCAGAAAATTCTCCCTAAACTCTGAGAGTTAAACTGCATTTTCCTCTGTTCTCATCCCATCAGCTCTATCAAATTTTTCACCAACCAAACCAACAACAAACTACCTTCACATTACCGGTACAAAACCATTCAATTTTAATTCTGGGTTATATGTTGATGGTTGGAATTTAGTAAAAGCATATCTTGTGGCTGATATATTAGGAAGCACTAATTCATTTTGCACTTTTTTTTTTCCTTCTCCCACTCAGTTGTATTTTTGCTGTTGTTACTTTTCTGACGAAAATTAAAATAGAGCTCAGCTTCTCCATACAGCTAATGTAAACAAACCTTCCAATTCACAGCAAACTCTCCCATCACATTTTATGTCACACAAGCTCCATTTTCCTAAACCATGCTGTCTCCAGGCCCTCCTGGCTATCATAATCCCAGAGCACAACGTTGCAAGACAACTAACGTTTGTATTGATTTTTCAATATGGGCTACAACTGCTCTTTAAAGGCACTTCAGTGATCATTCTCAAAGACAGGGCAATCAAACGAGAGCTGCATATAAGTATTTCTGAGCTTGGCTTTCCCTAGCGCTGGAGTAATTGCTGCATCTCACTTAATAAGGCACTCACAGGAGAACCAACTGCTGCGGGAGGACTCTGCCATGAAGACCGAAAGGCGAAGTTCTATTCTTTGGGGCTCACTTGCCAGAGAGATATTCATATAAGCTGGTGTGTCCCTCCCAAAAAAATAAATATAAAAATACAAATTAATGTGATTTGCAGCACTCTTAGTCCCTATTAGATTATATGCCCCCTGTCACAACTTTCTGCTCCTTTCTGTGCTTTCTCACACTCCATTACAGGCAAATCTAATCAGTTATTTATCCCATCTTTCTACCTATTTGCAAGGAGAAAAAAAGTGCAGAATCTGACCTTGAAATACTCTCCAGATTGGCATAAACAGAAACATATGGTTAATCTTGCAATTATCTGTTTTCTTCAGCACTTGTATAATTCCCGGTGGTCCATATTTTTAAACAGACAGGACCTAATTCACCTTTTCAGGTGCAAAATGGGGTTCCCAGTGAAAACAAGCTATAGTAGAGTCATACTCGAGGTCATCAAAAATATTTGGGTTTTTATCAAATCTTAGTTAATTAAAAATATTATTGGGGGAAGAGACAGACTGAAAACAGACGGAGAAAAGTGGCATGAATTAAGAAGGCCAACTCAGTTCTCAACTGATAACAGTAGTCTCAAAACAACTACAGGAGAGGGCAGTTAGCAAATATAATATGAACTAATACATGTTAATATTAAAATGGTAAAAAAAAATTGTTTTTTAACAAACCATAAAATTGAAAAAAAAAAAAATCCTTTCATATGCTCCTCAGCACATGATTCAGAGGACCATTCAAGTGATATCAGTAGGCATTAGAGCACAGAGACCCACATAAAATAATTTAACAATTTAATTTCAGTTGAAAGCAAAAAGATATCTTAAATGAAAGAGGATACATTTGGAAGGCTGGAGACTCTTCTACACATCCCCACCTCAGGGCAGTGCACAGCACCCAGGGAAACCCTAGGCAAAATCCATGGTTAAACAAGTGCTTAATAATTTTGGGTTCCTTGGACGACTCTACTTCAGTGCTGCCCCACAACGGCCTAGAAGTTTCTTTGCAAGTCAGGCACCTCAACCTCTGAACATCCAATGACAACATTGCACACATCTCCATTTCCACAGTCCATGAATGTGTACAAATGCTCTCTTTAGATAGAACTTTGAGCAAACACACCTCCATGCCTCGCCAGGACCACCTCCTTGATATCTTTGCTTTGATATCTCCATTTCCACCATCCTTTTTCTTTTTTTCTTTTTTTTTTTTTCTGGAATGTGTTGTACAATGTCCTGTTGTCTCTGCAGGTCTTACCTGTCCACTTTACTTCTTTGGCTTATGGGCACTGGACTTCTAAGACACCCCTACAACTCTTCAAAAGCATTTTTACACGCTTTTTTTTTCTGTAAGCATTTTGCCTTGTTCAGTTGTTACCCTGTGATTTGTCATTTCTCTTGACATACAATTTGTATTTTTACCAACCCAGATTGTTATTTCAGTGCCTCTTTCAAGGCTATCTCAGACATCCCTGCAAAATTACTGATAGCCTGTGCTAAAGTCACAGTGACTTTATTATTTTATTATTATATATTATTTATTCATTATTTATTTATTAATTTATTAATTATTATTTATTATTATATATTTATTATTTATTATATATTATTATAAACAGTATGTTTATTCTTTCCCAAGTCTTCTTCTATTTCAAACCCTAGAAAAAAAACTTCTCAAATGACCATAAAAACATCACAGAGTTCCTTGCTTTCCCTTTTTTTGGCAGCTGCATGGTTAGAGACCTGGACAGCAACCTGCCCCTGGTTAGTGTGCCACAGGGTCTTCAAGAGAACTTTAATCAGGAAAAATCAGTACCATAACAGATGAAAATTTGTCGAAAATAGAAAGAAAACATTAATTTCTGTTCCTTTTCCAATAGCTCCCTAGGTATGAAAAGCAAGTCTTGGTAGAAAACTTATGGAGACATTTAGAACATTGTTTCATTTTTTAAGGTTGCCAGGGTGTTGCTGTCTTGTTCAAAGCCAATGATTTTTCTAATTTTCCTTCCTCCAAGTACCAGTAAAACACATGCAGACTCTTGCTGTCAGCTGCACAGGTCTCACTCTTCCACTGCTGCTTTCTATTCTCATCACAATTCTTACACACCATATTTTAGCTAATTTCTGAATTGTCATTCCTGTTCATAGCTGCTCTTACATCTCACGTTCCCACCATCTGCAGCTTTGTCTTTTAAAATGTGTGTTTTTAAAACAAGTATCTGTCATTAGCTTAATACGCATCTTACAGTGCAGTTGTTTACAATATTCAGTATTTCAGATCAGGCATTGCCGACAATCATCCGAAGTCATTAAGATCCACAAGCAAACCAGAGTTACAATCTGGTTACAGTTAATTAAAAACATGAGATTACTTCCTCTCATATGGAGATTGCTCCACTATATGGAGCAATCTCCTATTAAATAGTCATGCTGATTTAAACCATTTAAGGATTATTAGACTGAAAAAAAAAAAAAAAAAAAAAAAAAAGGTCATCTGAACAGTGACAGATCCAGATTTAAAGCTGGCTTTTTTTTCCTTCTCTTTTCCCTTTGCTTTTCCTTGCCTTTTCCTTTTTCTGCTTTTCCTTCCTTTACTATTTTGCTTTCCTTCCTTGCTATTATGTAATAGCAAGAGCTCATCTGAGCTGATGTTTTGAGAATGAAAAGCTTAGAAAAGGAAACCTCCAGTGAGTATATACTCAGCCTGTAGCTTTCCTTGATGCAGCAGATTCCTTCTCAAATTATAGGGCCAACTCTAATAACTGCCTGGGTGATTTTATGGCAAATAACAGCACGCCCTGCATCACAGACACGATGAATTTTAGACTTCAATTACCCTGTAACTTGTCCTGCTGAAAAAGAAGCTGTCTTTTGTCCATGTCATGGTATTGTGAAACTAGCATAGATCTAGTAGAGTTACATAAATAAGTAACATGCAGGGGGAAGAGGGGTTTTTTTAGGGGAAAAAAAAAGTTTCTAACCCAAACTTAGACAATTTTTAAGTACTGATTTCAAAGATGTCTGCATTTCACATTAACAGAAATGTGACTGAGCAGACAAATCCCAGAAACTGGTCTGATAAAAGCTCCTCTGGGGAAAAAAGCAACAGCCTCATGTTCACTCAGTTAGAATTCAAAGGCTGTCACTAAATCGGTTTGTACCCAGGAGCTAAGAACAGGGTCTGAGAGCACTTAACCATGACTATATGAGAAAGAGAATAGTGCTTAAGAAAAAGCTACATCAGCAATTGCTTAAATACGTTACCATCATCCAGCTCCAGTCACTAGGGAGCCCCTGTTACAGTGGGGATTTGGGAGACAGTGTGTCCACCCCTAAGTGAGGTCTCCAAAGTCGCTGCAAGAGGGTCCAGGTTTTATAAAAGCAAATCAACAAAGCTTGCCTTTTCTTTGTGAGCGGCAACATCTGGTATGTCCTGCTCTCCTCATCATCTGGGACCTGGACAGAGCCACGGATTTGGATGGGAAAGTTCCCTTCAAGGTTGAAAACACTTGAAGGAGAGCTTACAAAGGTTACAATTCGATGAGCCTACGTGCAGGTTGGCATATGTGGTCCTACAGGGGACCTCTGTGTACTTCTGCAAAGGCTGTGCTGGATTCAGCTGTAAGTCAACAGCAATTCAGGCAGGCCCTAGCAGTTCAAAGCTGAGCCCCAGGATGAAGTCTGCTTCTTTGGTAGTAAAAATTGCTTTCTTTTGCATTTCAAAGATGGGACACAGGTTTCTGCAATCAGTTGTGAGGGAAGGAAGTCAAAGAGAGGGCATATGGAGAAAACTCATTTGAAATTAAGGAACTGAGCTCAGAGTAGGAAGGGAGACTGTCTCCTACAACAGTGCCTTCTGGTTACTGATGCTTCCGATAAAGTGTCGAGTCAGTGCAGTGCTTAAATCTCCTGTTAAAAAAGGACAGAAGCAAACAGCACACAGAAAGGACAGCTGAGATAGTGGGAAGTAGAAAAAAAATCCATCTCTGAGCATTTCTCAGTTGGAAATCTATCAAGGACTGTTGATTCTGCCTTGGAAAAGAACAGATATCTTAAATTCTATTCTGTCTTTATCCCTATTTTCTATGAATCTACGTGGCATAATAACTATTTTAAAACAATGAGAACAAATATCTGACCGTGAACAGCAGCATGCTCTCCACGATCTTTCCATTGGGATTATATATTTTTCTAAAGGCACGTTTTCAGACAGCATGCTTTCAAATTTAGGAAAGCTGTTTGGCTTCTTAGGGAAGTAAGGACATGGAGATTTTTTTAGCTGTAACATTTAGGATTCTGTAGTTCTCCCAGTCAGTTGCCTCTATAAAGTTCATTTAATTGGCTTCTACTGAAGATGCAATTGCCGTAATGATCAGGTTCCATGGAAGTCAAATTACAGGGGTATATTGCATTGTTAAAGAAGGCAAATTTGTGAACAGGTAACATTCAGATGTTTTATATGTGAGAAACATACATGGGTATTTGTTCACTGCCATTAAATACTTCCAGGAAAATACAAAATTATAGGCTAGAGAAAATGTGTATTATTTCCTTTGTAACTCATGAAAGTTCAGCTGACATTTTAAATAATGAACTGGGATTTAGTATTAAAATTGCTAAGCTAGTGTAATTTTTAATTAAAAGTTGCTTATAGAATTTTAAATTACTTTTCATTTGGTATGATCAGATTCTGCAGATTTGCTATGTTTTAAGTTATCAATTTATTTCAAAATGCTTTGCAATTTTTGGCAAAGATTTATTACTTACATAGACTAATTCCAGACCACTTGTTGGCAATGCAATAGTGAGGATCACTTCAAGAAGTCATTTAACTTTCATGCAACGGTCATACCCTCAAAATGGAACCATGATTCTCTTTCCCTTTTAGGTGCCACTAAAAGCAGAACACAGAGAAACAATATTTAAAGCTAATTTCTGCTGGTCTTGGTTTAACTTTTTCTCTTACAGCTGCCTACATTATAACATCAATATGCACCATGCTTTAGGATTTCGTTCGGTTGTGACTATGGACAGCCATGGTCTTTTAATCGTTTTCAGCAGCAGCTCTATGAAGCTCTTTAGAGGGTTTATAGAAACCATCCATAGTGATCTGATGTTTTTTCTACTGTGGCTTCTTGACTAGTAGCCTGAAATAGAAGTATTGGCTTATTTCATTAATAGCTACAACCAGAGAACAGATAACAGGATCACTGTTCACCTTGTATGCTAAATTTGAATTAGAAAACAGAGTAAACTTCACTTTCATTAAGAGGACAAGTTAAAAGAAGTTAGATCACATCTGACCACAGTCTAAGCAAAAGCTACTGTTAAGGGTGATCACTAAATTTAGTCACTATATCCTGTGAAATCACTATTTAAGGGAAAGCCTGGGAAGAAAGAAAAAAATTCTCTTCTGAATCGGTGAGATGTCTAATCGCTTAAAGGAAAGCAAAAATTCAAACAGTCTATATTCTTTCTTTCCAGCGATACTGTGACTTCCCACATATGGACAACATATTCCTCTTGTGAGAGAGACATATTCTACAGCTTTCCACATGCTGAAGTCTCCCGAGAAAACTGATCCTTAAAATGGGATTTTAGCTTCACAGAAATCATCTAAGTTCCATGTTGGCTGGAGCCAGGGCTCAATGCTTATCCAATAAATTTTGATCTTGGAAATAACATAACAGCTGTGGCAGGGCCACTAACTTTGTTTTCTCTTTTTTTTAAGCATTTTTTTCTTAGAAAAAAAAAGCAAACAAAAACAAAGATGGAGAAAAAGTTTTAAAGCCTTCAGTGATCTTTATTCAGTTAAGAATTCACTGCTTTCAGAGAATTATGACAAAATCATTTTAAATCTTGTAGAACTGTCTTTAAGTTTTGAGCAGGACATGGTTTTGAAAGGGTAACAAACCAGAGCTTGTAAGGGAGCGATTGCCACTGCCACGTAAAGAGTGTGTGACCAGCTCTGCACCAGAGCATGCTAGGGATTAACCAGGATAACAGAAACACCAAATGCTCGTCTCATGCACTCCATCTGGGCACAGGTGATAGAAAGACTAGAGGCAATATGGTTCTAGGAAGCTCCCCTTTCATAAGCAAATCCCCAGAAACAGTTAACAGGGACTTCTTTTTCACACACATGGAAAATAGTACAACTCTCTGTGGATCAAACCAAGCTCCAATATTAGAAGCCCTAGGCAAATTAGCACTGCTACTATCAAAATTACAATCAGACCTAAATCACTTGTTTCCAAAGGAAGAAGTAAATTCCAAGAACAATTTAGCACCTTCTTCACCTCTCTGTAATTTGCAGTTAATTCTCAATTTTATAGTTTAATCATAAATTAGCAGCATCACATTCTCATTTATATTGGCTTTCTAAACATTGCAAGAACAGCTTAATTCAGTCCATCTATTTTCAAAAATGATTCCCACTCGAAGCCAGAAAAAGCCTGTTATCTACAGATGTGGCTTTATATTCAAATTCTGAGTGACAGCTTCCCAATATACTGGTGCTTTGCAAAGGACCCTTAAAAACACTGAAAAGTAAATATGGTTACATTAGCACATTAACCTTAGTGTATGTTGTTCTCACAGTGCATGTTAACCACCTAATAATGCCTGCACTGTGTTTCAGAGAAATGTGTTTTTCCCTAGAGTAATTTGCCTATAATGTCATTTCATAACTGGCCTTGGAAAACGTCTTCTAAAACACAACCAAATAAGCTCTTTAATTATGATGCCTTTTTGAAGCATTTGTAGTAGATGCACTATGTTCCCAGAAAATTAATCATGTAGCATTTAATTTTGAAATGAATAAAGTATGTGGCATTTCACTGCACATACGCACATAGCTACTCCAACGGATTTGGCTGATACAGGTTGTATGCCAACAAAAGATAAAATTAGAAGGAAATCAGTTTTCATTAACAGCTAAGTAAGAGTAGTGCTCACCACATAAAAACAACCTTGGCTTAATAGATTATCCAGCATTTTACTGATGATTTCTTGACAACTAGCATTCAATATTTAGAATGTGCCCATTTCTAATGTTACATATTTGAGTAAGTATATTCACTCCAAGTCTCAGCAAAATAAAAACAAACAAACAAAAAGTTCTATTTTGACAGACTGCTTCCAAAATCATCTTAAGTCCCTATGTAACAGAAGATTTTATATCTTAGGAATATACATTTCTGATTTCCTCCATACTAATTTTAATTTTACATTATCTTTCTCTTCTTGAAGTCAGCATTGTCTAGATCAGACATCAGTATTTATGGATTCTGTTGCAAGCTCCATCCTTATCTCGTCACGTAGTATATTTAATGGAAAAGTCAGTTACATTCAAAGTTCCAGGTGTCCCTAGTTCCGTTTTTCCACGCTGGGAAACACGGAGTGTTGTCTCCAGACATAATGAACACGTAGCAGATACAGTCCATTTCACCTGAAGTTGTAAGTGTTCACAGCTATAGAGAAAAACACATTCACAGCTACGCTAGGCAGAAAACTCCAAATATTATGAGGCATGCAAGACTTAGCGTCCCTTAAGGGAGATATGATATTAACGGTGGCAAATGAGGTCTGTACAGCATCTAATGACAAGACATGGAGCACCCTCGAAGTGCAGTTAAGGAGGGCAAAAAGAGAGAGGACCTTGACTCCCTTAATATTTCTCTTTCTCATCACATTCAAAAAATCTGCATCTGACATAAAATCCCATCTTGTATCCTAAGCATAACACTATTTATCTGTGCCATACCAAGCAGACTTTTAAGTGTTTGCAATGTGCACTCTGGAGGTTAAAAGACCCTATATAAACACAAAATGTTGTCATTTTCCATCTCTTTTCTAAATTTATGCAGGATCAATTAACATAGTAATGGCAATTTGGATTCCACCCACTCCCCCCAAGATATTCTAGTATGGAGGAGAGCAGACATACAGCACAGCGTTCACTAGACACAGCCATGAAACCTTAGCTCATTAAAGTAATTTGAGTCAGTAATTCACATATTTAATTAAAGTCTGTGAATTAAAGTAACTCAGTCAGAATTTCAACATGCATTTTCCTTTTCTGACAGCTAAATTACAAAACCAAAAGCCAAGTTACAGAAATCCTACACACATACACACATTAAAAAAAAAAAAAAAAAAAAAAAAGGAAAAAAACACCTGTAAGGTCAAATCACACATCCTGTTCCAAGTGTTTAGTGAATATTTTTCCACAGAACTATCAAGCTTGGAAGGGGACTCTGGAGGCCACCTACTCCAGAGGCGGCCTCCTCCAACCCTCCCCTGCTCAAAGTAGGGCCAAAGAGCAGACTGCTGTGGGCAGTCGGGCTTTGAGTATCTCCAAGGATGGAAATAATGTTCTGGAAAGCAAAAAGAAAATACAACATGTGGAACACACAGCTTCACTTTGCCTTTGAACACACGGCCGCCCCACACGAGCCTCCCTCAATGGCTCCCTCCCCGCTTCAACGGACGAAAATGCTCTGCACGCCACGGCGGGGCTGCTTGAGGCGGGCCAGCGAGCGCACTTCCGCCTCGGTAGCTGTCATGGCGGAGCTCCCTGAGGCGGGCGGGTGGGCGCACTTCCGCCTCGGTAGCTGTCATGGCGGAATGGCACCTCCCTGGGGGGAGACGGCGCCGTAGCGGCTGTCGTGGTGACGTCTGAGGTCACGTGCCCGGCTCCCAGGGTGCAGCGGGCGGGCGGCGTTGGTTGCCATGGTGCCGGGAGGAGACGTGGGGCCTAGCGCGATGGCGCCGCCTCCCGCCCGCGTGTTCGCCCAGCTGGGCCCGGCCCCGGCGGTGTCGGAGCGCGCGGCCTCGGAGCGCGGGGGCCCGCGGGAGGTGCACGTGAGCGGCAGCGCGGAGCTGAGCGCCGGCCCGGACCGGGCGCGGGTGCGCGTGCGGCTGGGCAGCCGCAAGGCGGCGGCGGCGGCGGCGCGGGGCAGCGTGGCGCGGCGGCTCGAGTACATCGCGCAGAGCGCCCGGCAGCGCGGCGTGGCGGTGAGAGCCCCGCGCCGGGACAGGCCGGGGGGCGCCAGGCTCCTGTGGCGTTGCTGCAGCGCCCTTGAATGTGGCTTGCATCGCCCGAGCCTTGGCCAGAGAAACGTCAGTGAGGCTGCCCCTAGGAACGTTTTGGAGGGGGGAATTGTGCCTTGGCTGCCTCTGGCTTCTATTCCGTGAGTTAACAGGAGGTTAAAGTTGTGCCTGGGGAAGGAACAGGGGAAAGTGAGTGAGTTCTATTAATTCTATGAGCAAGAAAAAATAGTGAGCTTTATACCCATCCCAGGCCATGGAGGGAGTTATCAGGCCATGAGCTGTTTTCTTTCTACCTGTAATTAAACAACTCTTCAAACTGTGGCAAAACTGGGAAAGTGGTGGCAGGTATCTAGCCCGAAGTGAGTCTGAGCAGCTGCCTCCTGGTTTTGACGCGGTGCATTCGACAGCCCTGCAGCTGCCATGGCAGAGATGTCAGCAGGAGGCTCAGTAAATGAGCACGCTTTGGAGCGCTGCAAATACTGCTGCAGACTGGGGAAACATAATGGCAAAATGAGGTGCGACCCAGACAAATAAATGATGCTGTTTAGGTATCTGTAGTCAGATTCAGAAAGGTAATGGGAGCACGTAAGAGATAGTGGTGCAGCCTAGGTGGGGAGGCTGTCCTGGGAGGATGTTCTTGTGCTCTGAGAGATGAGCATTCAGTGTGGTTACAGTTATACTTTCATGGTATCAAAGAGGCTGCATGTTGGAAATAGAAATGTTAGTTCTTCCCGCTTACTACAGAGACTGTGAAATGCCGGCTAAGTCCTGGGTTTTTCAGTGTTAGCAATGTGTTAGCTCTAGGAAACTCCGAGAAGAAAAACACGTCTTTTTTCAGAGCAGTTCCCTGCGGTGTAATTTTGAGTGCTTTTTCTATCCCATTTTAAATCATTCTCTACTGGATCATTTGTTTGCCCAGTGGCTTTTTCTTCTGACTAACAACTTGCTTTGCTGGCAATTTCTTCTTAAATGGGTTTCTGGACAACATGTATAGTTAATTCCATTTTAGACCACTGTAAAACTAGTATCCATTCATGACGTTCATCCAATTCCAGTTGTTTCAAGCTTATTTAAAGACTCATTAGAAATCATCTGGCCTTTTTTTTTTTTTAGTTAATCTGTAGCACAATTTCCTCAATCTCTTTTATTTTAGTTTAGTTAGTTTTTATTGCTCTCATAGGAGGTCTGGGAGATCAGAGGCGTATAACCTCTGTAGCAATAGAAACTTGCACTCTAGCCTATGAGAAGCTTGAGGGCTGCCCCTGATTTCCACTTATATTTACATGGGATTTTAATCAGAAATTGATGCAAACAGTGCATCATATTTATTAATAGAGGGCTATAAGTATGTGCAGCACTTCAGAGCACAGAATCTGCTTAAGTAAAAAGTAAGGGAAAGTAAAAGAATCTGCAAGGAAAGTAAAATCAATAGGGAAATCAACCTCTTAGCCCAGCTGTTGAAAAGCAACATTTCTGTTTCTCTTTCTCCAGAAGCAAATTGATTTAAATTTATAACATGTTCTATTTCAGCATGCAGTGGAGATTATATACATTTTCTTTAACCATTGTGTATGACAATTGTGACTGAGTGCCTTATTCAGAAGCAGTGGTGATATTTATTGTACTGATTGTGAGGCTCCACAATCAGGGTTATTTAACAGAACATACATGAGCTCACAAAAACTATATCTACCATAGCTCTGACTGAGAAGTTATCTCTACAGAAATATGTTCCTGGATGTATATGTAGTATCCTCCATATTTGGAAGCGACAGATATACATTCACATCCAAAGAGTCAATGAGAAAAGAATGTAATTTTTTGCATACTCGGATACAACATTAGCTGATTTCAAAATGTTCTTGCTTAAGAAGCATAGAAACCTGCATAAGACATCACCTTTTTTTTAGGCTACTGCTTATCTTAAGAAGTATCCCCAAAGTATTCTTAATTTGCTGCATATGAATCTGCTTCCTTCCTTTGGTAAAATAAGTTACATACACTTCTGTGATTCTGAGAATGGATCATAAGCATCAGAAACCTCATCGCCGTAGACACTTGGTTTTCATTCTGTCATTTATGAAACATTATATATGTTTTTCCTTACTGAGTCCAGTCTTGTGATTTTGGGGAGTGGACATGTGCTTTTGTGAGCTCAGGAGCCCGGAGTAGAACACAGTTTTCCCTTCAGACTGGTTGCGTTCACACTGTACTATCTATGGCTTCTCTTTGAAGTGTGCTTTCAATTTATGTATTTTTTTTTCTTGTGCTCTTTCAGGGAAAGTGTAGTTGTTATTTTAAATTGCAGTGTTCTAATTACAGTCAGCATGATGATTTCATGAAAAGGAAAGTGTTCATCAGTGATGAGGAACAGGACTATAGGATTTTATTGTGCTGAAATAAAGAAAAGTGGAAGATAAAGCATAGCTCTCGACTTGATGTGAAAAGCTCTATTGGATATTGATTGACTTTTCATTTTCGTGTAGTACCTAACATAGCACAGCTCTGGTCATACCTTTGAGGCTCATAAATCAAATAAAATGACCTAATTAATTATCTGCAACAATTATAGTATATTTTGCTGGTGGTTCAGAAAATAAGCAGAGTGCAAATGTGGTTCTGTTGAGAACAGTGAATGGATTTGGAGGAGTAACTGAGGTATCATATAAAAATGTTATATTCATGTAATATTTCTAATGTGGTTTTTGCCCCATAGTTTAAGCAAATGAAAGAAACTGTCCCAGAAGTCCAGAGCACCTGACATACCTTGTCCAAAGAAGAGTGTTTTTTTCTCTGTGGCTATTGCAATCAAAAAAATAGTTCCTCAGCCAAAATCATATACAATATCAACAGTAGGCATAAGCTATAGGAGAAAAAAAAAAGGCTTTTCAATTGTGATAGTGCAAGCCTTAATTCCGATTTGAAATTGTCATCACCGAGCTGCTTTTTCTACATCTTTGAGAATAGAACAGACCCCTGAACAGACAGGGACAAATATCTAGTGGAAGATGTATCACAACAGAGCACGTTGTTGCACCCTCAGCTATTATTTCTTCCATTTATCTTCACTTCCACATAGAGCTACCATCGACTCTGGTGGATAAAAATTAGCTGTGAGGGCAGCTGTTAGTGGATGACAATAAATGATTTTTCACTTTGATTGCAGAGCTGTTGCAATAGTGCCTAGAACCACAAGATGGCACCGAGCTTAAATATACGGGGTCAAACAAAAAAAAAAAAGCTTTAGAAGAGAATTTGAGAATTTGTTCAAAAAGAGAACCTCTTGAAAGGGATAATGGAATGGCCACAAGGAGAAATAAATGTGCTTTTCCAATATTTATTCTGAAAGTTGGTAATTACTGTGAAATATTTAAGACTTTGAGCACTGCCAATCAATCATCACATTGAAATTTCACAATTTACTTCTTGTAGGTGCTAATTATGAATTTAAACTCCATTCAATACTTAAGAAGAAAAATAGTCCTAGGCAACAGATTATTGTCACTCCTACAAATTTTTTTCATGCTGTGAAGTTGAAAATTTGAATCCTCCTCAGCAAACACTTTGAAACAAAGTATCTTCTGAAATAGGTCAGCACTGAGAGCAAATGTTGTATTTTCCTGTGCAATAAATTGAATAGGTAAAGTTCTTTCAGTACTTTGAAAGTCTTAGTATCTGCTTCCCTTGGATTCCTGGATGTTAGATTAAAACATAAATTCACAATTATATTTGAACTGCACTCATTGTTTTACTGAAGTATTTTTCCTCCTGAGAGGAAGTTGATGTTAACCTGAGAGGGAAGTTGGTGAAAGAAATGCAATGGTTAGACCAAGCTGGTCATATATTCAGATATAGCCGGAGCTCTTTTGTATCTTGGTGCAGTATCCTCATTGCTGGTGCTCTGTGCAACCATTACACCGAGTAAAACAGCCGCTGTTAGTGCCACAGTGTCGATGGCGGAATAACCTCTTTCACGGTTACCGTTCTGCTAGCATAATGACGACTTACTCATTGTTTAAATCACCTCACTTTAGAAATATCTTAAAATAGGGGTTCTCTGAAGCATCTTTCCTACAGTAACTTTCTAAAGACAATTTAAACTTCTAGTTTTGTGAACCAGGTGAACTGACAGTTACACACAGCTACACAAAACTTCTATCTAGCACTTGCTTGCAAGATCCTATTTTTCTCCTCAAGTGAATAGCAACAAAATATATTATGGAAGCACTGTGTAACTCACTTAAATAACTTCAAGAAATCTATCTAGTTTTAACTAAAGAGACTTGCATAGAAAGATTGCAAACTTGTGTCATTAAATTTTAAGTTACAACTGTTGAACTTTTACAGCATGTGATGTAAATACATTTCTAACATCTTGGTTTCTGGGTTTCACAATCATATTCTTGTACTCTGTTTTAGGAAGAAAATATGACTGTAACAGAGGATTTTAGTAGACTAGAAAACACTTACCAAATGGAAGCAGAGGTAGGTATTCATGCTAGCAAAGGGAAAAAATGCACTGAGGTCCAGTGGAACCGTATAGAGTGTGCCATCACGACTTGGGTGGCTGTTCTGTGTGCTAAGGGCAATGTAGTCCATAAAATTTGCCATTTAAAGGGGCACTTGGTTGCTGCCAGCTGTTTTGTGTGGAATATTTGTTTGCTGCTATTGTAATATAGAAATAATTGTTTTCTTCTCAGGTGAATATGTATATTTTAAATTTTAGGTGACGCTATAGAAGGGAGTATTGTGTCCTTGCACTCCAAGGCTGTTGGGTTTTGGCAGTATAAGCAAACATAAGTTAATGTCCTGTTGTTGTGCTCTCTCATTCGCCCCTCACCATTCCTGCCCTCTGCCCTTTGCCAGGAGCTGTACTTACATTGTCAGGTGGCAGGTTAGTTCAGAAAGCTTCCCCCAAAGAGATTATTTTTTCCATCATTTCAGCTCTTGGGCTGGAGGCCATGCAGAACAGAGGACAGGAGTGGATGGGGCGCAGGAGTGGCAACCCCAATCTAGATCTGCTTAAGGCACAGCTGAGCAGCACCCGGACCTGGGGTCTCTTCTGCATGACTCTGCCACCAGCCTCTGCCACTAAAGCAGAGCTGATTCTTTCCTAGGTAATTAATTTTAATTCTGTAGGTAAAAAGTGCTATGTGAAAGTTAAATATAGGAATAATCCCATTTACTTCAGAAGTGGCCGAGGGGAGTGCAGTTTTGCATGTTCATGCTACAGCAAAAAGTAAATCTGGCTCTAGAAACATTTACTGAGGGAAACGATGTGTTTTCAGTCAACGAATCTTTTCAGTGCATCAAACTTTAATGATTACGCAGTAACTTTATAGATTCTTATGAAGTCATTTGGAAGTCTGAAAACTGATAGCTGTTTTAGAGAGCTGCTACTTACATTTGCCTAAAGCAGAGTTCAACTTCTCCTATTTGGTTTTTTGTTTGCCTGAAGACATATTCTCATCCAAAGAACAATAATAAATATGGAAATAACTGAGAATTTGCAGAAGACAAAGAGCACATGTTCATTCTTCAGATTATTTACCCATCAAGAATACTGCAGTTCCCTGCAGAAGAGGAACTTAGTCCACAATTTTGAACCATTTTATAAACATCCTTCTTTTGCAAAATCAATGGCAGACTCCTTATAACAATGTTCTAATCAACTCCATGTTTGTTACATACAGGACTCCAGTATGTTTATTTTGTACATATGTTGCATTTGCAGTGATTTAATTACAAGTGCCTTATAGGAGAAAGTACTTAAAAAAAAAAAAAAAAGTTTAATCTCTTAATCTCTGTGTTCGCTCACAGGTCTGTATAATATTCAGTGATTTTGGGAAAATGCAGAATGTTTGCAACCTCCTCACTGAAAAGCTGGGGACCTCTGTTACTATCAGTGCACCTCATTTCTACCACACGCCAGAAGCTGTAGACACCCTTCGGTAAGTTCCTGCTCACTCCACAAATTTTACAGCCTCAGGTAACAGTTGATAGGAGTACATCCTGTATGCTAATTATAATGGGGACAAACAGTATCCTTGATGCCTGTTAAAATTTATATGCAAGTATTTCAGCATTTTTTCTAAATATAATTTTCTAAATGAATGCTCTTCAGCCAAGTAGGATACAGCTTGTTCCTTCGCAGTGCCCCTGTGCAAAAGCAGAATGTAATAAAAACCGTTTTCACGCTGATTTCACTTGGCTATATTAACTGTTAACCTTAGCTAGGTAATCATATTTTGGCTGTAGGTTGCATCAGCTGCGTTAGTTTTAATTTGGATTTATGCATGAACGTGTTACCAGATGTTGGTAATTCTAAGTACTCATGCCAATTCCCACTGCTCCTAGTTACTGACAAGCTCTGAAAGAAGCCATTCACAGTCCTTATTTAGCATCAAAACATGCTACTTTGAAGCCCGGGGGCCTTGATATTTCCGCAGTTAATTATTCAAACTCCTGTTTTCTCTGTGGAAACTGTGGGAGGGGGCAGAGGGGACCTTATCCGCAATGGGGTTCTGCCTTCTTAAGGAATGAGGCTTGTTCCCGGGGAGGGCAGCGCTGGCTGCCGCTCTGGAGAGGTGTGCACAGGGCTCTAGCTGGAACTCAGGCTGGGGAGGCTGCATGGGGCCCGGGGCACAGGCTGAGCTCCCATGGCACTTCCAGGTTTGAACCTCCCCGCAGCTTCCGTGGGCACTCGCTCCGTCTCCTGCTGAGCTCCCCCTTGCACTTCTGCATGGCTGCCCAGAAGCTGGGGGAGGATGAGGTGCCTCGCATCCGATCTGTGTGTGAAATCACAGGCGCTGCAAAAAATTATGTGGCAGGAAAACTTGTACAGCAGTTGGTCCTGCTTGTTTTATTGCCGCTTTTCCACCTCTCAGCCGTCAAGTATGTGTTGCTGCTGTGGGAAACACACGGCGAAAGGCTCAAGAAGTGTGTCGATTGTTTGGCCAGTCATTGGGAAAACCCCTGTTAATAAGAGAAGAAGAAACAAAAGAATGGGGAGGCCACAGAGATGGTCAGCCCTCCGACACCTCAGACTCGCTGACGCTGCAGGAAAGAATCCAGAATGCAACTGTTTATACTTCTTGTAGAGTATCTGCTGTGTTTGAGATAAAGGGAAAGGAAAACAAAAGAAACAAGTTGCCCTAGAAACATTCTTGTCACTGGAACTTTGCATTGAATGTCCAAATGTCTTCATTTTTCAACTATGTTGTAAACTATGTTCATTCATGGAGCATAAATACTTGTAGATTTAGAAGTTTTCACTTTAACTTTTTGTCTTTTTGCTTGCTTTAATTCATACACTTTACATGCTTTCTCCACAGTTTCTGTTTTTTTTTTTTTCTCCCTTTTTTTCCCTTTACTGTTATAGCGGCAAGTAGGGCTAAGGGAGAATACTGAGAAAGCAGTACACAAGCCAAAGCAGGCAGCTTCTAACATGCCTACCCAGGTGCAAAGGATTGCCTTTAATGCAGTTCTGTGTCACTCACAACTCTTCCTCTGCATGAATCATTCAAAGGAATCACAGCACATGCTTTTTAAAAACAGGGTGGTCAAATTATTGCAGGATTTATTTATTGCAGCTCTAGGCAGAACTGTTTGAATGTCATTTGGTCTTTTTTTTAAGCTCTCTGCCCCTAAATCATGGTTACTATTAGTTCTGGCAGCTCCTTATAACTGTTTAACTTATTCCTATCCTCTGTCAAAAGGCCAAGACATTTGACATTCAAAACCTTAGGTTCTGCTACCTGAAGGTGGGCTATATTTAAAACTTTCCTCCCAAATTAGGAAGCTAAATCCAGTCTGAGCTCATGCTACACTAACCATGCAGTGCATTCACTTCTGCTGAAAGGGATTGTCCAACATAAGACAAAGACATTCTTAATAATTTCAGTTTTATTTCTTCATAAGAAATAATTTACACCAATTTTATCCTGAGGTCCATGAGTGCCAGTTTCTTAGAGTCATGGAATCATAGAATGCTTAAGGTTGGAAGCGACCTCTGGAGGTCATCTAGTCCAACCCCCCTGCACACGCAGGGTCCCCTAGAGCATGTGGCACAGGGTGGTGTCCAGGCGGGTTTTGAAGATCTCCATAGTAGACTCTACCACCTCTCTGGGCAGTTTAAAAGGAAGTGTGATGTGCAGCTGTACGCTGTGTAGAAAACCCCTCAGTCGTGAGGATAGATTTTTTTCAACCATGGCTGCATAATGTATTTTGATCCATCGTAGCCACTGAAATAGGCTATCATATCAGAATGATGCACCTAAGAAAATAATGGGGGAGCAGGCATCAAAACTAGCAATACATAAAAATTGATAATTTAAGTTATTCAGTTATGATGGTTAACGTCAGTTTGATATTAAATACATGCTGCACTTAAGGGTACTTTTAGCAGGATTTTTGATATGCCTTAGCCATTGTTCTGATGGCATAAATGAGGTTTCCTCCAACTGCTGAGCTATTGTACGCATCTTGAACATGCCATGAAATAACTAGTGCTTGATCAAGCCAGGGGTTGATGCTGTTAAATCAGCACAGTTTCTTAGTGAAGTACTTTCCACTTCTTTGGTGCTGGTGTAGCCGTTTCCTAGCTGCTTTTCACCTGGATCAGTTCTCTACTCCAATTAGACAGCAGGAAGAATAAAGCAGCAGTTGATGAAGTAGGGCCCACAAGTAGCATAATATCCAGCTTCAAAGTGCAAATCCAAAGGGGGATCCATATTACACACTGTGTCATGAGCCAAAAGCTTATAATGAGTTTTTCAGAATGGACTGCACCTTAAGAAGTGGTGAGAATGAATTCAAGCTTTTTCTCTTCATTCAGTCCAAACCCCCCTTTAAGAAAGTAAACTGTCAATTAGGTGGTAAAAGGAGGAGCAAGGGCAACTGCAGACTTTCTTTTGAACTTTAGCCATAACTAAAGTATCTTATAAAGTTTATAATTAAGCTCTGCCAACTTTCAAAGGTCTAATTTTGCAAGCTTGTTACTCTTAGTTCCCCTAATACTTTATATGGAGGGTAAACATCCTATAGCTAAGAAAAGCAATCTGACATCTTAAGGGCTGGTTTTCTCATGAGGTAAATGGGTTTTTCCCCATGGACTGTAAAGGGAACTGAAGATGAGCAACTGACAATAATGAAAGGTGTGTGTTTTTGTGAACAGTCAAAACCCGATTTTAAATACATATGACATTCATCTGAGATGGCACTGCCAAGTTCCCACATGTTAGTGCATTTTCTATTACATTATTTGGCCAAAATGGAGGCAGAGTTTCAACACGAACCTTGGAGCTCCTTCACGTCAAACTAGCTGACATTAACTGGGGCTTTCTAAAGGAAGGCAGAAAAAGCCAATTTCAGTGTTCTGCCTGTTGCAGGATAAAGCTTCTCACATGTCAGATGAATGGTTTAAGTGCCTGATGTTAGTTTGAATTTGGATACAGTCACTATCCGATTTAAAAGAAACAGCATCCATTGCAGTGCTGGTTCCCTTGCAGAAGGACCACCTGCCTATGTGAAAATTGTCCCCTGGATGAGACTCCTCTCAGGACTTAAACACTAACTGGTTTAAAAATCAGGTGCATCTCGCAGGAGCTGGACAGCAAAAGCTGCTGACATCATCATACACAAAACCATTTCAGGCTTCTACAGAGCTTTGCAGTGAAGCAAAAAGATATCATTCAGCCTGGGCAGCATCTGAGCCAAAGCTCTTTGAAATGTCATTTTTTTTTCAAAGGGAAACTGCAAAACCAGTATACTTTGCTAGACCAAGTAGCAAGAGATTTAATGACTTGCTCAAAGCTGATGGGTCAGGGAAATTGTGAAACCAAGTCCATGCCTGTTCAAAACAGAAGTCAAGTTGCCAAAATTTGAGAGAAAAAGATTACACAGAGTTGAATACTTGGAAGTAGGCAGCACTTGTCTTTGATCTTTTATTACCTGAAAATGTGTGTTAGAAAGAGCACTAACAATGTGTATATCTGCTTTTTTTCCTGCTATTTTTCACTGCCTTTACTAAATGGATTGTAAGCATCTATGAAGTCAGAGGTCAGCCAGCTTTCAAACATTCAGCATAACAAACATGTTGCAGTTAAATAAAAAATGAATACTACCTGTAATCCCATAATAATTGTAATCTCCTCCTCAGGAATGTAAGCTGTAGATTTGCCAAATCCATTTGCCGTGTTAATTAGAATTCGATAGTGAGGAGTATCTTTTAGATACTGTAAAAATATAGGAAAAATAACCTCAAGGGGAGATCATGACTGAAGATTACATTATATGGTAGGTTAGTAGATTTACAAATGCTAAAAAGTCCTCAATATATAAATGTATAATGTATAATCTGTATCAACATCAGTTTGGAAAATTGAATATAGAACAGTCAAACTTGAGATCTGTGAAGTTGTATTTGGCTTATCTGAAACACTCTTTAAGAACCAATATATTTTCTTCCAGTAAATGTTACAAGAAACATGATTTAGAATATCCCTGCTTTCTGTAAGTAGTTCCCATAATTTATTGATCATCCTCCTCCCTTCACCTTCACAAATTTTTACAGAAAGGGACTAAAAAGGGGGCAAATACAGAGCCTAATAATATCTCTGACAATCCTGGTCCCTATCTGGCCATAATTCAGAGCACTCCAGCCATGAAGGAGAAATGTGGCTATTATTTATTTTTATATTCTGACAGTGCCTAAAAACCCCAGTCATAGACCAGGCTGCCAGCATGATGGCAACTTGTAAACACTGCAGCCCCTGGCAGCCCACAATCCAAACCCCCACACACATGTGAAGGATGAGGACAGACACATAAATGGAGAGCCAATGAAGCAGGCAAGCACTTCTGGCTAGCGTGACAGGCAGAGGCCTCTGTGCAGCAACGTGGTAATGAACTAGAAGCCAAGGCAAGTAGTGACGCTGGGGGAAGGTGGAGCTCAAAGCATGGATAATGGTTAGAGGGGATTTGCAGGGATCAAGCTCATTAGTCGACTCATATGATCCAAAGTGATTTTGTGTAGCTGATGCATGTAACATGATGATGCAGAAGCTAGTTTATTTAAAAAAAAAAAAACCATGACTTGCAATGAAAATGAATGCATGATGACCAAGTGGAATAAGCAGCAGTAGCCCTGAGCTCTCCAGGTGACATGGGACTCAAACTCTTTTCCATTAGGCTAGCAAAAAGTTTGTGTTTCTAAGGGTTTTTTTTTTTCTTACCTGAGTTATTCTGTGTACTGTATGTATTAATAAAACAAGAATTTAATACATTCGAACCTGTTTTGCTGGAGGATATTTGTTTTGCAGCCATTCTTCCGGAGCTTTTGCTTTTACATCCCATCCAACAATGACTCCTGAGTAGCCGAGTCTTTTGTGAATTACTACCTGTCCCATGCTGAACCGAACAGATTCAGGCTTTGGACTGCGAATGTAAGTTGATTCTAGTTTAAGAAAGAAAAAAGACTTATCAAGGAAAAGTGCTTGATTTAGCATATTGAACATTTAAACAGACTTCCTCTGACTTCCAGAGCAACAGAACTGGCAGTTCAGTGACCCAGTGAAGTAAGGAGAGAGATGATGCTCCCTCTCCTCCCTTCCTCTCTCCTTTTCCCCTCCCAGTGTTATTACAGGACTTGACAAAGCAGCATCCCTTAAGGAAGGGCTGTTAAATAAAAGTGGCTTTTCGTGTGTGAGGTCATAACAGGCACACCCAGACCTATTCAGTAAGACAGACATACATGCAGAGGGTAGTTGACTGTATTGATACAGTTGCACAATAAAGAAGGAAAATGTTTTTTGTGTGATATGAGCAATGTTTGGAGAAAAAAAGAGACCATCGATTACAAGGAAAGTGTAGATATATACCCATTAGAAGACAGTAGCACAAGCGAAATCAAAGCAAGCCTGCAGTACCTGCAAAATAAGAGTGAGCTGTTTCTTCTTTTTCTCCACTTTCAATTTTCTTTTCTCCATCGTACCAGTTCCTAAAATAAGCCAATGTTGAAAGAAGCTTTTAGAAACTGAGTTCTAGGATAATCTATCTTCAGATTATTTTAAGTAAGTAAAGCTGCAAAACATTTGATAGAAAATTCATTGAAACCCAAACAGAATGACAGTTTTACAGAAACACCACTTTTAGGGAATATAAGAAAAAGGATTTTTTTTTTTTTAAATCTTCGTTTCGCTCAAGTCTGTAGGAATGCTTAAGTTTGAAAAATATCCTTTAACAAGATCAAAAATGGAAAGCTGTGTCTCCCACTGCAGACAAAAATCAAGGACTTGTTTGGTCCTTGAAGGCAAGAATACAGACAAAAGATACGAAATCTCAAGTCAGTCTCAACAGGAGAATGACAGACATTTCCCATTTGTTTCATGCATCATCCTGAAAACACTGCTTCAAAACTGGTCTCTTTTTAAGTTAGACTTAAGTATAGACACTAAGCATGTAACATCCTACCTTGTCTTTGATAGCCAGAGCTTTAAATGATCTGTCCACGCATCCAGGCTCAAAAAAGATTTTGTGAAGCTGTTCCACCAGACAATTATTCTTTAAAATACATAAATATGTATATTTAAACATTAAGGTTTTGCTTCTCCAGCATAAATGAAACATAAGTCAATGATCAGGGAAAAAAGGTCTCCAACGATAATATCCTTTCAATCATTACTTGTATCAGTAAGCTGTATCTGATTTTGGAGAATGCCTTTTTCATGACTAGGCTGCTTTCCATCTGTGCTTAGACCACAGGAATTGCTAGACAACATCAGAGCAGTATTCATTCTGCTGTTTCAACTGTTACTTGAATCTGATGCAGCATTCCCCTCTTTGCATTTGGACACAGATGGGTGTGATCCCATCTAAATGGCTTCTTAATTAGTAAACAAGATGCAACTGTTTACTTAATTCTATCCTCATGATTGCCTTAAGCAATTTCGTATGAAAGAATTTTTGTTGCTTAAGACTCTGCACTGACTCACACTATTCTAAAAAATCTGTTTCTGTAGTAAATGTCCAAAGGTAATGGAAAGTTAGAAAGATCTTATTAATAAAACATTTCTCAACTTCTAAAGAAAGAGATTGAATCCTAGTAACATACACCCAGAATGAGATTAAGATAGAGTCATGCAGATTATATTGAATTTTTATATGAAGAAAACAATGGCTGTTATTCAAATGCTGACAGATATCTTTAAAAAAATAAATCAGCTCCCGTTCAGCCATGGTAATGTCAAGGTCTGATTAGAATGTTGTTTTGGAGCAGGAATGGCCACCATCTCCCACCCACACTCCAGCTTTCCAGGACAAGGTATAAATCGGGATAAGGAGGAGAATCCTTTTCTAAATAAGTGCAGTAGGGAAGGAGAGCACTACAACCTTTCCGTTGCCTGGATGCGCTGCGCAGAGTGCACTCCGTACCACTGGGCTATGAAATACTGCGCAGGAAGGGCGGAAAGCAGCACGCCGAGCTGCAGGAGCGCTGCTGCACCCACCAGAGCCATTCCCACGGGAATTCCGGCACCGGCACCTCCCTGCTCTGCCTGCTGACAAGGGAAGGGGAGACAGAAAAAAGTGTTAAAGAAAGGAAGTGCTTAAAAGTTTTCTGCAGGCCTATTGAAAATGCACAGAACGTACATTGGCATTTCAGTTACCTACAGAGCATGTTCAAATTAGATCCGACTGCATTACAGTTTAAGGCGTTTATAAAAGCTAATGGAAGACTATCAAAATAGACAGCTTCACAAGACAACAAAAACAAACAAAACAGTTAAAGAGTTACATAGAAATTTCTTTCACCTGGAAATAGAAGAAAAAAAGATATGACGAGATGCTGTACGATTGCCTGATTTGCAATATAGAACAGCCCTTCCTGGGGAGGAAAAAAAAAATGGCAGTGCTTCATTATCAAATAATTAAGTGCATTAAACACAGCTGACACATCAGTTTGATGGCCCCAGGAGAAACCTCTTTAGACACCGTGGTTACTGTCTATACAGCAGAAGTACAGGACGCTTTTCACCGAGAACACGTCTGTGGATAGCAGCGTACCAAGAGTGATGCCGCGTGTGCCACTCGCGTCGCTGTACAAGAAAGGGTGTGACAGCTCCATTCGTTCCATAGGCACTTGCACACTTTATCAATGCATTAAATCATTAACAGCATTCCCCCCACCTTAAAATCTTAAATTAAGATTCCTCCACAGACAGAGAGCGCATTTGCTGTCTTTTGACATTTACGAGAATTTTTCAAATTAGAACTAGGACTTGCTGGAATTAGAGAGAAATGGATCTTCTCCACAAGCATCTTCGGACTCTTTAGGTTTTCCCACAACCTTCATAAAGTTACTCTACACTCTGTGCTCCACTTTCTGAGTCAATAACTCCCAATAGCAGATCTTAAAGCTACTGCCAGGTACTTGCTAGCAGAGAGCTAGATGAAGAGCAGGGGCAGGGCCACAGGCTGTTTAAGGGGCCACGGGCCAACACATATTCCTGAAATAACCGGGGAAAAAAAATCATAAATTAAATTAAAAATAAAATAATCCTGTCAGAAAGGGTCTGCCCCCCTCGGCCCCGCTGCCCGCAGTGCCCAGCGATGCCGCCTACCCCGAGGGCACGGAGCAGCAGCCGCCGTCCTCCTCGCGCACCTCCCCAGCACCACCAGCTCCTGCTCTGGCACAAGCACAGTGAGGAGGCAGCCGCGGCCGTGCCCAGAAAATGAATGAATAAATACATAAATACATAAATACATAAATAAATCGGTGTCTCCAACCAACCCCCTTACCCCCCACCATCCCGCAGTGGGAGGCGGGCGCAGGCGGGGCCTCGCGGCAGGTGGCGGCCGTTGGCGGCCGTTGGCGTGAGGGGGGTGGGGGCCGCGGACATCCTGTGCCGCGGAGGGGCGGTGGGAGCGCCGCGGCCCGGCCCCTCCGGCACCTCTCGGTGGGGCTGCTCGTCCCCATTCCCGTTGCGCGGCTCCCGAGGAGAATCAAAAGCAAAGCCGCAGGCTGCTCGGTGCCGTCCCGAAGAGCCCCGTCTGCCTGCTGTGGGTTGCTGGCCGTGCTCTTGCTTGAGCTGCACACCCAAATTCTAACATGGTAACACATAAAACGGCCTTGGTCGTGGAACACCTTTACACGAGGAGTGTACTGATTCTCCTGTCACTTGCAGAATCAGACGGGAATGACCGGATCTCAGGTGACCAGTTCTGAAAAAGCAAGGAAACCTCAGGAGGCTTTCCATGCATACCGTTTTTAAGGAACTTCTAAAGAAAAACCATAAAAACATTTTTCAGATTGATTTTAAATCAATATTTGTTACCCCCTTGTGCATTCAAGCTCAAGGGAATTTTAAGTATTTCCTGTGTTTACAAAAAAAAGTGTCTTAAGTGTCTTTAGTGTCTTTAACTGCCACGACTAAAAAGAAAGGGGAACCACATGAATTTTATGTAAAAGGGCGCCTTAACCTAGACTTTCACGGCAGTGTCACAGCAGGCTCCAACATGCAGGTTATAGTGGATCCCAGAGACATCCCGGTGGTCCGTGGGGCTGACCTTGTCCCACACGGATGGATGGGTGGATGCAGTTGAAGCACAAGCCTCCGTTTTCAGTAGTGCCTTCATCAGACTGCGCACTGACCCAACACGGGCCTGGGCCGGCTGAGCTGCTTCTTAATCAGCCACTTGTCTTTAGGTGTAAATTCAACTGTGATTATATTTGTTGATGACAACAGAATCGGAATGGGAGCAAACAGGAAGGCAGATTCAAACTCCATCATGACCCAGAGCAATTAGAGTAACAGGGAAATTACAGCCAAGGGGGAAAATTGAGCAGTAACCGCAGAGTAACCAACCTCGTTTACTGGGCATGTCTCCATAAAGGGTGGTAAAACAAAACCCAGGAAAAATGTTATCAGAATCTATGTAATTCATTAAAGTAACTTAATTTTAATTGCTCCGTAAGTTGTATTTACACTCTTTCCTACCCTCCACCCCCCCAAAAAAAAAATTTGGAAACTGCAGGAACTATGCCATTTTATCACCCAGGTTTTAAATACCTTGCTTGCTTTCTGTTTCATGTGGAATCAGCAAAGTGCAGCATAAGTACTGCTCTAAGTAGAGTAATGGTGTTTCTCCTGTGGTGCCGGGTTTCCTCCCATGCTGGACATAAGAAAGGAGTGAAATCCAGGCTATGACTAAAACAGGGTTAGTGGTGGTCTTGTGCAGACAAGATTAAAACACTGCATGGAATTATTTTACTGCACAGCGTAGACCAAAGCCTGTTGAAGCGCCCGGGCCTTAGACTGTTAATACTAATATGGTAACTAGCCCTCTCCAACATCATCATCTGTTACGACACAGTTCCCTCAAAATTCCTTCCAACCCTCTTCTTTTGCTGTACGCAGTGTCCTTGAGCTTCAAGGTGGCCTTTCCACAAGCTCCCATGCACTGGACTCATCTTTCTGGTTGCACTGAGATGTCTGGGGCAGAGGTTCTCAGCCTAAGGTTTACAAGAGCTAATTCAGAAAAACAAGCAGCCTACACATCTTAGAATCACAGAATCACAGAATGGTTGAGGTTGGAAGGGGCCTCTAGAGATCATCTAGTCCAATCCCCTGCTCCAGCAGGGACCCCTAGAGCACGGAGCACAGGGTGGCATCCAGGCGGGTTTGGAAGATCTCCAGAGAAGGAGACTCCACAGCCTCTCTGGGCAGCCTGTGCCAGGGCTCCGTCACCCTCACAGGAAAGAAGTTCTTCCTCACATGGTGAGGGAACTGCCTGGGTTTCAATTTGTACCCATTACCCCTTGTCCTGTCACTGGTCTATCAGTGTGCCAGGGTATAGGAATAATCCGTTTTTCCCAGTGTGGAAAGGCACTTCCTTTGCCATGGCTTTGTAGGGAGAAAAGGAGAAGCGTTTGGGGATGGCTGCGCTTCTTCTGCACTGCCTGAGTTAGCACTTGACATGTGTTCTCCCAGAGACCCTCCCTGTTTGGGGCACAGGCTCTACTGTGAGTGTTAAGACTGGAAGAAGATGTGGGGCTGGCAAAAATTGCAGTAGCAATTTCAAGACACCCTTGGTGGAAAGTACATCATGTGGGAATCAGGTATCTACAACTGTAAGGTTCTGGTTGTGGGCATATTTAAAACTCTCGAGCATGGCTGGTACGCCTGATTAACATGTCACGTAAATATTTACCTAGCCTAGAAATACAAATGTAACTAAGAAAAACACCTTAAAATATAACTGATCTGGTGGGTTTTTCAGACAACAGTGGGCCCGGCAAAAACGCGTGCCTCAGCGTGCCCCAAATTGCAACTGTTTGCCAGGGCGCAAAGGCAGGAGCCTCATTTGCCTGTCCTCAGCTCCTCTGCAGCTGGTTCCTGTGCGTGCAGCTGCCGGTCTCCCCGTTTTCGTCCCAGTAGGGTATAAAAAGTCCCTTCTTGCTCGTTGAAGTGCCGCTCTGCTGAGCAGAGCGTACGGTCCTAGCGAGTTCATCTCTTCGGTCACGCGCTTCCTTAGCTAGAAGGCCACACGTGTACGATAAACCAGGACCTTCGCTGGATCCCAAGCCCCCTTCCCGTCCTACACCCGTTTGTTTCAGTTGTGCTCAGACCCAGTTGCTCCCTCCTCCTTATCTGTTCTTCCCTCATCTCTGTGTACAATGCTTACTTTAATATTTTGAGGTTTTGGGAATTAACTGCTGGCTCATCTCTGTGGCAGCCTCCTGCTCCTGGTTGGTGTGGGGTAGGCTGAGAAAAGGTGTTTGCGTGGTTCTGTGGTATCCCGATGTGTCCTCATGCAGTCGACATTAAAATGGACAAAAAAGGGCTGGGGAGCCTACAGAGATCCTGGATTTTGTATGGAGATAACAGGATAATGTTATGGGGCTTGAGACCCTTCAGAGATGCAGACAAGGCTGCAGTTGCTTTGGTCACTGTCTGGTCATCTGGCAAACTTAAGACAAAAATGCTTCTGTATCCTCTGTGCCCTCCCTTTCTTTCTGTGTTCTAGGTCTGCCGACGCCTTGTGCCCCGCACCAGTCTCCTTCCTGCTCCACGCAGCCTCAGGGCAAGCGGGTTCCTCAGGACCACCAGGGCCGCGCTTGTGCCTTCCTGCCCAGGTTGCAGGAACTAGAGGGGCCCACAGCTCCTGTGGGCAGAACGTGGTGGGCGACATTACGTGTCTACTTAATCCCAGCTCGGGGGGCCGAAAGCCTCTAGTTCGAGTGACTCACGCAGCGTAAGCTGAAACAATAAGGGACTTTCCAGAAATACCAAGTAGATTGTAGAGGTTGCCAGACGCTTCTGTTTGCAGGCAGGTGCTTCCCTGGGCGCTTGGGCAGAGGCTCATGGTGTGAGGTGGTCAGAGGCACTGCTGTGAGTCTGGCTTGCATGGGTAGGAGGCTGAGCTCCACTTGGTTCACCGAGGCATCCCTATGGGTCTGGCCGAGAGGCCGCTCGTGGGCGACTGCGTCGGGCTCCGGCACGCCGTAGCCATGGGGTACGACGGTCACGAGAGGGCATCACCCGAGGAAGAGGCGCCTCGGGGCAGCTCGAGGAGCCGCGGCATCTGCACAGGGTGTGGGGTTTGCTGGCGACAGGCAGTGCTGGGTACACGGGGCTGTCGTCTATTGCCCGAGTCCCAGCTAAAGGAGAGGTAGATAAAACCCACGTTTAGGGAAAAATCTCTCCATTTCTGAGACAACAAAAAGAAAAATGAAGGAAATTTGTAGGGATGGTATTAGATCAGAAACAGCAGGCCAGAATTCTCTAGCCTGTCTTTTCTTTAGCTAACACAAAGATTTTCAAAGCACCAGAGGATTCTTGAATCCTCACGATGCCCTCGTAAAACAGTAAACCGGGTCGGCTGCACAGATACCTGTCAGACAAGACCTCTCTGAGCTAAAAATAAAACAACCTGAGAGTTTCCTGTCCATGTTAGTTTAAATATATATATATATATAGCATACTGAGTTCCTGAATAGTAAGTTAATTAGACACTATTTAAATTACAGTCATCTTCTATATTTCTCACAGTTTTCAGTTTTCCCGGCACTTTATTTTCATATACACTTCAAACAGAAACACCGATTAGTTTTGAAAGGCGTTTCATTTTGCTGAATTACCCTCAGGAAAATGGCAAATAGTCTCTTTTGAAAAGTTCAGATTGATTGCCAGAGCGAGAACAGACACAGGTTTTGAGCAAGAACTTTCTGATTTTCCAAACAAAACGGTATGTTCCATGATCATGCATCATTTTCTTCGCTTAATGAGAGTTCTGGTTTGCCAGGAGCGCACGGTTTAACAGAGCAGCGAGGTATCAATGCTGGCGCAGGAGGCACGTCCAGGCTCTCCGATAACCACCTCTCAGGGTGTCTCCTAAACCTGTGTAAAACCTCGACCCCTGCCAGCAGTGAAACAACCCCAGCAGTGAAACAACGCTAGCAGGAATCAGTAAACCTGCCCCATGGGGAGAACTCTCTGTTTCACCCATCACAGCGAAATGGGACATGGTTGTATTTTAAAGGCGACTCGGAACAGTCACACAGGAGAAAGGTCTTTGATGTGTGAAAACTGGAGCCATCGCAGAATCGTCACAAGTGCCCTCCTCAGCAGGGTCTTAAAAAAAATCACCAACACCTTGGGGTACTTGTGGTAACAAAAGCAGCTGTTGGATGCAGTGCGATTTCTTCCTGGAGACACGGACTGCTGTTAGCAGGACTTTGCACCACCCAAGATGGGTATCCAAGAAGGCTCCGCTTTGGTCCTCACCAGAACCATGGAGGAGGCGGCTGCATTTCCCAAGTGTTTCTCTCCAAACACAACACCCCTCTTTACAAGCCCCAGGTGCTCGGTAGCTTTTCTCACGAGCTAGAATGAGTCTGTTGCCGTTGGCTCCACCGCAGACCTGTCAGCAGCGCAGGCCTCACAGGAGCTGCAGTTTTCTGTCCCATTTCCAGGGCTACTAAGCGGGAAGGCAGTGGCTCCATGTGCAGGGAGCCGCAGGCCCTCGAGGGCCTAGCACTTTCCTAGGCTTCACACTGAGGGCTCGCTGAGGAGCACGGGTCAAGCACCCTGCCCACGGAGCAGCAGAGCTCCACCTCAGGGGGCACGGGCTGCCGTTCGGTCTCTGGGCACCCGCTGTACCAGGTACTACCGAGACCCCCAAGGACGCCGAAGGATCCACCCCAACGCCGTGTTAACGAATAATGCACAAGTTTCAACGAATAATGCACGGGATGGAAACACACGCTGTTGGACAGCTTAGAAAAACATGTTTTCTATTTATTTAAAAATAAGTCTGTAGTTACTACATTGCAGTGACAGTAATTCTTACACGTACATTCTAGTTTGTATAAAAAGGATTCAAAGTATTATGCATCAAAACTAACATAGAAAGTGTCCACGTAACAGTAAAGAAATTTCCAATCAATATGTACAAAAAGAAAGGGCACTGTTATCCTGGTGAGATACTTCAGGTTATAACATGATAATCCAGAGTTCTGGAAAGAAAAAAACAAAAACCAAAAACACCTTGATAAAGCTAAAGAATTATAGTTTTGAAAACTGTTTGTTACTCATTACATACAACAGATTTGTGTGTTTTACATAATTCTGTACAAAATAAGTGTAATTTTTAATCTGAAAATGTGTCAGTTTAAAAATTAACCATTCTAGGCAATTTCCTTAAAGTTGAGCTCCGTTTTATATATATTTAAACATTATGACAGAACTTAAGTCACTCAAGATCATTATCCAGTTGTCTGCCATAGTTTTGCAGCTTTAGTATGGTCCAAAAATGTAACTTCTATATGTATAGGTCTCAATATTAGAAACCAACACACAAAGGTGTGAGCACAAAGTCGTACATCGTGGAGGCCTGTGTACACAACAGGTACTTACAGTAAATGTTGTACTCTCCATTTGTATGATGCTGTTTTTTGTTCTCTCGGGTACATCACTACCTTCCTTCACGAAAAGTACTGTCTGCGTTATCCAAAGTGAATTTCCTGATGTGTTTATCTGCATTAAAAAGGATCCAAAAGGTCTACGTGTCTCGCTACCTGCCTTCTAAAAGCTAATTTTGCCACCTCTGTTTTATTGCAGCATATGAGGTTTCTCTCTAGAGTGCCTTCGTGAGGCTGCCATGGAAAAGAATCAAAGAATGCCCTTTCTCTGCACTGAGATGCCTTCTAAAGGAGCTTTCCTGGAGCGTCTCCTGCTCCGACACTGCAGAGCGGCCAGAACCCCCAAGCCCCAAGGCCGACGCTGGGAGGGCACGGGCAGCCTCCCGGCTCCGCCGGAGCCGCCACGGCCGGGTGGGCTGTCAGAAACCTCTCGTCTGGCGTGGCCAGTCTTGTCTTGGGAAACTTAATACACGTTCTCCTGCGTATAAACAAGCATTTATATACAATAATTTACAGCAGAAAACAAACAGCCCTTTTATCAGTTGACTATCTAGGTCCCCCTGGAAGCCAATCTGGTACAAGAACTTCACGGAAAAAAAGAGGCAAAATATATTTATACAGTAATTTTACACCAGTAATTTGTCTTCATTAGGTAGTAAACAGAAAATGAGCTTTTGCTGTTTCCAGGTGAGGTTTTAATGTCCTCTACCTTCTGTTTCATAGCACTTCTAAAGTTGCAATTAAATTCTTTTTAAGCATTCAAAATAATTTTTTTTTAATCTATTTATTTGGGGGGTAAAACTACCTACTGCCTTGGGGTAAGGTGAGTACTCAGGACTCAGAGCAGTTTTTGTGACATGGCTGAACCTTGACTGACCAGCAGCAGCTAGTTACCACAGCAAGATTCACGTATTTGAAATTAAATTTGAATGTTGGTGAAACTGAGGGTTTCCAATCTAATATATATGTATGAGGCGGAAGGGTCCCCTTCAGCTCGGCCTGCTGCTGCTTTTATGGAAACGGGCAAGCATTTACTACGGGTCCGAGTCACCCGCGACAGCACTGACTTGTAGTCCTTGATCTGACAGGGTGGTGCAAAGATTGTGACAAGCTTGAAGTTACCGAATGGACGGACTCTCCTTTGCCTTGTATGCATTTTTTTGTTGTATTTCTGGTAAGGCGAAAGCCTCTGGCACAGAATCAAAATTGGTACTTGAAAAATATTGGTATAGCAATACAGTAAGTTGTCTCTACACTAAAATTTATTTTTTAAAGACACTAATATATCCTACGTGCTGCAAAAGGGTCCTTTATCAGTTACAGTTTTACAAATATTAAGCCATAGGAATATTTAACTCAACCAACTCAATCTTACAAGTCTAACAACAAACTGACCACGCACGTACAAAGCGGACACGGTACAAATGAACACAGGCAAGTATTTATCACAGCAGCCTCAGCACGGCAGGAAGACGTTTCTCGGCATGGTGGCATCACTGGAGCAGCGCACAGTGACAACGGACTCTAGTTCAGTATCGACAGTGATGAACAAGAAATACAGCGGCAAAACTTAAGTTCAGCTCCTGGATCGCTCGGCAAGAAGGAAAGCAAAGCGAGCGGAGGAGCTGTGAGCAGGCAGGCGCGAGGACTCCGTCTGGAACACCGGGACACATGGGACGGGACGGGCAGCGTCGAGCGCCCATCGCAGCGGAGCCGCCGGCACAGACCCGCATCCTCCCAACTGCGTCGCCTGCGACGCCTCTAGGGGACAAGGCAGCCCGGGGTGCAGCGCGTGGAGCGAGCGGGCATGCGTGGAGGCCGGGCCAGGCCGGGCCGTTCCACCTGCGGCGACAGCGGCGCGAGCAGCAGCGCGACCTGCAACACGCATGGAACCGTAGTTCTGAAGGTGTTTCAAAACATTAGGAGTTTATTGCTCACATGTAAAAAAAACTTAAAAAGTCAGAATCAAAAGCTCTTTTTCCAGGTCGATACAGTATTTTACAACGGCAAATAATGCATTTTTCCCAACCAAAAAGCACACGGTCTGATGGTGACTAAAGTCTCATAAATAAAACGTTTGCAACTGAGTGAAGCTAAATTATAAAAATATAATTTTTAAATAAATCTGGTATTAACTTCTACTAAAATTTTTAGTGTTGCTGCTATAAAAAAAAATCTGACCCAAATTATGCACAATTCATTTTAAAAGAAAAACAATACCATGCCTAGGATGAATTAGAAAAGTAACGGGCTCAAGTCACCAATAGAAGTGGGAGGGAAGCAGTACCCTTGTTCCGCAGGTAAGGCCTTCTCTTCTTGTAAAAGTAAGATGTGTAACTTTCTACCTACTGTTAAGGGAATGCGTATCATTTTAGCCTCCAAAATTTACATACAAGGTATTTTCAGTATATAAATATATACATAAACATGCCATATAAAACATTATTACAAATGGAGTAAATACAGAAGTTGAATTTTAGATATAATCTATTTTGTATATTACAATGCAGATAACATCAGGAAATTACACATTTTCAAATGATTGCCTTCATCAGTGAGTTTTCAAAAAATTAACAGGTTGAATTAACTAGCCTTGAAATGTGAAGCCGTATTGTAACTGTACAACCACCACTTTCCATCTTACTAGATGTTTAGTGACTGACTCCATTTTAATTGAAAAACAAGGAAATGCACTCTAGAAAAAAATAAATATACAAATGAAACAAACCCTGCTCCCCAAAGTCATAGCCAAAGCAATTCAGTGAGCATCTGGAAAACACTTTACTCAATTTTTGTAACAAAATGTGTATATTAGTATGGTGGATATCAATTTGCCATCCAAAGTAGCTTATTCTGCTCCTCTCCATGCCAAATACCAACATTCTCTGCTCAAACATTTAAGTTTTTCTTTCTTTCCTTTTTTTTTGGCCCCACGTAAGCAGACAGACTCCTCCGTGCAGATTCACGGTCTCATTTCTGCAGGCCTTTCCTCCTGGGTGCGACAGGCGCTGGTGCTAACGAAGAACCGCTACAGAGCAAGGGGGGCAGAGCTGCGCTTTCACGTCAGGTTTATTTTCCCAGCTACGTTAGGGTCACACAAAAACGCTTTCACACTACCCAAAGCTCCAAAATCAGATGGAATCTGAAAATTTTGGTTACATTTTTGTACCATACCAGATCTTGGAAAATACTACTACTTCTGTATTTTTTTTCCTTAAAATTGGACAATAAGTTTTAAGCGATAGAAAATGGTATTAAAGTTTGTTTGTAAAGGTATAAAATAACTAAATGTACCATAAACAAATAAATAACTGCTTTTCTTTTCCATAGCAGTACATATAGTAATACATTCCCCTAAGTCATATAGTTATCATTTACAATAGACAACTTAATTTTACTAAGGATGCAGGAAATAATAGAATACAAGGCACAATCATTAAATGGAATCTTTTCTTTAGGGTGTATATTGACTAATGTCAGCGTGATATACCATAAAAAGTGCAGAAAAACACAATGTGCAATGAGACCACTGTATAAAACATGATTGCATAAAAAGTGATTTGGCCTTTTTAACCTTAATAATTGAAAATAACCAATCTTCCCCTTAAAATTAAACTAGAAAGTATGACATTTTAAAATTTATTTTCAATTCTAGTGCTATCTAAAAAATCCTGAAAAAAGAATTTATACCTGGGTAATATTTTCTATGTGTTTATGTGTATAGTAATATATACACACACACTATTCGTTGCAGGTCATTTTTTAGTCTTTTAGCATGTCTAAAGTTGTAGAAACGATGACCTATCTGGACCAGAAAGTAAACATCATAATTCCATACCTGTCCTGTAATTTCCTTGAATCCTTTACCCAATTACACATTTTGTCCAAAACATCTCTGTCAAAGGACCCCACCAGTGCATTATTTTCTACCGTAAGTACCAAGAAGGACACATTTCAGAACAATGTTAACTTACAATTTAAAACGAGACACAGCTTTTATCACTGCAAACTGTATGCTGTACTGACACTCAAAAAGAAAGAAAGAAAGGGAAAAAAAACAGGTTTTCCACTGCACTGATTCTCAGTCTTTGGCACAATAAACAGAGATTTAGTGATTGATACAAGAATCAAGGTCTGAAAAATTAGACATTAGTCAAACTTTTTCCAATGTGGATATATATATAATTGAGATTACATTTTTGCTATGTTTGGCAGAACTTGGATAAACCAAAAGCCTGTGCTAGGCTTCTTTTGCAGCTGAATGTTCCATCATTACTGAAATTAAACATTTCCAGATTAGCAAAGTTTGGTATTTTTGCATTTGTATTTTATAAGAAATGTAAGTGAATTACTGCCACTTTTTGCCAAAATCTGCCTTCCTAGGAGACTTGACTTTACAATCAATAAAACTGTACCTTGCTTGGTCAAAAATAGACTTCTGTTCTCAGTTTGTGGCATTAACAGTTCTATCACCTTTTTTGTTTTTAATTGTGTAGAGATAATATGCACTACTCAAGAGCAGAGTAATTCTCAATTCTGTCAGTCAGTCAGAAATTGCTTTGATTATTCTCAACTATGAACAAAATGACTGTTGAAATGCATAACCTATTTGGAGGACAATAAATAGCAAAAGTTTAAAATATATATTTCTTTCAAAGAATGTTCTTTCAGTTTATTTTTTGCTAAATTTTTCTCCCCAAATCAGAACACATTCTCCTAACCCATAATAGCAGCAGGGAAGCAGAAGTCTGAGTTCTGCTCGTTCCTTAACTGTACCTGCTTCAAAGCATTCTGAAGTAAAACCCTTGGTAAAAATTACCAACCGATTAAATTAGCCTTTGCTTTTTCAGTCAACTTTCGGACTCTGCCTCGGCTAGATGTTCCAAAAGTTAACGAGGTGTCTTCAAACAATAGCTGCCTTTGCTCTTCCTCAGAGTCATCTTCATTGTAAAAGGCTGTCCTCCTACCCTGGTTTCGAGTTCTCATGTGAGGT
The DNA here is from genome assembly GCA_003342815.1 of Eudromia elegans. Classification (NCBI taxonomy): domain Eukaryota; kingdom Metazoa; phylum Chordata; class Aves; order Tinamiformes; family Tinamidae; genus Eudromia; species Eudromia elegans. The sequence goes on along the minus strand of PTEX01000074.1, from coordinate 2,682,958 downwards.
TCAGAATCTTTAAGCTCTTCAGAGCCTTCCTCCATAGGCTCGTCTATCTTTTTCCTCCTGCTCCTTGTCTGCATTTTAACGTTGGCAGGAACTAAAAGGTCCGAGCCTGGCTGACGCGTCTTCATCTTTCTTTTGGGCTTCCTACCCCCGCGGCCTTTTCTTTGTAACAAGTCTTCCTTCATATTATTTTCGGAAAGAGAATTGCAGGCAGTGGAGGCAGATGCTTCTTCTGGTGGATTCCTTGTGGTCTGGATCATATTCTGCTCTGCAACCTTCTGTTCAACAACTTGAAGCTTTTTTGGTTTTCTGCCTCTTTTCTTGTGTACCACTTCGCAGCTACTGTTATTAGCGTTACTCTCCACCTTGGGTTTCCGCCCAGGGCCTCTCTTCACTGGTGGTTTTGCAGGTGGCCCTCCGTGCCCGTTCACCTGAATGCTGCCCGACGCCACAGCACTGTTCCTGCACTCTGCCACGGAGAAACGAGAGCGAGTGTCACCAAACAGACCTGCACTGCACGCGTTTTCATGCTAGCTTAATACAACACTGTTAGTAGAAGGCATTGTAACAGATAAATGGTGCTTTCCATTGCAAATAAAAGCTAGATTCAGGAGGAATCCTGGAGAGTATCTGTCCACAAAAATCTGTATGTTTAAATTTCACGACAGGTCACTTGAGGAGACCTTTACTCTCAAGTTTTCCCCTGCTTCTCTTGAGAACTGAATGATTACTTACATTTATCATTTTTCAACTACAATTCCACTCTTCTTTTTCTTGAGAAGCAGCTAGGACTTTTTATGTGCACATTGAGTTGTTTCTGCAAGAGTGCAACAGGGTGCCATGCTCTGCATGGACTACCAATACCAGAGCAGAATTTTAACACACTATTTACATCTAGTAACACTGCATCCTGAAACACCCATTTCTTCCCTCAACACACATTTCATAGTAGTACAGATCTAGCAAGTACAGTTCATATCACAGCTGCCTGATAAGCAATAAAGTCTTTGCAGCTGGGAGATCTGTCTCCAAGCAGCCTTGAGTTTGAACCTAATGCTATGTCGGAACAGCGAGCCACGCTAGTGAGAAAATTACATGAAACTAGGGCTCTGGAATCTTAGAATTCATCACTTGTTTATTTATACTGAAAACATTACACTTGTAATAATCTAAATTAAGTTATATTATGTTAACATGCCCAAACTGGTATGATTACACCACAAAAATAGTTTTAGAAGCCAAAACTCTGCTAACTGTCTAGCCAGAAACTAACTATCCATTAGACCTTCTTATTCCATTAAATCACAATACACACTAATTTCCTCACCCTAAAATTATGAATACTAAGGTGCAACTACAGCCACTATGTCGGGGATAAAACGTTCCATAAAATCCTTACCTTGTTGATTAACAGTGGATGATTTTACTTTGCGTTTGATTTGCTTCTCTTTTTCAGGGTTTTCTTTCGTGGTGTTATTCCTAGTGTTATGACCATAATCAGATTGAGTAGGAACCGGTAAAATATTCTGGTTCTTGGAATGTTTGGTTGAATTCTCTAGTACTAAAAATACAAAAAAAGAGAGAAATTTGAATAATTCATTTTTAAAGAGATTACATCACTTTCAACCTCTTCTGGCTCAGAGAGAGAAATCAGTCAAACCCTTCTACAAAAGAACCTGAAGCAGTGATCTATAAGTGAAAAGGTTTCATGAGTAAAACAGCATCGCATAATCTTGCTCAGTTTTCCTCTGATGAACCTTAAGGTCCTACAGCTTAAGCACATAGGACCAGCCTTAATTGAGACAAGTTAAATTAGATGGCCGGAAAGCAGGAATTATGCTTAAAAATGTTCACAGTGCTCTTTGCCAACTCACCGGACTTGCCCGACCCCGCAGCAGTATTAGGCTTTGCAATTAGAGGCTTTATTGTTACAGGCTTTCCTCCTGCAGAAGTAGATGGTTGCTCTGGAACAGCCACCTCTGTTATTCCCCTGTTGCTTCTAGTCCGCACGAGGGACGAAGCTTCGGCTGCTTTTCCATTCATTTGGGCTGGAACATGTCTCAGTGCTGCTGACCTCACAGGCGCAGAAGATGAAGAGGGGGCAGAACTATCTGCCTTCAGCTGAGGCTTTATTAATCTCCTCTTCCTCTCAGGGCTGCAAAATGAATAACAGCGTGTAAACTGGGTGACCACTTTTTTTATTCCATAGGAATAAATAAAATTAGATACTAATATCTAGGCTTGACAGAGTAAACCGATCATTTCTGTATGAATTGTGTTAAAAATATGACATTTACTGTGGAAATTCATGTAGTTGTGAACCTCTGAGAAGTGGATCTTTAGTGAAGGATCACAGTAAATGCTACAGTTATATGACACCACTATCCTAACAATGCTGCTTTATTGCATGTGTTTAGCAATTACTCAATTTTCAAGCACTTACACTAGGCTAACTAGTTAAAGTTTATAAATCTTCCACATCATAGGGACTTGCATGCCAAATCTATCATTCTGCAATACAGGGAATAATAAAGGAAGTATTAAAGAAAAAAGTAAGAAAAAACACAAAGTTCTAATATTTAGGTATGTCAGACTTGCAGAGTATTTCACAAATGCTGCAAAGAAATGAATGTACCTGGATGCAACACTACTCGAAACGGAGCTGCTTCTACTTCTTTTCTTCCTTCGTTTCTTTATTGTGTTTCTTTTATGAAAACGTAGGGCAGATTTATAATCTGACAAAATAGAACTTATATGCTCCTCAAAGAAGGCAGAAAGACGCAAGCTCATGCTGTAGATCTGTAAAAAGAAAAGCCAGTAAATGAGCAAGTTCTACACTCTTCCAAAGCATCATTATACTTTGTCATTAAGCGTAACTAGAAAAATATATTCATTAACAGGGAAAAGTTCTGCGTAGATTTAAAGCCCATCTCAATGAACTTACACCACGCCAGGTATACGTTGGCATTGCCCAATTTCAAGGCTTAGAAAGGGTACTGTGACTGTGATCCACAAGCAGGAGAAAGGGAAGACCTGAAAAGCCACCCCACTTTCTAGCGGCCTCTCCAGAACACATTCTCTTCCATCTTCAACAGAAAAAGTGGAGACCCTTAGAAGAATTTACTTTGGCAAACCTATGGTCAAAATAATCCATTTTCTTCCTTATTAAGTTGCATCCACGTACCCTATATGGAACAAAATTCAGTCCCAAAGTCCTGCCCTCTGATGCTGATCACTGATTCTTGGGCACTCCAATCTCTGACCAGTCTCCCTTGCTAAACTCCTCTACTAAGGAATCTGTCCCTGCATTGTAACATTCTGACGACGCTTCTGCCATTGAGAATAGTCAGCGTTTAATAGTGGGGTGAACTCTTCTCTAACACCTGAGGTTTTTGTCTAACACCCAAACCACAGTCTCAGAGGAAGATCTTTCACTGCTACACAGTACCCTGATCCCAAGAAGAACGCGCATTTGCAGCCTGCACTTCCACTGGGCTCTGCAACCTACCAGTCAGTTTAGGAGGAAATGCTGGCAGCTGTTCCACGGGCAAGGCCCTTCAGCACCAGCTCACTAACAGCAGCTTTGCACGCTCATCTTCTGTACGAACAGCTCTGCTTCTCACTTACCCTCAGTATTTTGTTACCATCTTATGAACCAGTGAACAGCAGAGAATGTTTCTGTCCACTCCCAGTCCCATCTTAAACAGACTTTGTTATTTCGGTCTTGTGAAACTTTAGAAATAGAGGAGTTGGGATACGAGTTTTGTGTTTTGAACCTCACAAGTATCAGTGAAATGTCACTGCTGCTCATAATGGTTTTATGAACAATCCTTTAATGTAGTCGTCCCTCTAGATCCACTTCCGTATTTATTTTCAAACTACACTTGCAGAGCATCTGAATTTCAGATATTTAAGCAGCGTACATTCTCCTTCTTTACAAAGTTATATATAAAGTTATCCTATTTAATCAAAAGCATTCCTATTTGAACACCAGAAATAATTAAATTTGTTTTCAAAGCAATCAACTATAGTATTTCTGTTGTTCTGGTTTGCATTTTTCAGTTAAGTTTTCTTACAAACAGAAATCACAAAAATTAAATCTTACCCTTGACCTTTTGCTTGGCGTGTAGGCTTTGGAATTGCTGAAAATAAGTCGCACATCTTTACATAATTCCATTGGTGACTCATAGTTGCCAGCTTCCAACGTTTCTCTAACAGTAGCAAAATCCATTGGCGTGTCAATAATATCCCTGTAATCCTGTTGTAAAATAGCAAAGTAACCTACTATTACATTTTTTTCCACGTTCTAATTTATCTTTTTTATTAAAATACGTCTTTTAAATTTTGACTGAAAACCATACTGTCCTCTCCAAATAGAACCACTTCAATATGACCACTAAAAACAATTTCCTTCTTTTTGTCCTACGTACTCAAATTCCTGGTAGACATACAAAACAGTTGCCAGCTTAAATGCTAACCCATACAAGATCCAAGCAACTCTGTAAACAGATTTACCAAAATGCAAGACTAAGTTTTCTGGTTGCTGAAATACTGACACATCACCATGAAGATAAACTGGGATAAAAATGCAATGAAAAGCTCTCTGGATGGTTTAACAACTTTAACTTAATACTAAGCCTAAAATATAGTATCTTAAAAAAAAGTAAGTGGGAATAAGTCTTTTGAACTCAATGTCAATCTTAGCGCATCTCTGCTGAAACCCAAGTGCTTTCCCAATTGGAGACCTGGCAATTGAGGAAAGCAATACGGAAACAAATGGGAAGTCTGATGGCTTAAATAGCTTTCAAGACAAGGCTATTTAAGGCTCTTCAATCAATGATGGAGCTTTTTTTCCTAGATTACTGAGGAAACAGGGAGACATCCATATGACAAAAAGCTCAAATATCCATTTAACAAAAGGCTAACTTAATCCATCAGAACAAATGGCACCTGCATGTGCGAGTCAGTGCCTCTGAATGTGACAAATGTGAATGTGAGTGCCGGGGAGCAGAGCCCTTGAGGCCTGAGGGAAACAAGGTGCTTCCTACCCGCTCCCTGTAGCGTCAGGAACACAAGGGGCTGCTTACAGCTGGCTTTGCCTTTAGGTTACAATAAACACTACGATGCCCAATGCCAGAGAGAGGTGGCAAGACAGACCAAACTGACCTCCCCCAAAAGTATTTCTTTTGAGGCAGCGACTTACCCCTCAGTTAACTGCCTCAGAATGATATTTTGAATAAAATCTTAAGATATGCTGGGGAGAAAGCATGGGGAAACTTTGCTTTGTTATTAAAAGTAGAACTAGAAGAGTGGAAGGAATCCGAGGCAAAAAGACTTCTGTGTTAAAACGCTCTATAACAACAACTGGTGTCACATGGCTATCTGAACTCCACTGAAATCATCCAGGTAGAAAGTGAAATTTGGAAATAAAAATCACTGTTATTTTGGTTAATATTTCACTACAAATTTTCTGTGAACAGAGACTCAGGGAAGTTTCTCTTAAATGGAAAAAAAAAATCTCTCAGAAGCCATCTCTCACAAGCAACAATCAATATTGTATTTGCTTCACACAACTGCTTTCCACACAGAAAATCTTCATTACACAAATTTTAACTTACTCAAGGACTAAGACATCACTCAATATAAAATATTTTGCAATTAAGGTATTTGAAGAGAACAAGTATGTACAGCTTATTGTAAAATTACTTAAAAAAGACAATGAAAAACAGTATCAGCAGGTGACAGCCAAGCCAACTGACAGCAAAATTGTTGGTCATAGAGCTGCTTGAAGTTTCTATTGGAAGAGCTGGAAAACTAGCCAGAATTAGCAAAAGTGAAAATGAGATTAGTCTTCCTATTCTAAATCTAACTTCCTGTTCTAAAACACTCACTGGATATTCAAGGAGATCCACCGGTTGTCGAAACGGTTCGGAGTCTTCACACTGAAAAATGAGATTCAGCAGCTCCTGACACTGCTTCTTCCACGACTGAATGTCGTACGACTGCGCTCTGTTCCGCAGCCGCCGCTTCGGCTGATGATCCTGAAATGACAATATTGCCCGGTGTAGATAAAATAAGCCCAGCTAGCTTGACAAAATGGAAAGCAAAACACACACTGCAGGATATAAACTCTAAAGAACTATGCCACAGCACAGACAGAATTATTTTTACACTCGGTAGCCCATTAGAACGCTACTTCAGCCACTGGAAATTCAGCACTTCCCAAAAGCTGAAACTATACGATAATAAAACATTTTCAGTTTTAAACCTTTTCTTTACAAATGCATTTCAAATTGTGTACAGAGGTAAAAATCACTAAACAAACAAAATGAAAAAAACCACATGATCTTACCTTTCTTTTTCTAGTGGAAGTCCCTGGCACATTTGTATCTTTCTCTTCTTCCTTTGAGCAAGATAATGAGTCGCATAAAAAGGTTAAAAAAAATATAAACACACATGAGAAACCGAGCCTTTTTAAGCTTCACTTATAATTGAGTCTTTGCCATTACATCCCTGTGCTTTGGAAAGCATTTCATATGACTGTCAGTTTTGAAAACCTCTCAGAAGTCTGAAGAACCCCCACAACTTCTCCAGTAAAGCTTTTAAGCTCTCTGCTCTCCAGGAGAGGAAGCTGGATTTTTACCAGTTTCCTGGCTGACAAGAAGAAATCGATGATGAAAATCCCTCCCTGCTCCCTTACGTTGACTGAACTCAGCACTTAGATATCGAGTGGGGCAGCGACAGCAGTCCCGTTTCTGCAGTCTATCACTGCCCGTGTCCAGACACGAGCACTCACCTCATCCGAGTCGGACAACACCTTCTTCTTCATTGCGTTGTACAAGGGGATTATATCATAGCAACTCTGGTCTCTGCGTAACAAGAACACCACACATTAATATCTGTTTTTCATCTCCCTCTATAAGACCACCTGCATTTTGACTAGGAAAGGGAAAATACTTATCAAGTCATTCTCAAATGAATACTAGAAGGAATATTGCAGTAAGGAAAATTGATCTTGATCAAAAAGTTGAAATGTATTATCTGAATTTCGTAAGATATAGGCTACAATACACTGACAAGGTTTTAAAATTAAACTGTGGATTTTATCAGTATTAGAAAAATACAAAACTATACCACATAAAAGGCTGTTGGGCTCTTGCTTTAAGAACACTACACCATCACAGTAAGCACTGTAATGTAGTATTCACATGTAAGAAGGTAGACAAATCAATACTGTTTTTTGAAGGACTACGAGGACTGCCATTATTTATAGATTTAATTCAGGAAAATATACATCTAGTTTTGATTCTAGTATAACATGTCCAACTTCTACAAACCCAGCATTAGTAAACAAAAAAGAAATCCTAAAAGATGTTTTACTATGTAGCAGTTCAAGACATAAAATTTAAAAATACTAGGCAACCATTATGTATCAATAAAACATGCTAATGTAAATACCATGGTAAAGGAGAAGAGGGAATAATAATAACAATAAACAAAACAACCAGGATTTCTGCTTTTCAAAGGGCTTAAGTAACTCCAGAGACTAACCCCTTGACTGTCAGAGGCATTCAGGTACTCCAGCCTCGCAGGAATAGCAAACAGAACCACACAATCAGCCTGCAGTGCTTTTTACTAAAGCAAGATCACTAAAAATCTCTGGAAATCCAGACTTTATCTGCATCACTGGTTCACGTAAATGAGTATATTAATAGGCACAAGCTAAAGTGGTAATAGGCCATTATTGAATAACATACATCTGTTGCACTAATTCAAACATCGTCAATTAAAAATGCAGAGTCTGAAAAACCCTGAGCTAATTAATTAACTAAGAACAGCCACAGAGGACCAAAGACGTTAGAGAACAAAATTAGAAACAGGGAAGCTCTTTAAATGTGTGCCTTTTCCTAAGGATGTGCATCACTAAACTTTCAGCATCTGAAGCATTTCCAAGGACTCTCCAATATTTCACCTTCCAGTTAATATCAGAATCAAAATGCACATATGACGTCAAAGCTTTACGTAAGGAGCAAAAATCTTATTTCCAAATAAATATGTGTGGTTTTAGTTATTAGGAAAAAAAAAATGTAGTATCTATGGTTTATAAAAAAACACAAAATAAAAACTCATAACAATCAATACCCCGTGTTAACCTGAGTAACTCTTTCCACAAGTTCATCTCAGTATAAAAAATGTCACATTGTGTCATTTTCCCAGGTGGGAACAGCAGCCTTCACTGCTCCCAAGAAAATCCAGAGCGCAGACACTCCACAAACCCTCAGGAGCTTCGGGCCTCAGGATACCTTTCTCACTGACTTCACCCCTCTTTTAACAAAGACATAAAACCCACTGAAAGACAAGAGTCCTTTAATCGCCCCAAGTGAAAAAATTACTTCTAAACTGAGAACTGCTTTCCCATGGCAGCCTTTCTCAGTTGGTGAAATGGGAGATTTTTAAACAAAAAGATTTTGGTAAGAATGCTAGAATTTTTCTAAAATTGTTATATATATATGTGTGTGTGTGTGTGTACACACACATACCCATATATATATACATACATATATATATATTTTATCAACTACAAAGATTCTTGATTTTTCAATCTGCATGCCAAATTCCATTTCCAATCAGGCTTTAGCAGTTATAAAGACTTTAGAATTCAATTACCATAATAATATTAATATATGCAGTATTAAAAGTTAAAATTAGACTCTTAGAGCACCTACAAATGTACATGTCATTGCATAAAAATATTCAGACCCATTTCTACCAATGGAAATAAAAACACATTCTATGTCAATCCACCACAGTACATATCCTTCTACTCGGTTCATTTCTACTTTAAATGACTTCTTCATAGACTTTATATCCATTGAAAAAAAAATACTTGGATATCATTTTAAAACTGTAAAATCCACCTTATCTTTTCATTATTAAATGCTTTTATCTTTAGCCTGCATTTTATCAACTTCAGTATGAAATTCATCGTATTTTGCATATTTATGCACTCTTGTCAACAGAAACTTTGTTCATTTCTTGAACTACCCTGTTGTAAAATTCAGTCTTCAAAAAGCTAAATCCCTTGGTAAGGAACAGGAAGAGCATTGGAACCGCCAGGGACTCACTTGATGAAATGCAGCAGCAGGTCCGTGACGAACTTGGCAGATTTGACGATGGGGCTTCCCGGCTCGTTGAAGGTGCGCGTGTTGTGTTCGATGTATCGCACCTCCCACATCAAGGACGAGAGCCGCCTGCGGGCGAACGAACGGGGAGGAGAGGGTGATGCAGAAACCGCATCAAGCAGGGTACGTTTGCAGCAGCGCGCGCGGCCCTGGAGGAGAATCCGTGCATGATTCCTCCCATGTGCTGCCCCATTTATCATTAAATCGGAAAAAAACAAAATGCCCAGATAAGCGGCGCTCCGTGACCAGCAGCAGCAGCGTCCTCGGGCCTCCTGCTCTCATGCACATCCGGTGATAAAGATGCAAACGCCTCTAGAAATGCACAGCTTGTGCTCCTTGGACAAATTCAGCTGGCAGTCTTTAGCGCTTTATTATCCCTTAATGATATGCATAACTCAGCATAAATCACCTCTTAAGTCACAGCTGAGAACTGAAATATAGTCCTAAAAATGTACTAAAATTACACATTTTTTTAAACAGCTGGACAGTGATCAGAGTTCTTCATCATCCCTTACACAGCTCTGATTTAATGACCTAACTATAGAATAACAACAGTTATGAAAAAAAGCCACACATTCAAATAAAAATAGGTAAAAAAATAAAAAGACTTTAGATTAAAATAATCTAAAAAGATGCAATAATAATTGACATTATTGCCTTTGAAAATCACAAACCTCACAGAAGCTACAAATACATATATAATCTTCCACTTCTATACTAGCAAACTGCAATAAAAGAGTTTGGTTTTGCACAGTTTGTTTTTAAAGGGTAGAGTGAAGTGGGGAAAAATTAAACATGTTTAATGTATCACAAGCATTTAAATGCAATTTAATTGTGCTTGTGGGTCTGACATTTAGGTCTGAGATACGAAGAAATGATGGGGATAGAAAGGTATCTTTTGTTTGTTTGGTTTTGTTGTTTACATTCAGGTATGCTAAATTTTTCTTTTTCATAAAGAAGAATATAATTAAGGTAAGTCTCATGAAAAGCTACCCACGACATCCCAATGCAGTATGAACAATCTCTCCTGTAGATTGTGAAGAAAGAGTTTTTACTGGAAAACAGAATATATGGCAGAATGCAACACTCCTACTACCTCCCGGGCTTTGGCAATATTACAAACCAGTAAAAACAAATGGTTTCCTAAAGAAGGTATGCTAACTACCAAAATAACTGCTTACACTTTTGAGCAAAAAATAAAACAAATTGATTAAAAAATTCCTTGCCACTTGTGATTACCAACCAGGACAGTATGAAAGCGAAACCTGGACTATTCGCGTGTTACAGAACTAACATGGAACAATGCATGTGCACTAAGGCCTTACACTGTGTAACAGCCAGGGCTTTCTGCAACTGGGTAAGCAATTTGGTTTTAGGATGCTACCTTTGCTTACTAGTATAGACACAGCACCATAAGTTAACTTTAAAATTTCACCCAAAGCAGCATGCTATCCACATGTGCTCAATGCAAATAGTAGAGGGAGATTTGTTATTAAATAAGATCTTTTTCAATAATCCAAAGAAAACAAGTATTTTAAAAGAATATGCTCCAACTTGGATTGCATTTACTACTACTACTACAACTACTACAAAAAAAAAAAAAACAAAAAAACCAAAATAATTAAAAAAAATCACGGAACAACAACAAAAGCATTGCTTGCAATTACAACTTTGGAAGAAGTTAAAAAGCTTCATTAACAGTTATTTCTTGCTAGTCCAATCAAATAACATAAATTATTGGCCTTGACATTCTAAATTTTAGTGAGTTTTCTGTGCGCTAAAGTAATTCTTTACATCTAAGGTTTCTGTTATAAAATTTTACAAAAAAAGATAAATGGAAACTTAATTCTTTAGACTAAAATCATTTTAAGGCCTAACCTCTGCTCCTGCAGTTTCACTCTCGCACAGAGCTAGTTCATTTGTATAAGCAGAAACTTGCCTACTGTGTTGTTCTAAAATGCATTTTGCAAAAGAGATGGATTTGCAATCCCTTTTCATGTATTATAAAATGAAAATCTAGATCAAGGATAGGTGAGACAAACGGAAAGAGAACACCTGAACCCATCTCCTAGTCAGGAATTACAAGACAACAGCTACCAAAAATACAATTGACAGCATTTCACAATAGTAACTGAGACATGATCTAACCTGTAGAATCTGCTTTCCAGTCTTTGTTTAATGGTACTGAGATCCGTGGGATACGCCACGACGGTGCAATACATGGGGTAAGCCTGAAGATCCACAGGTGCAACAAATGCAGATGCAATATCTAGATAGAAAAGAAAATTCAGTTATACAAAACCATTCCATATTGCAGTCCTAAGATCCCCCACCCACCCATACAACATGGTATTTCTTCATGTTCAAAATACACAGCAATTACCCGACAAAATTAAGATATGAAGTTCAGTAAGGTTAACCACAAGATGGACTAAGTTTACTTGATTTTATATTGCTATCCTCCCCATTTCAAGTAAAAGCAATTAATTAAATTCTTATCATAAAGCTACAGCCCCATTTGGGTCTCATTAAGATGCACAGTAACAAACCAAAACAACACAAAAACCATACTGAACCATAAAAACAACTGAACCATAACCTCCTGGTCCCACCAAAAAACAAAGCTGCCTTCCCAAGCCAATCTATCCTTACAGGAATTTTAGTCTATACACCTACAGAATTCCTTTTTCTCCTTCTGTGGTTAGAAGCATGACATGTGCTCAGGCACACAATTCCAACATCCTATACCTCAAAAGAAAATACAGGAATACAAAAAACATTTAAAAGCCTCAAAGTCTCTCTAAAGCCTTTAAAAAAGAAGATATGTTTGTTGCTAAATAGACTGTTCGTCTGTTAAAAAATGTTTACTTATGTTAGCATGTTCTGTCAGCTGGTGCTCTGTACACATATGAACCATATATATGATAATTAAATCCCAAGCTAAATAGTATGTCATCTAACATATTGCAAAACATAAAACCATTACTGCTAGATGGCATACGTATTGAAAACAATTAAAATCTCTTTCTTACATATTTTTGCCTAACTCTGTAATTTGGATTAATACAGTGTTATAGATACTGTCTTTCAGAAACAAAAATACATTTCTCATGCAGCCCATCACCACAGAAATTATAATCCAGGTTATTTAGGTACTAGAAATATTTCTAGATTAGGAGTTTGGGGAATTTTGTTTGTTTTGAATCTTAAGTGTTTTACCTTTGATTCTGTACTTCAGATTCAGTTTCAAAAAAAAAAAAAAAAAAAAAAACCCTGACCATTCCTGTAGTCCCTGACCACCGTTACCCAAACGGTTAACGCTGCTGTTCAACAGTATGCTCAGCACAAAACTCAGCACAGCTCTGTGAGCCAGTCTATGCCCTGTCTAACAGACCTCCTTCTGACACTCCCCCGCTTTAACATGTACATGTCTCAGTTTTGTTAAACGTTTTGACAATTATCTTTTCAAAAGTTGGCTGTGAAGAGTAACTGCTCTGCCACCTATTAAGAGAAGGTGATTTTTCATAAGTTAATCAATTACTTTATCCTCAATGTTTTGCTTTTACTAAGTATCTCTTTGGCTTTTCAGACATGTGAGTGGGTGGGGGAAAAGTAAAATAGGCAATTAAAAGGGCTAATAAAAGAGAAACCTACATATCGGTGTCCATTCTGTAGGTATGTACCCAACAGTTTTCTTCTGTATCTGCTTGCTATAGCTGATGCTTTGTTCACCACAAGGTTGATAATTTTACCTGCACCCAAATGATTTTGGTAACCGAACTCAAAAATCAAGTGCCTGTTTTTGCATTAAAAATAAATAAATAACATGTAGGCTTTAAATGTATGTGCACTATAAAAAAACACACACTGCAAAAATTTTGTTTCAGTTAATCAAGAAAAAAAAGTGTATTTTTTGCAGCATAAGCAGTAACTGATTTATGCAAATTTGAAAGTATACATCAGCATGGTCTACAAAATTTAACACAAGGCTGTTTATAGTGTTAATTGGTATTTACCTAGAGTCATAAGCTGGTTTATCCCTGCAATAATTCTGTCACACTCTTCATCTCGGGTCCTGGAACCCCACTCTCCATCCAGAGGTTTGTAGAGCAGCGTTCTACGTTCATCATCTGTTAAAGGAACACTTGTTCCCAATTCTTCTGGAAATACAGCTAAAATGAAACACCAAAACTAAATAAAGCATCTTATGTAATCTTCTCAAATATATATACACCTGTTCAAACAAGAAAAAAAATAATACAAAGATACATGTAATCAGAGAATCCTCAAAGTGGGAAGGGACCTTTAGAGATCATCTAGTCCATGCAGGGTCAACCTAGAGCATGTGACAGAGGACTGCGTTCAAGTGGGTCTTAAAATTCTCCAGAGGAGATTCCACAATCTCTCTCAGTAACCTGTTCCAGTGCTCTGTCACGCTCAATGTCAAGAAATTTTTCCTTAAGTTCCTGAGGAACTTCTGGCGTTTCAGTTTGTGGCCGTTTCCTCTAATCCTATCAGCGGCCAGCACCGAAGACGCTGGCTCCAACCTCCTCACTCCCTCCCTTGAAGTACTTACAGACACTGATCAGGTCCCCTCTCAGTCTTCTCTTCTGCAGGCTGAAGAGGCCCAGCTCTCTCAGCCTTTCCTCATAGGGCAGATGTTCCAGGCCCCTAATCATCTTTGTGGCCCTGCGCTGGACTCTCTCCAGCAGCTCCACGTCCCTCCTGCACTGGGGAGCCCAGAACTGCACACAGTACTCGAGGTGCGGCCTCACCAGGGCTGAGTAGAGGGGCAGAATCACCTCCCTCGACCTGCTGGAGACGCTCTGCTTAATGCACCCCAAGATCCCATTGGCCTTCTTGGCCACGAGGGCACACTGCTGCCTCATGGTCAACTTGTCGTCCACCATGACGCCCAGGTCCCTCTCTGCAGGGCTGCTCTCCAGGAGGTCGGTCCCCAGCCTGTAGGCATGTCTAGGGTTATTCCTGCCCAGGTGCAGGACCCTACACTTGCCCTTGTTGAACTTCATAAGGTTTTTCACCATCCAGTTGTCCAGTCTGTCCAGGTCCCTTTGGATGGCAGGGCAGCCCTCTGGGTTATCAGCTATTCCTCCCAGTTCAGTGTCATCAGCAAACTTGCTGAGGGAGCACTCTGTCCCTTCACCCAGGCCATTGATAAATAAATTAAACAGGATGGGGCTGTTTAATCACCCCACAGATGCACACTGCATCTTGAATGTGATGAATATCGGCTCGTGCACTGACAGGTCTCAGCATTCAGCTTCCCCTAAGCTTAAGTGGGGCGTAGGTTCACCTTCAAGCCTTTCTAACAGCACAAAAAGATCACCTTTCACAACTTTGGTAGCATTTCTGGCTATTTCCAACATACAGCCGTGCTTGCATACAAAGAAGAAAAAAAAAAATATCTACATATACACACACACATATTGTTTTCACGGAATCACACAATTATCGAGGTTGGCAGGGACCTCTAGAGATCATCTAGTCCAATCCCCCTGCTCCAGCAGGGACCCCTAGAGCATGTGGCACAGGGTGGCATCCAGGCGGGTTTGGAAGATCTCCAGAGAAGACGACTCCACAGCCTCTCTGGGCAGCCTGTTCCAGGAAATCCATCACCCTCCCAGGAAAGAAGTTTTTCCTCACATGGACACAGAACTGCCTGGGTTTCGGTTTATAACCATTACCCCTTGTCCTATCACTGCCACCACCGAGAATAGTTTGGGCCTCTCCTTTTCCATGGAAATATCACAATTCATTTATCTGCACCCTTATATAATTATGATCTTCGGGTACAAATGATTTGTGGGTTCCTCCCCTTTAGCCCTTCCTGCCCAACAGATACGCAATTATTTTAGTGGCATCACTCCCTCCCCTTTTTTTATATATATCCTCTTAAGGCAAATTAAATGATTGTTTCATACCGTTACTTGGTATCAGCTCCATGTCCCAAGGACTCATCTTCTCAGTATCCCCGTTGTCCCAGCTTAAAAATAATCACATGAAAATTATGTACTAATTATGCTTAACTGCATAATTAGTTCATCGTTGCAATAATAATATGAAGTTTTATAAGAAACTAGTGCAGTGAAACGCATGACTGAATGTGATGAAAGCATGTTGCTTCAATCAGTATGTCAAATGGAGTATCTAGTGAAAATAACAGATTGAAGAGAAGTTTGCTAACCAGACATTGTAGCACTGGAACAAGCTATCAGGATAATCAGGCTGAAGAGGTTCCTGGCTTTCTATTGTTCCAAACCACCAGGCATCATCTATCACTGACCGGAAACGATCACCTAGGTAGGAACACAAAGTAATTTCATCAATACAAGGTACCTTACTCCCGTCAATAAAAGCAGCTTTTAGACACCTCTGCATTGATCTTGAAAACAGAAATCTCTTGTAACACTTGCATCAACAGGCAAACATGATTTATAATCACAATTTTTTTTAACAATACTAGTAAATTCTTTCTGGAGGCTGCTTTGAAACCGTAACAAAACAGTTAGCTATTAACATAAAAATGCTTAATGATTTGTACATATACACATTATCAATTTATATAAATGTACTCCTTAAATGCAGATGAAGACATTTCAATGCTGTAACTTCTTTAAAACTAAAATCTGCTTGTGTTAAATACGCTTCCTTTAGATGATTGCTACTGACCTCCTCCTCTTGGGTTGGAGAAGTGTTTTATTTTATTTTATTATATAAACAGCTTCTTAAATTAACTCAGAGGTTCCTATCCTTTACTGCACAGGTGATACAACTAATAAAAAATAAATTTATTTAATCTCGTTTAAAAGGTTAGCAGTCATTTACTATAACATGAAACAGTTTCATAAAAACATTCACAAAACTGAGAAAAAAAGCAGCACATTAGAAAGAAAGAAAG
This sequence comes from Eudromia elegans, assembly GCA_003342815.1. NCBI lineage: Eukaryota > Metazoa > Chordata > Aves > Tinamiformes > Tinamidae > Eudromia > Eudromia elegans. The sequence continues at coordinate 2,666,860 of PTEX01000074.1, read as the reverse complement.
AAAAAAAAAAAAACATGCTGAAATAAAACTGCTGTCCATTCTAACACCTTCCATAACACACACCACAGAATTTGGGAAAAATCTTTTAGTTAAGTATTCAGTTCATTCAATCCAAAAACAAAGGTAAATTAAATTTGAGATTTCAAAAACCGCACTTTTAATAGAATTTGAGGAATATATGCACACTTTATCTACTGCTGCCATATTTGTTCTATTTCTATACACCTACATGAAGGGAAAAAACATCCTGCCCAAATGTCTGCTGCAGATGCCGGAAGTATGAGCAATTATACACTCTCAAAGACATTCCTCTTTCTTTTCTGGACTTTTTATTTTATTTTATTTTATTTTAACTTAACGGATTGCAAGTAATGCCAAGAGAAATACCAAGCTTTCATTAATAGTCCAAATTGTACTGAATGTAACAGAACAAAGTATGTGAAATATCTAAAAAAAAAAAAAATAGATAATGTAAGCAACAGTTCAGCTTTGTTTATTTCATAGGAATGAGCCACTTCTAAGACCTGTTAAGGAAAAATCTCCTACCATGGCATTCCCTAGTGATCAGCTTTTATAAAGATCAATACGTTAGCTTGATGAAATACATGTTGAGCTTACAGTGGCTGCTATGCAAAGAACAGACATTCACACTTGTCTATGACAAAAGCTGCAGCAATTTTAGTGGAATAAGTTTTAGCCTAAGTACTAGAACTCTTGTGAAACTACATGTAATAACAGATACAATGAGAATCTCAGTAAAAATAAGATAGTATCACAAACTCCAGAAGTGCGTTGCTTTCTAAAAGCATTTATATATATTCATATAAAGATATAATACCAAAGAATCCTATGATCTTTTTATATAAACAGATAACAGAGTTTAGCAAAATGTTTCTTAAAAACACAAATACAAAAAACATAGCACAAAAATGTAATCAAGGATTGCTATCAATAAGCAATGATCAAAGTCAAACCATATGACATGATTGGAGAAGTTTAAAAGCTCAATGCTTTAATGACCTACAAAAATGTAGGTCAAATTATTTTATTACAAGTGAACAGTACAAATAACAGCTATAAAAACACTGATTTGTAGACTAACATGGCAGAAATCAACTAGATGATATGAAAAGATGATTTGTAAAAGTTTGGTGCTGAAGGGCTATGATAACAGTTCAGAAGACCTGGGTAGAACAGAAGCAATCTGACGATTTCATATTCTAATGGTTCAACATAGAAGAACAGCTTCATTCATGGTACAGTACATACTTCAAAACAGAAAGGATGATCTATTTTCAAGGAACACTTCCACACTGTGTTCCACTCTGTGATAAAACAGCCTACAACTAACTCAAAGGACACGAGCACACACTGCTACACTAGCCAAGGCGTCAGTCACGTGGTAGCACTCCAGAAGATTGCTGGAAGAGCAAGAATGGCTTTAGCAACATCTTTGGCCACCTCTACTTCAGTATGTCCCGTGCTTTCACAAAAGAGGAAGATCTCACCCCCACTCGCAGCCCCAGAGGTGGGGCTGTACACCCAGCTCTCACACACAGCCGCAGCGTCACCAGCTACTGGCCTGGAACCTGCAGCACTTACAGTGAGGGCTGGATAACAGGCTCAGGCTCCCGAGACTCTCCCGCGTCGCTCTGATGCTCTGCATGCTTTCAAGTTTATGAAAGTGCGCTTACCAGCCCAGAGAGGAGATGCTCTCTGTGCCCCCACTAGTCTTAGGAAGCCCAAGGGTGGCACTACTGAGGTCCTGCTCACCTCATGGCTAGGCTCTTCACACATGGGGAATGGCGGGTACCCTTCCCACAGCTGCACCGATCTTGGGGGCAACCACAAATAGAGGGGAGCAGACAGAGAAGACCATGGCAGATCCATAAACAGCCAGAAAGTCAGCAAGGCGGGGTGAGATCATAGCAGGCACTGACCAAGCTTGTCTCTCCACAGATCTTTAAACTACACTGATCTTTAAAGGAGAATCAAGTACATATGTACAGACTTGCAAGTCTGGAATCATTACCATATTCTATGTAGAATTGAAAATCAAGTGTCTTTTCAGGCAAGAGCATGAAAAATATGAGGTGATATGGCAGTTATTAATATGCTATTATGTAATTTATAAATATGTTATTTAGGCATGCACCCCGAGTTAAGCAAGGACATCATGATGTGCGAAGGACAGGTGGATCAATCCATCTTTCCTGGCAAAAACATCTGATAAGAAATAAAAGAGCTTTTAACATCCAGCTGAGCCACCTTCTCAGTTCACTTAGCTTCAGTGAACTCAGGAGAGTAGAATCCTTCAACAGGAAATGGCAGACAAAGACTAAGGTGGCAGAGTATTTGTTGAAAGATATGTCTGTTCAGGAACAGCTGGTAACATAATCAAATAGACTAACACAGTGCTGCACTGAAATCCTGTTGTTCTGCATGATGGTTTGTTTGAAGAATAAAAAAATAAAATAAAAAATTACCAAGTCAGTGTAGCTAGTTGCTACTCACAGCTGCTGAATGGAAGAACGGCAGAAACTGAGCCTTAAAGTATTCACTGCAAGTTTACAAAATATGTTTAACATGGAGATCTGGTTTAAAATGGAAGACTACCGATGCTTAATCTGCAGAGCGTATCACTCCACTGAATATACCCAGCCACTAGAGAGGACTTAGAGGTACCAACTTGTTTATAAACACGGTACCGAACACAAATTTCTGCATTAGGGGAACGGTGACTGACTATCCTGAACTCTGAATTCAGAGTCAATAATACTTGCTTAATCTTTTTAAGTTTAAAAACCCATCTAAGGCCGTTCTTAGAAAGAGAACATATATCCTTAAAAAAAAAAAAAAAAAAAAAAAAGAAGAAGATAAGGAGACCGGAGCATACTTTTGCTATATGAAGCTTTTGCTTCCCTTGCTAAGATTTCCTTGTTCAATGATGGTCTTTCCCACTCAAAGAACTTTCCCACCCAAAGATGTCCAGGAAGAAGATCTGACTGCAGGACATACCTGCAATGGACATGCCCTAGTATCCACCTCTTTGAAATAACTATGTACAGGCAAAGAAAACAAACTGGCAGCACGCCACTCTATTGTGCAGTTCTGTATTATAATTATATACATGTCAAGGATGCTAAGCCATATGGAGCTGAGAAAGGAATTTAAATGAGCAAAGAGAGATGGAAAAGGCATATTCTTTATGCAAACTCTTTGCAAATTTATGAGTATAATTTCAAATGGTTGAAAACATGTTGCATATTTCCACAAATGAACAGGACTGAAGACATTTTTTTCCTAGTACTGATCTAGTCATAAAAGGCCTTTTAAGCTACAGAGAACAAGGAATATATAGAATACAACAAATCAGCCTCCAGAAACATCGTATTTTAAAAACACATACATTCTTAATTCCTTCCTGCAAACAGGTAACCTTTTCTTTGTACTTAATTTTTTTTACAAATCCCTATCAATACTTTTGTTGCTTGTAACTTCAAAGGTAATGTGGGACCCTGTATCTAAAAGCACAGAACTTCTTTTCTAATTCCAGTCTGGTATTTCAAATTAATTTACTACAATCCACTTTTTAATAAGTTACCATGAAAACAGAAAAAAAAATGAAAAAAAAAAAAAAAAAAAAAAAAGAGACTCATCACATACCTATATTCCACCGCCTATGTTTTGCATCATCAAACTGCTGCCTCAAGACTAGAAAATCTATGACATCAGGCATATCGTGGTACCTAATTACAACAGAAGACAAGACTATTAAGTGGTAAAATAGTAAAAGTCTACAGAAAAGCATACAGAAATTGAATGACTATATTATTAACATTCTAACACACTTGATCTCAACACTTCAACAGTAAAAGCTCAAGACATATCCTTAACGGTATCTTTAAAACAAACAGAAAAAACCCACCACCACCAAAATCTCATTTTGAATATAAATAGTGCTTTGAATCCTGCTTCTCTTACTTCATGGTGAATGATCCTCCAGTCAGTTTACCCGTGTCTGGGTCAAGAAAAGCTAGTTTTAGACAGCAGAGAGTTGGCAAACCCACTTCATACTTAATACCAACTATTTTCATCAGCTCTTGCTCCTGAAACAAACAAAATGTTATGTAGCGCTGCTCAAGTTAAGACAACTCTCTGAAACACTAAAGTGTGAGTGTACTAAAAACACTACACTTATCAGACCATGCCAAAACCAAGTATTTAAAGTTTGCTCTCTCAAACAAGAAGCTGTTTTCCAATATGACGTATTTTTAAAAGTCTGTGCTTAAGTACAACCACAGTAATAATCAAATACAGCATAATATTGACATTTGTCCAACAGATCACAGGAAAAAAAAAACCCTCTGAATTCTGTGGACTGTCAGTTAACTTTTCATATCTTACAATATTATAGCATTAAGAACATCAATATCAAGAATCTTCTTTCAGTTAGTTTCCAAACTTCATATCAAGACTCCCAATAAAAAGCAAAACAGTCATACCCGCAACTCCATTTTATGCCATGGTTGCTTTTTGGGGTTAATGCTGTATATTTTGTTCTTCTTAGCCATCACAACGTAGGCCTCATGACCTTGCCGGAAATAGTAAACCTAAGAGTGAAATGTAACAGTTAGCCAACCAAACCCCTGAGAAGTCAAACTAGCAGCATCCTCTTGTCACACACTGCAGTTATTCTCTTCCATCACTGAAATTTTCGCTGTTTTTCCCGCTTAAATCACAAGTCCTCAAAAGTTAAGCAGTGAACAGTTTTTAAAGATTTTTTTATACAAATAGCTTGGCAAAGTCTTGCAACACTACAAAAAAAGTATCTGTCAACTTTTTACATTAGTAGTTATGGAACTGTCATATAGTAATATTTTTTAATGGAGGGAGACTCTACAGCTTCACATTTAAGCTCCAAATTTTTTTAATCCTTTTTTTTTCCAGAGTATTTGACACACATAATACCCTCCTAGGAAGGAAAGAGCATGGTAATTACAGAAAGCACGAAATCTGTCAGAAACTACTATATACTTTAAGAATCTAACTGATAGGAAGAGGAAAAGAGGTTACAGAATGACAGATCTAAAATAGTAACAATTTAAATCACACTTTGAACATCACGGCAATTGTTTCCCATAAAACACATCTTCAAGTAGGAAATAACTCAGTTTAGTTGCATGGGCTACAATTTCTTGTACACTCACTGTTCCTGTTAAATCTCTCCCTAAATTCAATCCACAGCTTAAAAATGAATTTTTTTTGCCTTTGTAAGCAGCTACAAGCATTACATCTTCCTTCTAAAACAACTAATGAGAAGAATACTTGGAGTAAAAAGATCAGTGTCTTTTTCCAGGAAATTGTGCTTTTATCACAGTAAATTCCTGCTTCTACATAATTTTAGTACTCAGACTAGGTGTTCCTCATGGTGCTAACAGTAAAATATTACAATGCACATTTACTCTCTTTGGGCAATCATGCTGGCAAATGGCAGCCTCACCTCTTTGCTAAGCTTCCGCTGCTCCTCAAGCCACAAAGGTCTGTAAATTTCACTGATCAGAAAGGGAAGAACAGGGCATGTGTGCTTTTCTTACACACTCTGTACAACTGAACACAGAACTTCTGTCATGTCGCTACTGTTTGCACTGCTGTAAAAGAGGAAGTTTGAAACCCTCTCTCCTCCCAAATCTTACAGACGGTGTTAACCATTCCACTAAACTGTTCAAAGGCCCTATGAGACTTCTCATCATGCTGTCTTGGGAGTAATTTAAAATATTCTGACAAGAAATGGTATTTGATCTCTGAAAAAAAGTATGTGGATGTTGCTGAAAAAAAAAGAATATGCTAAAAGAAGCAAGAATATTGAAGAAAAACTACAATACCTCATCCCCCATCTGTGGTACAAATGGGCATCGCCGCGGAATAGGATCTGTAATCCATGCTGAGGGCAGCCATTCTTCCAGCGTCAAACCATTTTCTGCCAAAACTCCTACAGGCAGCCTCTGGAGAAAATGCACAGAAAAAGTGAGTATGAAAAAAACCCTATTGCTTGTGGAATTGCTGTGTTATGGCAAGTATACTATCGAAGACAACTGCTATGTAAAAGGGAAAATATTGCTCCTATGAATTCTTACTGAAAAGCTTTCAATAACAGCACTTAATAACCAGGAAGAGACTAGTCCCAGTGAATTTACCTAATCACTTCCAAAACCCTACAACTTCTGCTAGTATTTAGCTCCACAAACTAATTCTATGTTCAGGTTGTTTGGGTTATTTTGGGGGTTGTTTGTCTTGTGGTGGCAGCTCTTTTCAGAGTTTGATGTCTCTACGACATTAGATGCCTCATAGTGAGAACATAAGGGAAGAAACCTTTCTGTATTTATCAACTGCTAAACCATTCACAGTTTTATTAAAGCTTTTAAGCATATCATTCCATCCCAAAACCTCTCATCTAAGCATGAAAGTCAGTCTATTTTATCCGCCTTGACGCAGAAAACCACCCCCACCACCGATCTTCTCCTAGCCTTACTCCCTTTTATATTCTGCTTTAAACTGATTTTTGGTCAAGAATTAGAATTAGAAATGTAAGCACTTTTCAAGATCTGGGTAGCCTGGTAGCAGTTATGGAGAAGGATGACGTTCTGCTTCTACTCCTCAACTCCTACCACTCCGTGTGCCAGTCCACAGAGACCTCATTCCGCAGTGATAAAACCTCATTTTGATTCAGGTGCAGTAAACAGGAGGAATTTCCCATCAGTCAGACCAAGAAGCTCTCTAAATAACCTGCCAGGAAGGTGGCAGAAGCTCTACCACAGGAGACTTTGACGACAGGCACCTGCCAAGACAGGTCTACACAATCCTGTCTACGGGATGGGCAACAGGGGTATCTTCTGACAGTTGCTCCAGCCTAGCACTTTGTGCATAAGATGCCCTGATGCACTAGGTCATCTCTAAACAGCTGAAATACCTTACGATCTCCTTATACATTAAGAATCAAAGACGTCCATCGAGATAACTGGGATCAAAACGGATATAAGAATTAGATCACGTAGTTCAGCCTTTGGAAATATCAGGCAGTCACCCAGTCTTATCTATTATATTAGAGACTAAACTAGAGGATTCGCTCATTAAAAAAATAGAACAACAACAAAAATCACCCCATTAATAGACTTTTTTTTTCTGATTCCAGACCATAAAAATATCAAGATACTGCTAATAAAAATGACTGCATCCAATTAAAAAATTCTAATCAAAGAGTAAAGATTGCCACCTAACATCCTGCACTTCACATGTTAGCCAATGCTATGGCAACCTGCATTTAAAACAGCTTTTTGTCAGTCTATCTTCTCCACTCTAACGTAGGATAAAATGCTGAAATAGTGATTCTAAGGATTTCCTAATTTTGTAAGATATTTGGTTGCTTAGATGATACAGTTATCTCCTTAGATACTACAAAAATCTGAGTTACAAGTTTATGAAAGCCATTAGCATCTACCAAATATATCACATATGGTCTCTATGAGGAACGAAACCAAGTTAACCAAATCTAACATCCACTTCATATACACAAATAAGAAAAACAAAAGCCACAGAGAATTTCATGCAGCGCAGTGAACAGGAATGACATGACCATGTTAGAAAACAAGCAAAATCAATCAAACAACAAATTATGATCAAGAGAAATTCCTCTTGATGTTATTTATGTCAAGCACAGTGCAAGCAGCATACACCGTGGAATTAGGAGATGAAAGCATATGGCTGTGCAAGTCCAAAAGCAGCACAGCTGAAAAGACACAGACACACATTCTACTCAATACATCTGTCTGAAATAATACGGTGTTAAAGATATTAGAAGTGTTAAGTAAAACACCTCAAATTTGAAATGGTGTCATTACAGCAATCCATCATTTGACTTTTAAGAGGCAGTAATTATCATTAACATTAATTAGGTGTAAAAGTCAAGACGTGTTAGCAAATTGGATATTATTAAGTTGTATACATAACTGAAACAGTCATCTGATTATTTTTTTGACTGTACAAATAAGGATCTAGTGATACCCCAAGTATATCTAACCTTCTGTTTTCTCTCTTTGGGTTTCCTCTTCTTTGGTGATGTTGTTGGTCCATCTTTTTCCTCATTCCCTTTTTTCCTTTCTTTCTTAATTTGCTTCTTTTGCTTTTCAGGTCCTTCTTCATCCTCTGAACTACTTTCTGCTTTCTTTGTTTTGAGTTTAGGGATTTTCTTTGGTGGTTGCAGGTTGATCCCTGCATCTGCCGTCCAGTCGGAATAATCACTAGAATAGTCGCTAGGAACGGAAGGTCAAAGAAAAAAGAAAGTTAAGAAACAGAAGTTAAAATCAATTCACAGTGCTATGGTTTATAAAATATAATCCAATGCTAGATAACATTAGAGTGATGCTTTAGCCACCTACAGTATTTTAAAATTTAAAAGCAGTATCTAAAATTCCTTATTTAATCTACATTTTAAGCAGTCATAAACTAATACTGAATCACTTCAAGTTAATTTTTGTAAGATGCTCAGCTTCTGGTATAACAGAAAATGAATCCAATGTCACTTGGTCAGCTCAAGAAAATGTTTAATTCTGGATATTGTTCTTAGGGCTTCCATTTTTGAAGAGCTTCCAACAGAAGTTAAAAACCACACTAAGGTCAAGGAGGTAGCACTTGATGCACTTTAGTTATCATTAAGAAGAAATTTAAGGCGGGTTAAACTATCACACTCTTTGCTCTCTAATTGCAAACCAAGAGTCAGTAGAGGCACTTAAACAGTCCAGACAGCAAGTGTTTACTAATCCTAATTAGTTGTTTACAAAAAAGATAAAGGTCTATAAAATTTTCAAGTAGCACTTTTTTCCTGTAAGATATACTGTAACTTACCTAGAGCTGCCATCGCTGTGCCATGCTCTTTCATCATCTTCTGATGTTCCACCACTGGCAACAACTGCTTCTCCTTCCTAACATTAAAAAAATTCAAGATTTTCCTCAGTAAAATAGTAACACAGGACAATAAGACTTACAATCTTCCAGGTTCTCTGTATATATTATCAGAGAATCTTTGCACTGTTTTTTCTTAAAAAAAAACAAACAAAAAAACCCCAAACCTAATTTCCATATAGTCAATTTAATTGACTTATTTAAATAAAAGAAAAATATTTGTATTTCCAAAGATGTGGAAATTCTAAAGTTCTAGCAAAGAAAATCGGGATAAGCTTTAAGTATATTCTTATTTCTCCTTTCACTTCAGCTATATATGTGGACTTGAGTCTATTTATGATCAATTCTCAATGTCTTAAGAGTAAATGTTTTCAGACTTTGATAGATGAAAAGATCAGCAAATCTTAATTCTCTCGACTTTAAGTCACTTCATCTTTACGTCTCTTCCTCTAAAATACTGTTCATCACTTTATGCTGTATTAGTCTGTGCCTGTGTTTATGTATGTGTGTGTACACAAGCACACCCCATTTTTTTTCTTCCATCTCAAATAAAATATCAGAATGCAAATATATGATAGCTATCTACCATATATAATGTCCTATATTTTACACACATGATATTCTATGAATTGTCCTTTTAGCTTTGAATTTAGTTTTGAATGTAACGAACTTACATAAATACATGGGTTGGTTAGGGTTTGCAATTTGCATTCAGAAAGCAAATTTACTTTTTCTATTAAATACTTGTCTCCATTAAGTAGTTTTACTTTTATCACACTTAGCACTCCGTGTAGTTGACCAAAAAAAAAAAAAAAAATCATTCAAACTTGCTACTTTCATAGCCTTTTTATGTGCAAGTCTTCAATCCTGAGATTAACACTATTTACCGTTATCTTCACTCAAATTCAAACATATCTGTCATATCGATTAGGCTCACAAATACAGGTAAGATTTAACATCAAAAACACTCACCTGGGAAAATGTTCTTACAAATGAGTGTGCTGATCTTTTTGACAATAAGTTCTAAGCCAAAACTAAAGCCTTGAAGACCATATGGGAAAACCTAACTCAGCATCTACTTTTAAAGAAGTGAAAGAAAACCCACAACAAAAACAAATCCTAAGTTTCTACTAGAAATAACATTTGATCAGCTGAAAAGCGAGCTTTAACAGACAAACAGAAGCTATAGCACCGCCTCGTGACTGAGAATCTTACATCTGAGGAACTGTGCCCATTTTCTAACTCTTCGGCAGGCCTCGCGGTTTCTTCCGCTGCGTATCTGGTATGATAGTTGTGCTGGTTGGCTTGCTGCTTTTTTGATTCATTAGCATCTATTAAATGATCGTGAGAATGGTTCTGTGAAAACATCAAGTCAATAGTAGGTCACTTTGGAGCACCTATGTTATTAGTATCAGTTCATTTCAGATTAGCATCCTATTTCAAAATAGCAGTCCAAGAAGCAATTTCTGCAGTAGCAAAAAGATACAAGTGCTAATATTAGAAAATTCAAAGCAAGGCCACAAGTCCAAAATTAAACAGCAGCAGTGGAAAACAGCTTAACACGAGCACCAAGCAGTTCAGTACACTCTGAAAAAAAAAGGAAAAAAACCTTTCTGTAACGATGTACCAGGAAGTTCTTACACAGAGTTATTAAAATTCTTTCTTCTTTAAATAGATACACATACAGTTAACTGTAAAAACTTCTAACACCTCAAAATCATACTAAGAAAAATAGCTCAGAGTGAAGGGGAATTATACTCAAGAGGTCAGGATAAGACAAAATTTCCCAGGAGAAGTTAATAAGCCTTTGTAAGTCAGAGTTTACTGGTGCTTTGAACTTTGAGAATGCTGTATCAGTTTAGCTTATACTCGTACTGTATATCACAAGCAAACCAAGCTGCTACATGAGTTTTATGCTGTACAAATCCACACAGTTGCTGCACAAGTAAGATTTTATAGTAGTGCCTTTTTACAGATGCAAAACATACACTAATTTCAAATTTCCCCCTCTACTACTATAAAATGACAATGTGATACACACCAACTACACGGAGTATCACACATAAATGACAAAGTATACATGGATTACATTTTTTGCACAAATTACCAGCTGATAAATATTGACCACTATATGACAGAAGACCAGATAGACAACATCCCAAAATAAACTTCCAGTCGACTCCTGTTAGTCTCTTAACATCTGGATGCTGGCAGCTGGAGACAAACAGCCTTCAGAAGCCTAGGACACTCCTTGGTTGAATGCAAGCTGGCAGCACATACCCCATCTCCCCAGGCTGCTTTAACCTCAGCACAGCAGCGAGGCAGCTCCAAGGCTAACGGCCTAGTCCAGTACACAGCACGTTCTGCCCCCAGCTTTCTGGGGATGCTTCATTTTTGTCAGGCCCTCGAGACTGATTGCTGAAGCTGCCAGGCAGGTCAGAGTCAACTCTAGAACAAGGTGCTTCTCTGCTTTCCCAGAGCAGTAACTGGGAATAACTACCATACACATGGCCAGCTGCCTGTTAGCATCATGAAACAGCACACGAGACAGCAAGGATAACAGAAACGAGATCACATAGGCCCAGTGAAACAAATGAGTACAATACCCTTTGTATTAAGGCGGATACATTTTACAGAAGCTACATGATACCAGGAAAGCTCATCTGTCTTATGTTTCTGGAAATAAAAAAATCTCCAAAAGTCTACATCTCCATTTCTATCTAGAGGTGAGATTCCTCAGTTGGGTCCTGCGAATATAACCCTTTTCCCTGTTCATACTGGATGCCTGAGAAACAGACATGCTTTGTATGGCTTTTTGGTTTTGGAAAGAGTTCTCTCCTTTGGCAGTTCAGAGGTTCACAAAATCAACTGATCAAATCAATAAATAAATAACCTTTCCTTCATGGAAGCACCTATGAAAACTGGAATAATCTGTTTGGGGAATGATCCAGTACCACAGGGAAAAATAAATCAGTAAGTCATTGCAAATAATGAAGAGAGTCCGTGAGGTATATTTATCATACATCTTGACAAAAATGTATTAAATATCACTCCTACTTGACACAGCATTGCCAAAATCTTTTGAAAACCTCCCACTTGGGTAAACTCTTATTACCTGTATTTTACAGTGGTAGGTTTAACCAGTTATTATCATTTATAAAAGACCCACGGACTCAGAGGACGCTCTCAGTGGTGTCCTGACAACCTCCAACTTTGAACACTATATTCACCTATCCGTAACACCTGGAAGAAAAGCTTTGCTTTCACACAGGGTGGTAGGAATTTTAAAGACCTCTGGCTATAATAATTTCACACTATTTTTTTCACCAGCTGTTTCTATTCACAAGCTGAAAATTGTCCCTTGTGAAGGCAGTGGGAATCAGTCTATATAACTAAGTTCAACAGGGTTGGCTCGCAAGCACACGTCTGGTACCAAAACGTGACCATCAACAGATACCTGCAACCTCCTTAGGACTAAGGCAGGAAAATCTCTATAAAGCTCTGCATATGCCTTTCCAACATTATGCTTTCTATTCATCGGCTTGTCAGATAATCTATGTAATTGCTTTAATTCTTGACTGGACACACTTCAAATCACTCGCCAGAAAAAAAAAAAAAAGTATTTAGTGATATCTTTAATAAATACCTCTATCTTAAATTAAATATTCTTCAACAACTGTGAGCTCTCCACAGGTGACAAATTTAAGAAATTTCTCAAACTGCTAACACATAAAACAGTTATTACTGTAACTGTATTGTACTGTACTGTATTATTCTGGGGGACAAAAAATTACACAGTACTTTCCATTTCTATCTATAACCTACCACAAATAATATTTATGTAAAGCCATACAGCCAGTACAAAGAACAGCAAGGAAAATGTTTATATAACTATGTTACTAACCTGTATTAAGAAAAAAATACAAAAAAAAATTGGAAGACCATTTTCTGGACTAGAATAAGCCTTCTCTTCCCAGGTCTGTATATAATTTTGTGACTAAAAAAGGGGACAACAATTCTAGTTCTTCATTCCAAATGCTCAGAAATTACTGGGCAAAAATGTGCTTATGTTAATCACAAGAACAAAAAAAAAAAATTGCTAAAATCTGAGCAGCATAGCTAACTGACACTTAACTGCTTAGGACCAAACATCCTTTTCATAAATTTGTTTAGCTTATTAAAAGCCTATTTGATACCTACTTATTTCTTAGTCCGAGACCTTTCTCAAGAGATTTTCACTTCTTCTTCAGAAATCTGAGTGTTCCAAAGAATGATAGATTTAACAAAGAATCAAATAATCGGAGGAAATAATCAAAGGAAAAATATCAGATTTCTTTCCTGAGATAAATGAAGGGCATATTCTCTTCTGGATCAATATATGAAACTGAGAAACCTTTTGTTTGTAGGATTTTAAGGACATAAATATGTATAAAGAAAAGTTAGGATTCAAAAGCATCCAGTGAAACCTTTAAATTATGGACACTATTCATTTTCTTCTCCAGAAACAGTATTTTAAGCTCATCCATTATGAGTTTCTTTTCTCAAATATATAATACAAGTGATTGCCAAAAACAAGATGCTGGACTAGCGCACCAGCTCATCTGCTCTGCTATTTTTATGCCCAAGCAGTATTTTAGGGAAACTATAACCCAATTAGAAATTCAAGAGTAAGCTGCTAGGAATGCACAGAACAGGAAGGATCATTTGACTGCATGTGCTAGCTAAAGAGAAGGAAAAAAAAAAATCTCAAGTAGTGCAACTGTCCAAGTATATTTAACAAAAGCCTAGAAACAAGCACCAAAATCCAACCTCTCAAGCCAAGAAATAAAACTACCTTAAAAATTGAATTTTTGAGGCTCATCTTCTGTTACTTCTAAGACAAGTTACCAAATACTAAAATGCCCCTGTAATACACTAATGTGGCTTATTATGGCTGCCTCCAAACCTTGAAAGACAGTTTATTGCTATGTACAAAAACTGGTAGATACCAGACACACATACACAAGATCACAGGATCTGGTGTAAATGCACTTCATGGAGACTGCAGCACTAAAATTAGAACATCATTTCTGCAGATAATAACGCACAGAATTTGAAATGAGACTCATTTAAGAAAAAAAAGGAAAAATTATTAGAGGACTGCTGAGCAAGAAGAATTACCCTCACTTTTGCCAAAAACTTTACTATGGTTGAATGACAAAAAGAAGCCAAACACACGAATTAAGCTTAGTAACTGTAGAAACATGTTCACCTCTAATTTACTATTTTTTTTGCATATAAATTTCATTCATCATTATTAAAAAGAATTACAGGAGCACTCCTCAGTATCTGAAGTTTACTCATTTTCAAGTTGCTTTCAATCTCTGCCCTGTTCTCTCCCTGAAACTATCAACTACAACAGTACTACCACATCCAAAGCAGTTCACCTTTACCAAGAACAAAGAGATGCACAAATAACCCTGATTTATAATTATAAATGCATTCAAGTTATATAAGTACATCAAGTCAATTATGATGAAAAGCTTCATTTTTAATACAAAACACTTTATGCCATGGTTTTTATCTATTCAGTCCTCTCTCTCCTGTGAGTAAAGTACTGGCAGCTCCAGTAAAACACACGGCTTACAAAATCCCATACAAAACAGCATCATAGTTATGAAGGTACTATGACAGAAAATACCTGATTCTTTATCCATTATGGGTTATGTGCTTAAATATATTTAACACTAAAAAAGAGTAGCAGAATGCATTTGTCAACATGTCATATTCCCAACAGCAATTTTCCAACAGTCTCCACTACCAGATTTACAGGTCTTCTCACTTAAGGACTTCTAAAAGCAATCGCAGTTGCTTATTTAGAACATAGTTAAACATCCACAAACGTCCTCATTCTGGCAAGGTAAACATATATTTCTGTGTTCATGCTTCTTTAATTTAAAAATGAGAAAATAAACTCATGTGGCCTAAATACACTGAACTAAATCTTATGGCTCTTGCAGTAATAAAGTACACGTGGTTATTTACCTTAGGGAAAGCAGGCATTTTGTTTTCTCTTTGAACGTGACTTATTACATGCTTTCTTTTCTCTTCTGACCGATAAACCCTTATTTCTTCTTCTCCCTTTGCTGTTCGCCATTCTTCTTGCCTACTGGAAAAAGAAAATTGAGATGTTAACTTCAAAGCTAAATACTATAGCTGAGAACCTCTCTTCTAGCCATGGAATAAATGTTTGGTGCTTTTAATATTCTTTGAGTAGCAATAGTTTCTCTCTTCAGAGTTAGAATTCAGCTTCAAAGTCATCCTTTCTGAACATAGTAAAATTTAAAATAGCAAGTACTGAGTACCCATTATGTTGTGTTTAAAGGACATCCGTCTGACTTAACTATCTCAAAATCTATGATTCTCAATTCAAAATCAAGATTCTGGGGAAATGTCCACACAGTATCTGAAAAAAATGAGGGTAAAAAACACAACTGAAAAGTACCCTCTCTTGGATGTTTATGGGACAGCAGTTTCTAAATGCGCATCTTTATACCAGCACAGTGATTCTGGCCACCAGTTATCTCCCCTTCAAAACATTTTTTAAAACTCTGAACATTCAAAAGGCATTTAGATACTTAATAATTTCAACTGTATTTTAGAAAGCTAGAGCAGCTTACTTTCATCAGTAAAACAAGAAATCCCTACTTGCCACACTCAGGAAAGTATGTGCCACAAGTGTCCATTACTAAAAGAAATAAAAGGACTGCGGAGAGCTTTGGAATTTCATCTCAGGCACATGCTGGATTAGGTCTGTGCCCCAGCCTTCTATGAAGGCCATAATACGCCAGGGACCAATGTCATCAAATCACCACAGTCTTATGCTAAGATAAGCAGCTAGATCCCAAAGCATACACCGGTTGAGTTACTCTCTCATCTGCTCTATCAGCATTTTAAAATTCAGGATGTTTTTGATAATTCCAAGACTTTCAAATGTCATGGGAACAACAGCTGATTTCAAACTGAAACTGATGTTAATAATGAGACCACTGAATAGCTAAGTACCACAAAATCTGTACTGCAATAACACAAATTCCAAAACCGTTTAACTAAATTTACCGAATTGAAATCCACTGCAAATTTGGAAGACCTCTGTTTACCTAGCTACTCCAGAAGAAAGCTCGGGCACTACAACCCTTCGACTCCAAGCCACAAGGTCCCGCTCAGTGGCTATTTCGCTTCTCGGTGCATTGCTGTGCATCTGACGCACCCCTTCAATTTGTCCACTGCGTCGCAAGCCTATATTTGGAGGCGAGTGCACTTCTGAGGTAGAGCTTATAGAGCCTGAAAAGTCAAAAAGTCATAGCTGTATTAGACCTAAAATTCTAAATGAAAGGAAAAAGATATTATTTTAGAAGAAAGAAAATATTAATTGAATAGAACAGTTGCAATAATATCCGTAGTTTCCAAAACTCAAACTTCTTATGAATCTATGGAGCTGCAATATTGTTTAAAAATTCATACTGAAGAGGAGCTGAGACATCAATACTCCAAAGTAAAACAAATTATTTCACAGGTTCATTGTTCTTTAGAAGTGCTTCCGAAAACATTTACAAAAAGCTGACTCTTGCTGCTGCACTGCAGATCTATTTTATGATAGGCTGAGCTATCTTACTGAATCTAGATATTCCTTAAATACAAAGTCCACTACCTCCACGAAGCCACAACACTGGAAATTACTAGGAATTGAAGTAGCAAAATTTGCCAAGAAAAAATTGAAAAAAAACCCCCACAATAAATAAATTATAAAACAACATAAAACCCATGATACTCCAAGCACTAAAAAAAAGAAATTGAACATGTTTCCAAATCTTTCTGCACACTTTAGCTCTTTTGGTAAACTCACTCACTCAGGTGGGTCTACCACAATGATTTTTTTGGAACTGAAGTTTACAGAGAAATTTACTGCTAGACAAGACATTGGAATGTGAAATAGTTGTACTGAGAAACAAGAAGCTCTTTCCTTTTTTTTTTTTTTTTTTAAATCTTCCATTTTCCACCACAATTCAGATTCCCATCAAGTAGCGGGCCAACTCCAGACTAAACAGGAGCACATTTTTAGTCACTAGAAGCATAGTTTGTAATCACAGTTACTGCAAATTCCTCAGGAGGGATTTTAAGGCTAAGAATTCTCTTTTTTTTTTTTTTTTTTTTTTTTTTGTGAAAGACAAAAAAGGACGGGAAAGTTGTACTGTTTTCTATAGCTCCAAATCTCCCTTCTAGTAGTTCAACAAAATGAACATCATACCTACTAGTATGCGACTTACCTTTTCCAATTGTTAGATGTTTCAATAGGAAAAACAAAATAAAAAAGCCAGTAATTTACCTCTGCTTATCCGGCTGGTACTGCTAGTTCCGGCCTCCCCAGAACGTCTCTGATCCTGTTCTTGCTGAAGTCTTTGAATCATGCTATCCAAAGGACTAACTTCTTGATTTGCTTGTTGACTAAGAACTTGATTCAAACCTATGAAGTAAAATAGCAAAAGAAAGTCTCATATTTTTTTTTTCTTTTCTTCCAGGAGCTACAAACTGGGTACCTATATATTCGCCTTGAACTTCAGAAGTACAATATATATAAGTACATGTTTAAATATGGGCTAATACACACATTAAGAGTCTCATTTTTTAAACCAGGTAGATTTTTTTCTTAATATTAACAGCATTAATTTTTGTGGGGGCAGGGTCAAGATGATCCTAGGTTTTTGCATCTTCATGGGATCTTGAGAGACATTTAACTGAACCATCAGTTAAAAAAAGCTTAAGTTGAATGAATTTCTTCATTTCAAGAAGAGGAAGGTTTGGCAGGCGCTATCAGATATCCTCCTCACTCTTCTTGCAGCTGTTATCTCATCAGTCTGTTTCCTAGGTTCTCTGAAGTAGGAAGTCTTACCCCAAAAAGATCAACTGAAAGCTCACTCAGCATCTTATACTATTTCAATAAAGAAATTATGAGTTCTAAGTAACTGTTGTGTTAGCTACTAACTTGAGTGAGGACAGGACATTCACAAGGCTTTCACAAGCAATGACGACCAAGCAACTCCTAAGCCATATGACTCTTAGATGCTATACAAACTCTTACTATTAATGATGAAGAAAAAGTACAACATGAGAAGGAAGGGGGAGGAGGTACCAGGAATATTGTATACTGAACTGGATACTTTCATACCTGAAGATGTCACTCCCATCTGAGGAATAAGCTGCTCCTCCCTGCAGTTCTCACGACCAGGAACTAGTCTCTGATACCTTGCAGGATGAGGGTTGCCATCCACATCAACCAAAAATGGGGGAGGCATCAGGTGTGGAGCCTGCTGTGTCTGCTCATCCAAGACAAAGTTGTTGGCATCACGGATAAGGGGTCGATAATCACTATGAAAGAACATCTGATCTGCTATCTGTAAAAAAGTAATTGTATGATTTTTAAAGAGCCTATGAAAAAGCACACAAAGCCTGTCTGCTCAAGTACCTCATACAGTGTTATTGGCAGTCACTTCTCTAAAAACAATGCTGTAAGCTAATCTATTTAATTCCGTTTAAAAGGGAAATTTTAACAAGCCTGTACTACTGACTTTCTGTATTACACTATGGGGAGAACAATCCAAAGGTTTGAGGGTAAGAAGTATTTAAAGAACAAGGAAATATCTAACAATATGTAGTTATTTGACACAGCAGAATATTAATAGGTTACGCATTATGATGCATATAGACCTGATAATGAAATCTGTGTTAGATTTCCAAGAGCTATGGTGTGCAAAGAACAACATGAAAATATTTACTGCTTACCACCTAGTATTTTAACACAAGCAGCCAAACACACATATTCTTATATTTGAAAAAGTTCCACTAGATAAAAAGCTGAATTCTTCAGATGCAGATTTGTTTTCAATTTTTGCCATTTCCTCACAATTAGTACTAGATGACTTTGCCACAGGCACTCAGGACTGTGGAATTCTTTTGCCCAAACAAAGGCTTATGCTCCCACCCCTCATTGGCACATGCATTGCAGTGTCCTGCAATCAGAGACACAGTGGAGTACGAGGAGAAAAGTGACAGCAGAGAGCAGGGAGAATAGCAGATAGACTACACATCCCAACACTACTCTCTGGAAAGTAAATCCCTTTGAGGGACAGTTCATGCAGACAACTTAACTTCAAACAAATAAAAATAATACTGCATACAATGACAATACACTAAAAGTAGATTTCCAGTGCAGCATAAAAATGATTAAACAATTGATCAAAACTGTACACAGATCTCCAAATAATCTTGTTATAGGCTTTAACAAAGACAGATAGAGTTTGGACACAGAAACACCCAAATTCTGACAGAATGTGTTCTGACTTCTGCAGAGTATGCTCTATCACAACCCAGGTCATAACCACGTCCTATAACTTTTAAAGTCAGAAATTAGTTAGACAGACATGGTTGTGCCATCAAGAGACTGATCTCAACACAAAAACTAGGTTACCCAGTCCAACATGAGAGACCATCAGGAAGAAAGGATGATGATTAGCACCTAATATGACATCAAAAAGAAATCCTAGGTGTCTACCTGCATACAAATGACACGAATAAAGAACATATAAGAATCATCTGTCACACAAACTCTTGACTATGCAAAAAAAAGACTCTATCCAAAAGAGTAGTACACTCAAGAAAACTGGAGAGATGCACAGAGAGATGCAATGGCAAAGAGGGAGTTTCAGGGCTACTCACTGTGGATGAAGACAAGATCACATCCTATGAATAAGAAGCCCTGACTGGAGTAGGTATTATGGCCAGGTTCTTTACTAATTAGGAGAATGAACAAAGTGAAAAAGATAACATGCACTCTCAGGAGGGAAACCATCATATTTCATCAACAGAAATCTTCTTTCATCAAGACTAGCTTAACAACTTTGCTTCTTCAGCTCAAAGAACTATCTCACGATGATGCAGAAAAGTCCTCTAGGAGGACTTGAGGTTTTGTGCAGAATTGTAACAGCAGAATATCCAGTACTTCCATCCAGTGCAATCTTCCGATTGCTACTAAGTGCTTTCTACAGTGAAAAAGCAACAGTTCCGATGGCAGGATCATACAGGCTGCCAGTTTTACTGTCATTAGGTTGTACCCCTACGACCTCTCTGCACCCCACCAGGTTTTGTAAGCAAGTGGAGGATTTCAAGATCTCAGATTCAGTGTCCTCATACCAGAACAGTCTCTAGAGCAAGACCTACAGGGACTTATCTGTATTTACCTTCCCATATACTCTTTATGCAAGCAAAGGTGCAACAGAAAGTAAGTAACATTTTTCCACTCCGTGAGATAAGAAAGGCATTTAACAGAGTTCCAGGCTCAGAGCAGCTCTCAGCAGAACCCTGAAAGAAAGTTCTGCTGGAGCCTGGGGCTCAGAGACCTACGCCAACGTAAGGTCCTGTCCTCGGGCCATGTGTCCTTCAGGATGAATTAGAAAACCTTAATGCTCACTTTCCCACATGTTCAGCACACCTGAATCTATTAAAAATACTAACAAACTGAGCTTGCTCTTCTGCTTTTAGAGATCTAGTTCTTGACAAAAACAAGATGCTACACCACCCCCAAGTATCTCCTACACATCCAACATCGATTTTGCTGCTCTTAGGAAAGCTTTTTAAAAGATATCTGAGCTCTAGCAGACAGATTGGAAGGTCCTTTGCTTTAGTTACATGTTCAGAACCACCAGTTCCTCCAAAGCAGCAAACCTGTACAAATGCAATAAGGTAACTTGCAACAAAGAACAGTTGTTCAACAACAGTTTGGGTTGTCTAAAGGACTTCAGGCCTTGGATGGCTCAGAGACAGAGGTCCAATTTTAAATTAACTGAAAGATGCCTTACGCTTTTGGGTAGCTAGACGTCCTTGAAAAGTTCCCCACCTAAGCAACGGGCTCCTGAAATGCACGTTGCCCTACAGAGCTCAACTAATCTCTGATGAGCTACAGAGGCTCACAAATCTCAGCTGAGATGGGCTCAAGGTCTCCTAAACTGGATCAAACACCAGGAGTCCAAAGCAAGCAATAAATGTGCCCTGTTCCCTGGAACATGTCATCTCTCCTCCAAGCCCCAAACAAAAACAGTATATCCCATCATCATGGCCAACATCAAACTAAAAATGTCTCCTAGGAGGTTTAAAAAAAAAACGACAAAAAAAGCAATAATTTATAAAGAAAAAAAATTATAAAAAAAGCTTAAACAGACAGCAGTCTTAATGAATTAGGAAGCACAGATAGTATCCGATTATAAAACAAAAATATATACATAGATCACGAAATCTCTTTCATCAGCACCAATATGATTTTGCTAGAATTGTCATCTTGAGCACAACATGTGAAGGCATGAGAGAACAGGACACGTGTCAACAGACAGGTTATCACACTCCTTTTCCCTGCAAAAATTCTGCCTCAGAATGTGCGGAAATCCTTTTAAAGTCCCAAACATATCCTCTACCACTACGTATTCTCATAAGGCAAGCAGCTGGGGGAGACAGGGAGGCAGAAAGCCCACCTCCAAGTCTTTAAACACATTTTTCCACAAAGCAGATCAGAGGAAAAAAAAAAAAAAAAAAAAAAAGTGGAAGGAGGTGGAACCCCACAGGAAGATCTAGAGGATCAGTCAATGACAGATTAAAGATAAATAAATAAATAAATATTCTATTTCTTCTATGGTCAATAATGGTAAAAACACTTTGGTGCAGTTAAAACCGGGAAAGACCATTTTAAATCGCTCGATAAGTGAAAAATTTGAAACAACCCTGCAGAGAAAACCTATGAGAAAAAAGAGTCCCTAGAGTGTAAAAAGTGGAAAAAGCTGTTTTCCTTCTTCAAATAGATCTACTCTCTCAAAAACTAATTTATCAAACAGCAGTGTAAAAAAAAGAATCAGCGCTCAGGAAAGGATCCAAAGATTCTTTGGATTCAAAGGAAAGGACCCAAGCTCAGGATCAGTGCATGCTTACAGAAAAAAGTCGAGTTGGAGGCAGGAGACCTGCACGGATGGGCAAGGAACTGCTCGGTAAACATAATGAGAGAAAGAGCACACACATAATGTGGAAGAAGGACCAGGCCACATGGGAAAAACGTAGGAACATGGTCAAGGAATGCAGGGATGCGTCAATGAAGGCCAAGGCCCGTTTGGAATTAGAATTAGCAAGAGATGTCAAGGACAACAGGAAGGGCTTCTACAAATACATCAGGAGCAAGAGAAAGACTGGGGAAAATGTTAGTCAGCTGCTGAATGGGGAAGATGCCTTGGTGATGGAGGATGTGGAGAAGGCAGAGTTACTAAATGCTTTCTTTGCCTCATCTTCTCTGCTAAGGTTGGTCCCCATGGACTAGAGAGTCCAGATATGAGAGACAACCAAGAGAGCAGAGGACTTTCTGCTGGTCAGAGAAGATTGAGCTAGGGATTATTTAGGCAAACTAGATGTCCATAAGTTTATGGGTCTGGATGGAATGCACACGAGAGTGATGAGGGACTTGGTGGGGGTTATTGCTGAGCCACTCTCCATCATCTTCGAGAGGTCGTGGAGAGCAGGGGAGGTGCCAGAGGACTGGAAGAAACCAATGTCATTCCAGTCTTCAAAAAGGGTAAAGAGAAAGAGCCAGGAAACTACAGGGCCCATCAGCCTCACCTCCATCCCTGGAAAAGTGATGGAGCAACTCATACTAGAGACCATCTCTAGGTATGTGAAGGAAAGGAAGGTGATCAAGAGCACTGAACATGGATTCACCAACGGGAAGTTGTGTTTGACAAACCTGACAGACTTCTGCGACTGGATAATTGGCTGAATGGATGACGGGAGAGCTATGGATGCTGTCTACCTTGATCTCAGCAAGGCTTTTGACACAGTCTCACACAACATCCTCATGGGGAAGCTCAGGAAGTGTGGCTTAGATGAGCAGACAGTGAGGTGCATTGAGAACTGGGCGGATGGCAGAGCTAAGAGGGTTGTGATAAACAGGACCGAGTCTGGTCAGAGGCCTGTGGCCAGCAGTGTCCCCTGGATCCAGTGCTGTTCAACTTGTTCATCAATGATGAGAGCACAGAGTGTACCCTGAGTTTGCAGATGATATCAAACTGGGTGGAATGGCTGACACTCCAGAGGGCTGTGCTGCCATACAGAGGGACTTGGACAGGATGGAGAATTGGGTGGAAAGGAACCTCATGAGGTTCAATAAGGACAAGGGCAGGGTGCTGCACCTGGACAGGAATAATCCCAGGCACAAGGACAGATTAAGGGCTGACCTGCTGGAAAGCAGGTCCAGAGAAAGAGATTTGGGAGTCCTGGTTGACAAGTTAACCATGAGGCAGCAATGTGCCCTTGTGGCCAAGAAGGCCAATGGGATCCTGGCCTGCATCAGGAGGAGCGTTGCCAGCAGGTCAAGGGAGGGGACCCTGCCCCTCTTCTCAGCTCTGGTGAGACCGCACCTGGAGTCCTGGGTGCGGTTCTGGGCTCCCCAGTACAGGAGGGACATGGAGCTTCTACGGTCCAGCACAGAACGACCAAGATGATCAAGGGACTGGAGCACCTATTGTATGAGGAAAGACTAAGCGAGCTGGGCCTGTTTAGCCTAGAGAAGACTGAGAGGAGATCTGATCAATATTTGTAAGTAACTGAGGGGTGAAGATAGGGAAGAGGGGGCTGTGGTGGCCAGTGACAGGACAAAGGGTAATGTGTGCAAACTGAAACACATCAAGTTTCATGTCCATGAGAGGAAGAACTTCTTTCCTGTGAGGGTGATGGAGCCCTGGCACAGGCTGCCCAGAGAGGTTGTGGAGTCCCCTTCTCTGGGGATCTTCCAAATCCGCCTGGATGCCACCCTGTGCCTGTGCTCTAGGAGTCCCTGCTGGAGCAGGGGGTTGGACTAGATGATCTCTAGAGGTCCCTGCCAACCTCAACCATTCTGTGATTCTGTGAAACTCATGGTCTGCCACAGCAGAGACAAAAAAAGCTATCGGTATCATGCCCACTTTAAATGTTTCTGAATTGCAGAGGACTGCACAATTCCAAAATAGTCAGAAAGAAATGGAAACCTGGAACAATCTATGGATTATGGTGAGAGAAATACTTCTTCCATAACAGCATGAAAATCTGGAAAAGTAGAACTCTGAAAGGCAGGAAGACCTTGAGATTCATCTTCTGATAACCCTAGTCTTCCTTCCTTGTCGATTTTTCCTTCCATTCCCAAGGAAACGGACAGGTGGACTGATCTATAGTAATAGTTGAAGGATGGCAACAACAATCAAGCACCAGGTATTTCAATTAGTAGCTGTGAAAATGGGAATTTATTTTAACATTGCTGTAACTAGTATCAAGATTAAGAACTGACGACCTACGACGGAAATGCAGTGTTTTACAAGGCAAATATTAAAATCCCTTTTGCTTTCTCTCCTTCAGACCCATGTGGTGCTTCGAAGACTGCCCCAAGTTCAGATATCCAAAGCAGGATCCAGCACTTGACCAACAGTCAGGTATCTGCAGCAGAAGGACTCGTGGGCCTCCAGACTAGGGATCACATAGTTCCTGGGGCTCGCTCATCAACCATGCAGGATTGGTAGAAAGAGAAACCTCTCCTGTGACCAGGGTCTGTGCCAAGTCACCCAAATGTAGAATACACAATGGTAACTATGATAGTAGAATACAGATATATTATTTTAATTTCATATTGCTGTGTAAACCCCATGACATCCATGCCAGCAGAATGTCTTACACAGACATAAAGTTGTATCACTAGAATGCAGAGTAACAAATATCAGGAATCAGTTTATTCATTAGAGTTGGGGGCAGTTTTACCACAAGGCCCCCACCCTAATCCAGATTTTGTCTTAGAACCAGAAAAATATCTGAAGTCCAATGAGTTTTAATTAACATCAATTTCACTTCAGTCTAGTTATTTTATGTATGAAGATGTGTTACTATAATCCTGTAGACCCCTCAGTTCAGGGGTGACTTTTTTTGGTGATTCTCATGCAGTATGTTTCTGTAATTTAAAGAATCTGAAGCATCTCATATTAATGGCTAAAAATATGCAGAGATATATCTTCTGAAAATAAAGCTCTCAAGTATGCACAAATACATTCAAAACAACAACAAAAAATTTCATTTTCATCTTGCACTGTACCTTGTCATATTTGCTACTGGAACCAAAGCCAAAAATCAGAAGGTGACCATGAGAATCAGTACATGCAAAATGCTGTCCATCAGGAGAGCACTTGCAGTCAAAAACTGCACCGTGTCCTTGTCCTTCAATCTGAAATACATCAACATACAAAACAATTAAGTTACCAGAAATAAATTGTTTTAGGTTATGATTCTCAAAAGAGTGGTGATGTTGAAAATTACACAAAATCGGTACAACAGTATATTCATAGATGGAAGTTACTTTAGCACATAAGATTCCATTTTAGCCATTCACTTTTCAGTGAATTTTGTGATAAAACTCATGAAAGATGCCAAATTGATAGCAGGAGAAACGGACAGACTTTATCCACAAAGCAGGCACGGTATAGGAAGTAAGAATAAAAGCTCCCCTTGAATGTCCTGCTCGTAAGCCTAACCAGAGAGCTGGGTCCTTGGAGGGCCTTAGTCACTGCACCCTTTCCGGCCTCCGCCTTTGCACTACGCTAGCTCAGCGGCGCGGGCTGCCGCGGTGCTTTGGGCACCTGCCCGCTGCCACGCGCGCCGACGCGACAGCCCGCGCCACGCACCTCCGCTGCTGCCTCCTCCTCTGCATCCCTACTCCTGCCCGGCTGCTGGCGGAGGCTGCACTCTGTGTAGGTCTAACTCCAGTTTTTAAAGGAGAACTGCAAAGATTTTAAAAAATGAATTTTTACCTGATACTCATTTTCTGTTTTCCAGTTCCATTAAGCCAGAACAAATGGGTTTTTGTTTTTCCCTGCAACCTGTCAATCAAGCAGAGGTGACCAATCACCACTCTGAATTTTCACATCTTCAGCACCTCTTCAGAACGCCCCTCACTATTCTCCCCAGCAAAGCAATTTTGCATTTCCTTTAGAGAGAGACCAAAAAACCTCTTTCCCTAACTGTGGTACGCCTATACACACTGCCAGGAAAGGGAAGGGAAAGAAAAAAGAAAAAAGAAAAAAAGGTTGGGAAAAAAAAAAAAAAAAAAAAAAAAGGGAATTCCATCTGCAGACAACACCACCATGCACTTCCACGGCACCTTCCAGAGACCATTGGCGTTGGTTTTAAGGAACTAAGCCTCAAAACTCCTAGTGAGCTAGTACTGTTTTACCTTCCCAGGTTAGGAGGCTCAGGTAAGAAGTCAAATCATTTGTGTGTGGCGACCAGACACATCCCCATCCACCCCTCACACGCTCCCAACGCAGAGGCTGCCTGGGCTTCCAGTCACGTGGCGATGGTCTCTCAAACAAGAAAAGCGAGTTTGTGGACCCGCAAAAAGAAAAAAAAAAAAAAAAAAAAAGGAACATAAACCAGTGCAATATTTATGTTCTATTTTGCTCCACGTTATTCCCAAGGAAGGAACTGGAGCAGGAGGATCCTACAGAAGGAGATGGGAAATAAAAACAGAGCCTCAAGCGAGTGACACTAACGTCCCACCAGCTAGGGCGGCGGAATCAGTATCGGCTAAGCAAGAGCAAGACGCCACAGCTGAGGCACTGCTACAGCCCGCGCTGCTCCTGCTCTGCAGGAAGCTCTCCTGATGGGAAGGGAGAAGGTTTGGGGAGGCAGGCAAGAGTCGGAGGGAACATCAGTGGGAATGTCAGCCAAAGATTAGCACACGTCCACAAAGTTTAAAGTGTGAGGAAGTGTTTGTAAAAAAACTTCTGATTCCCTCCCTACCCCTCACAAAGGAGCCACATAAAGTGCTGAGCTTCCTAATAACAATATCCTGCACAAAGAGAAGCTCAGGGTGCTCCTAAAGGCTGAGATCTGAAGACTTTCACTGTGCAAGCAGAACCATGCAGGTGGGGGGCAGAGAGCTTTGGTAAACATGGCGAGGCAGGTGACGGAGAACTATCACACCAGGACACATTTTCCTTCTTGGAAGAAAACAATCCCATCCATTCCTCCTGAGGAGAAACTCCCGGGATTAAGAGTGAAGCGTTAGGTTAAGATTTTCCTTTCTGGTTTAAAAGAATAATGATCAACTATTCCCCAATTCAGGTATTGTTTTATTCTATAACACAGTCTCAGGTTTTTGGAAAGGACAGCAATCAGATCCTTCAGTATCACCCTTTAAATGTTATGTACAAAAACTTGGAAATAAAGATCTTTAATGTTGTAAGAAAGAAAAAAAAAAACTTCTAAGATGTAACTGGTATTAAACATTAAAGGGCAAGGCCTGCCAGGAGTGACATCCAGTTTTTTTTAATAATAATACTTTACAGTAAGATTTCTTCAGTAAAAAGCTAAAAGACCTGGTCATTTGCAGGAGGAGCTACACATTAAGTTCCAGAAGTGATATGCACAGTAAATCCATAAAATCCTAAGTAAACTTGATAAGAAACTCGAATAAAAAGTTTTGGGTGTTCCCCCCATCCCGTAAAGTACAAGGACTATATGAAAATTGCATCTCCAAAAAAAGAAAAATTGTCTGGATTTTTCTCCCTGCTGCCTAAAAGGATATCAAGGGTAGGAGGTCGGGGAGAGGTAGGAGAATACTCACAAAAGCAAAAAAAGCACTGGCCTATTAACAGCAGTCAGGAACACGGATGAAATAAGGGAATTGAAATCTATTCTCTTGCTTTCAGTTTTGACCAGAGTTTCATATTCCCAATTAAGGGAGAATAGTGTTGTGAAATGGGTTCAAATGTTAAGTCTCAATCCATAAAAATCATTTATTATATGAAACCAGAGAAGCAATACTTAAGGAGGAAGTGACTTGGGCAATAAGCCATCTTCTAACCTCTCAAGAATGACAGCATGATAGTTAAAAACTAGCCTTAAGTAAAACAAGAGAAATGAAAAATTGAATAAAATATAAATTAGAAAAGAGAATATCAGACAAATTTAGCAGATTTTGTTCAGTAAGATACCTAATCTTGTATACCAAGAAAATACAATAATTCTAGTCATCTATTAACAGTGTCATAATACAACATCGAAAATTTAGTTCAATGGGAAGAGATGGTGATTACTGGAGAACTGTTCATTAGATAAACTTGCTAAGGAAAAGATAAAAGTTACAAGCACTAAAAAGACAAACAGAGCTGAAAGTATGTTATTGGCGAGGTTCCTTAATGCTGCCCTTTTTATTAGTGACTACAAAAAAAGAAAGAAAGAGTATGGTGATGAGACGTCCATTAGGAGATCACCCTTTAGAAACAGAACTGGGACACAATACAGGATAATACTGCCTGAAACAATGAAAAATCAACAGAATAAAACACAACAGGGCACAGACCCCATAAGGCCTGTAAGGATATCTAAGGTACTTACTGCTGACAGAGTCCCACCTTAGCTCAAGAGCACCATGCACATGCAGCACACCTCCCCATAGAGGTCAGCAGCATTGCTTTAAACAGCTAATGAACTGTAACGATGCTGCAAGGCAGATAGTGCTCTGTGTTATGGGACAGGAGACTAAGGTTGGAATCGGGAGGAGAAGGATCACTGGATGCTCGCTGCAGTGGATCACACAGAAAGCACCAAGAGAAACGAAAACGTATGAGGCCCAGGAAAGAGAGAACATGAGTGAGCAGGAGGACACGTGTGTTAGACAAGCACACGGTGCTAAGCAGGAAGACTTCTAAAACCACACGTATCATTTTTGTTTTCCACCTTTAAAATTAATGAATTCTAACTAGAACAGACAGAGAGGAGTTTTGTCACTATTCAGATAACGAAAAACCTGCAAGTTCAGCCTGTTAGCAGGACTGCTTTGTGCACATACACAACGTGTTTAGAAAGAACTATTCTACTTAAATATGTATGAACAAATGAATATTAATTGGGAATAACACTCAGATTGGAAAACTTGAGTATCAGATTCTAAAAAACAGGAATCTTTTTGAATACAGCAGAAAGGTCAAGATAATTGTTCTTAAAACACATGTTCTTAAAACACAGAACTCTTTTATACTTCATTAAACTCCATCATAGCTGCCTTAAAAAGGACAGTCCCCTGCTACTGCAAAGTTCCTTGCAAGTTCATATTCTTAATTGATGTGAAGAACAACCTTTGATCACTGCATGCTTTCATGAAGCCAAAAAAGACTACAGACTTTGCAGAAATTTAGGAGAGGTTGTGTGAATTTGGTGTGGAAAACAAGAGGTTTTTTTGCTTTAACAAAATATTTTTATTTAGCTAGTAGGAAAAAAAGCTAACAGAACTTCTAGGCTGCTTCTAGATCAAATGGTAGAAAAAGGGGCAAGGAACAATTAAACTGAGACTGAAAAGTTGATTAAAAATGTTTTTATCTTCCTAGCATCCAAGTCAGCTACTTTTTCAGGGATTCTGAAAGGTAAACACATCTGTGGAAAGGCTTGACAGATCTCCGTACTGGAGCCTATAGATACGGGAGGGCGAAGGGACTAGTTTTTTGTGAATAAACAAAAATTCTGCAAACTCGGTACTGGCTTCTGCTTGGCCTAGTAGAGCACTTGGATGGATTGGCTCCTGCAGCTTCTCTTAGCTTCTAAAGCTTCTAAGAGGAGCTTCCTAAGCTCCTCTTAGCTTCTAAGTCATTTCATCCTTCAAATGTGCTCATAGACTACACAGCCTGATGACCTAAGCAAATCTCATGCAATTCCAGCAAAAATCTAGTCTCTTCAGACTTCATGAAAACCACAACATAGGAAATAACTTGTTTTACATCCCCAGGAAAAACACTCTGAGGCAGTGACAAGCCTTTTCAGGCATTACTCCAAAAATATCACCCCATATGGCAGAAGTCCATGCACAGAGCACTCTGTACTATATGGAACATAATCTGCCATGTCTTTTTTATGATGGGACACGGACATTTAGGTTAAAAATAAAGGAGAATGCTTTCAACAAAGCTAAAGAAAGGGGAAAGAGACAGGGGAGGCAATTCTGGTCAACTGATCAGCGAGCAGCAAACAACAGGGTTAATACTCTTACAGCTTCAGGCTTTCTCAGGCTGCACTGGAAGTAAAAGCAGTATCAAAACATCAAGAACCACCTCAAAAAGATCAGGGAAAAAGGAAGCTTTCTTTCACAAGATGATTTTGTCTGCTTTAATTTCAAAATTAAGATCAGCCCTCAGAAGATTAGATAGTAAAAGCATGAGGATAAATAGCTACATGGTGGCACCGCATAGTAATCGCCCGTCATGTGAAGTGCTTGCTCAGAGCTCAAGGACGGAGCCAAGGAGCAGTTCTCTGAAGGAGCTGGAGCATGCAGAAAAATCTGAATTGCAATTTAGTAGCCTCTGCTTGATTGACAATTTGCAGGAAGAAACCCTTCTGACTTCAATCAGTAGATGCTAACACTGACACCATAAATTCCTCCAAATAAGGATAAAACGGCAATAAAACGATTAAATCATCATTACAAGTGTAAAGTGTGGGTGTGTGGCGGGGGAGGAAGCTGTTCACAAAAACAAACAATCTCCACCATGAAACACATTACTAGAGACAATTCTATCACCTCCAAGGTGGTTCCCAATATCTCTCACTGATTTATACAATAATAAATGTGGGCAGAAGAGGAAGAGACATCAGGGAGAGTGGGGAGGAAAACAGCACATCCAGAAAGTTCAGTTCTCCCCTGCAACCTCCACTGATACCAAGTTGGGTCAGACTTCCCCTGTGCAGTTCCAGAAATAAATTAAAAAAAATCCTTAGGAAACGCTTAATTTGACCTTTATTTGGTCAAACTTTCTATACAGCAATTTTGCTTATACAACACACATGGAATAGTTGCAAATAATTTTATATTAGTTAGATACCGGCTGGCTGCAGACCTGGGGACCGAACCTCAGACATTAGCTGCAGCCGTATCAGCTTTTTTCAGCTAAGGTGCCTGAAATTGCAAGCTTAACATTAACATGCAGACTAATCACTGATTTCAATATAAAACATTATTCTGTGTTAACAGGTTTACACTGCTCAACTAGTATCTAGCTAGGAAAAGGCACATACTGAGTACAGTCATTTCACAGACTGAATGGAAAGCCACAGTAATAATTCACCTTACTCAAACTTTCTGACATGATAGGTGAAAATACACATTTTTGTAGGTTTAAAAATAAGTTTAACACCTCAAATACAATTGTCCTCCTACATTGTATGTCACACATTTGCTGATTTTATGCCTACATTCTATAAAGTATGAGCTATGGCATTAAGATACCATTTGGAAGAGCAGCAGCACTGACCGAGCTTTGTAAGTGTAGTGTTTATGTAACCAGAAGAGAGTGGCTGCTGTTCTCCACAGCTACTGCTTCAGGAACACCCAAACATAGTCCCTGTGGTGGTTATCAAATAAAATCTTAGATGCAATTTTGAAATTACATCCTAGAGTTCATGCGCCTGACATGGATCAAAAGAGTTTTAAAATGAAATTTAAAATCAATTCATAATGGATATGAAAGTAACAACACAGTCTTTTCTCTAAACATTATATTACACTGTCTGGGAAATGTACTTAGTAAGCACGTTTGCCTGAAGATTGCCTGACCAAGTGTTTGTATTTTCCCGTTTTTTAGAATATGTTCTCTTTAATTCATAAAAATAAATGAAAAAGGTCACACTAACTAGCTGGTTAACACGAACAAATCTGTTGGTACAAAACTGGTAGCTTGTCAACACGGTCAATCCCATAGCAGTTTATGAGGGGGGCGTCTTTCTTTCAGAGATGGCTGTTGCTACAACACGTCATTCACCTCAGCCAGGTGAAAGCAAAAGAACCACCTGTACCACGGAACTTCTGTTTTTACACACTGCATGTTTAATGGGTTGCTTTTGAATAGCAGGAACTTAAGATTTGCCATATCCCTTAATGCCCTTTTTAAGAGCAAATTACTGCATTTAATCCAGACTTTATTCTGAAATAATTTACTTCCAGAAGACAATTTCAGATGAAATAGCACAAAATTGTATACACTGGCATTAAATATGCAACTGAGAAAAACTTTTAATTTGCTAGAAAATTGACACTTTTTACTTCAGCTGCTTATACCAAACTCATTTTAATGTCTTGCTTTTAATACAGATGGGATTAACCATGTTAATGAGACCAGCCAAAACTGTGAACAAGTTGCTTAACATTTTGTTAAATAAACATTAAGTGCTTAAGTCCTTACACAAAAGTCATATTTACCATCTCTGCTTCATCATCTATCACTAATTGATCAGCATACTGACAAGAACACATGCAAGGCACTGAAACTTCCTAGTTAGTGGTACAAAGACTAGTTACATAAAATATAAGTGACACATAATTTACATGAAAGTTTTATGGTCCTAAATATGAGCTTTCATCAGAAAAGTGCCCAGAAAAAAGAGAAGCAGATGTTACAGAGACCTGATTAAAATATGCCTGAGTTAAAAACAAACAAACCAACCCACAATTCACTTACCCCTGCCCAGGAGACATGAAAATCACTAAGGAATCTGACCCTACCATAGAAACTACACCTACCAAAGATGATGTGGTCATTCTAAGTCTTGATGAAATACGCCACACATCTTACATATGGGATCACAATCCTTCAAACACAGCAAAGAAATATAAGAAATGTAAATCTTCTCCAAAAAGGATCTAAAAGGCAGGTCAGCCTCCCCTCGGACTTTGCAACTTAGAGCCCTCTTTTGCTGCAATCTCCACAAAGTAGGACACAGGATGAGGGAAGAACAAAGCACCACTTCAATGAATGATATTACGATGCTGTAATAAACTATTTGTTGTTCCATAGGGTCTACCTATCTGGTTTCCAGGGTGAGTAACATCTGCTCAGTGGCAGAAAGGTGAACAGTCAGGTATTTCACGGAAACCTCAAGGTATTGCTTTCCCAGATGTAACAGCTAGCTGCTAAGTCCAAAGAGGCCAGGAGAGGGAGGAAACGGGCATGGTATGTTTTCTTTCTCCTCCTGGTAAAGAATCAATAAGCTTACCTCACATTGCTAGCTTACAGAGCTGAAGCTGTAGTGCATTTCTGCTCATGTATTGTATATGATCTCATGAAATACGCTTTGACATTTAGAAAGAGACTCATCAACAAATTCTTAATAGCTGGAGATATCAGTGTGACCTTTCAGTGTCACAGGCTAAAGTGGTTTAGCTTTTCAACAAGTCAGGATAAAGCCATTACGGTAGGAAGATTTCTAAGCAGTCAGCTTTGTCAATTCAACACAAGACTCCAGAAAATATTCTCCTCTATTAGTCTTTCAAAGTGATCTTCACGACACGCAGAATAGATTAGGGGCCCCTTTGCTCTGAATTGTAAGTGGGTTCCAAAAGAGCACGTTGTAGAGAGCTCTGTGACACTGGACAACACTCCGCATGACCGTCCCAAAGGTAAGGTAACTCAACAGCAACCAGCACAAGCAAGGGCTCCACACGCACCAGGAGGAGACGGGAGCGGGGCAGCCAAAGTCTGACCTCAGCAGACATTCAGGCCACCAGGAGGCCCTTGAGGAACACGAGCAATGCCAGGCCTAGGAGAGCTACTGCAAAGCTTGGCTCAACTACCAAAGGCTCCCTTTGCAATAGGAGCCAAGCCAGGATGGCAGGAGAGGAAAAGAGTTTTGCTTGGGTGGGTTGGTTTGTTCTTTTTTTATTTTATTTTCTAAGGGGGTAAGGGGGGGTGCAAGACTAGTCAATCAGAAGAACCATTTCCATTTAAAGGCATCACTATTTCTAGTAGATCAATTTCTTCATGACCCAAAGATTCCTTCAGCTTCATGAGGTGGGTCAGTAAAACATCACCAAATAGTACATAAGGCTTAAGGTACAATAACTGCAATGTGTCATTACAATATTTGACTGAATTAACAGATCCAAGCAAAGCAACCACATCCAAAGACAGTGCAAATACTAAAGAACCCGTGGCAGCAATGACTGTAAAAACCCCTGCTCTCCTCTCCCCCCTTGTTTTGTTACCACATGATCACTCAGCTGTTCAAAGAGCTATGCCATAAACCAAATTATCCCAGAACAGTTGAGAGAGAGGGCAGTAAACTACCAGCCTTTTCATATACATCAAGTAATCTTTCAGGAATATATTTTTGTATGCTTTTTCAACAAGCCCTTAGGACTAGCAAGAGCTATAAGTTTTTACTCTAGGAGAAGCCTCCAATCTTAAGACTTCATACAGGCTCTGCCTTAGCAAGCCAGTAGAATCAGCAGACCTCAAACCTGTTATATACTGCTGAAAGGAAAAAACAGAGCAAACGTTAACATTCCCCATAAGCACATCTAACAGTATCAGTTTAAAAATAACTTGTCAAGAATACCTGAAAAGAAAGATACTGTCTCAACAATAAGTGTTGCACAGCTTTTGCAACATGGCCTACAAAATACTGTAACTTCAAGAATCCATCTGAAGCCTGAAGGGAACCAAGGCCATTTCCTCCACTTTATCGTTTACCTAGATTATGAATTCTGCACCCAGGAATATGAGCCTAGGACAAGCACCTACACCAACCAGCTGCAGGTGCATGCTTCTCCTCAGTGGCGGCACAACTTTAACAGAAACATGCAGCCTAGAAATTTAGTTAGACATTCTCCTGGATAAGCCACCAATACTGTATTCAACACCTTCACTGGTAAGGACAAAGTAAACCCCGTGTCTTCCATTTCCCAGCTGTACACTTTAACCAACAGGTAATCATAGATGACAGGAGCCAACGGCATCTACTCTTAAGGTCCTTTTTTAGGGCTAGAGGGCTCAGCTTTTGGAAAGACACCGAAACACAGAAGGAATGCCAAGTCCATCCAGGTGCCCCAGTGCAGCTTTGACCAGAAGTCAGCATTTCACATATATATATATATATATATATGTGTGTGTGTGTGTGTGTGTGTGTGTGTATGTATCACCTATGGACCCTCTCATCACGAGGTAACCCATTATGCAGCAGAATTCTCATGCACTGAGACAAACTCATCTAATGCTCTGCATAGTAAACTGAGGTTTTGGGGGGACAATGCATCCCACCTTGGGGATCAAAAACCTAAATTTATATCCCACAATAGTCAAATCCTTCAGAAATGCCTGCTAAAGAAAGTCTGCTAAACACTTATTTGTACCTAGGAAACTGAGCCTGTGAGATAATCTTAACATTTCAACATCAAAGCTACAACCTCAATGCTTCTTAGGAAAAATAAGTGTCAAAAATGTATCATTATTTTAAAAATACATATATCCTTACTCTTATCTCACCAAAAGTGTACTTTTCATTACCATTTATATGAAGTCAGGACTGCCAGGGATTTTATGCTGGCTATAAAACAATACTAGAACCTGTAGATGCATACCCAATTCAAAAAAAGGCCAGGCCTGGATTTCCTGTACTTGAAAATCATTTAACGTCTTCAGAGTTGTCTTAATTTTGATATTCCTACAGCAAATTTCACTTTAGGGAAGGAACAGTAAGGAAAAAAGACATTCCTTGAGTCTAGTTGACTCAAGGCAGAGAAGCCAGTTGCAACCCATGTCACTGAGTGATGCGATGCTTTTAGGAATTACACCAGGCTGTCACAGAGCATGAGTGCATGTGGATGAGTGTGCCTGGCTACTAGGTACCTGCTTACTGACAGTAACTCACTGGATGAGGACACGCAGCTAAGTTTTCTCTTAATTACAAACATCAAAATCTGACAAGTTGGGTTTCTATTTGAATTGCCACTGTGCTAACTGATTTTACAGTAATTCTGAAGAAATTATAAAACCAAGCAAAATACTTTGCAGGTTTTGTTTCCTGGTGGGATCTATCTTTCATCTACTCAAAGCATAAATTACCTTGGATTTTTTCCCTCTAAATTAAATATAAATCAAAAAGTCTATTTAGTTATTACTGCTGTGTAGTTTCACATTCACTGAATGGATATGAGGAATCAAGTCCTTCTCGTAAACTGATTCACATCTCCTGCATCACTCAGATTCTGTGGTGCTGACAGTAAGAAAATAGGTCATGGGGAGCTTAAAAATACCTAACTCTATTTTAGGCATTTGTCACAAGGTTTTAGAAATGGGAACACCTGCCTGGCCTAACTACTGTTAAGCTAAACATTATTTAAGATTTTTCTAATTAAACTAATACCTCCCAAACCTGCCATTTTAATTAAAGAAGCATCTGTTGTGACAAAGTCATCCAATGCTAGTTCAGCTACCACAGATATTGTCCTGTCAGGCAATCATAATGAAAGTTTATTGACTGATAAAGCAGAAATCACAGGTCATCCAGAACAACGGTTTGGCTCTTGCTACTGATACTTCCTGTCTGATGAAAGAGAACCCAATCTGAAAAAAGTTTCCCACATCCCAAATATCTCTGTTTTTCTGAGGTGTGAGATTACATTCTGAGCAAGTCCAAAAAGTTATATAAGAGTTGTATATAAGAGTTGTATCAGAGATATTGATTCTGGCTTATAAAATCATGTTCCCAGTTGATATGCTAGTTAGGAAACCAGGAGAAGTCTACCAAGCCTGTGCAGGATTCATGTCTTCCCTTGCTCTCGAAGCATCACCTGCCCAGCATTCTAAATAAACTGTTTTCCCTCCAGTCACATCTTTTGCAACAGCTGGCATGGAAGACTGGCTAGTGAAATGTCCCCAACTGTAGGGAAAAGCTGCAGGTCTTAAGACACACAACTGGTGCGCCTTGCTCAGTGCAAGAACTATTAGATTAGAACTATTGCCAGACCTACAAATCCCTTCACCTAGCTCAGCAGGCAGATTTTTCCACATCAGTTTCCAGCATGAAGCACAGATCACTAGCTGCTGAGATCTTCTTTCTACTCACTTTAACTGTAAAAATCTGAAATATATCCCACTTTTATTCTTTCTTGTTGTTCGGTTGTGTCACACAGCATCCTTTAGCACACACCTAAATATTTCAGTCTTTCAGAGGGTTGCCTAAATTCAGAAGTAAGGAGTTTAGATTCAATAGTTCCCATATGGATTCGGTCTTATAAATCAGACTAGGTTATCTCAGGCTTTTCCAACCTTACATTCCATGGAAACTATCATACACCAGTAACGAGCAGCCACAAAATGTCAACCTAACCAGGCAACAAGAACTTGAGTTCTTAACACTGAACAGCATTGAGGAATGAAGATCTGCACTCACAGTTCCAGGGTGGCTCTCAGACCCTTCGTAAGGTCAGTTACAGACACCAGTACAGAGGGAACAATAATGAACCTAGGTCAGGGCTGAAGGAGTCTCTTTCTAGGCTTCTAGGATCTTTCTAGGCAAATTCATTTTCCCTCTCCCAAGGTTTGACAGAATTTCTTAAAAAAAATCTGTCCTGTACACTGCATATTTCAAACCTTTTCTTTAGGTTTAGAGGGATCTCCTCTTACCCTGACTTCATTTCCAAATGTATTTTTTCTTTTGTCACAGTTGCTGTGGCAGATCTCTTTTTGGGACAATCCTTTTGTCTCTCCTCCTCCACTAAGGCAGGAAACAGGAAGAAAGCACATTTGCTTATTCTCCAGATTCCAACAAGCATTCAGATTCTACAAAGACTTTGTGCAGCTTTCTCCAGGAGACAAAGTCCGAATTGCACAACACATCATTACCGTGTTGATGAAAAACATATGTATATCAAAGACCCACTTAATACTAAGAAACAGAAGGAAATACCTGTGCCATCCATCTTCCAGAAGAATTAGTTCAGTGCAGAACAGACTAAAATTTGAAACCTGCAAGTGGAGGAGCTCCACACAGAAAGGCTGACAGTATTCAGTCCAATGGGTCAAGGTAGCACGCAACAACATTGTATGAGATCAAGTGACTTGTGAAGAGCTTTAGCCAGATTAAGAATTACCAATGCAAAAATGAGCCAGGTTCCATCTTGGATCTCCAGACAAGAACCAGAGCCGTGAATAAGGATCTCTGCCATCTTGTCTCTTACGCGTGATCTCTGACAATGTAAACCAAGACTCCAACTTCATGTGGATGAAGTATAAAGATGACACTACACAACACAGCCAAATCCCCTGTAATTTAATACGTTACAGATTTAATCTTTGCCCCACTAAATTGGAGTTGCTCTACTGATCTCATCAGATGCATATATTGTATGGTAGGACACAATCCTGTTTCAAGATGGCAGCAAAAGGTTTAGAAAGGTTCTTTTGGCATCTACACAATGCAGAATAATTACCATGTTGAAGTATGACCGGATTTTGACTCCTCTTGCCAAATCCCAAACTATGACATTTCCATCATGTCCAGCAGAGAAGAGAACTCTTGGATCAAATGGATGAGGTTCAAGTACAAACACTTCATCTTCATGTCCCTGAAATTAAAGATACACTAGGTTGAACAGGAGGCATGTCTCAAACACTCGTAAAGGAATTCAATAAAGTAACACTGCAAACTGCAACGTGAAACTCATCCAAGTGCACAGCATACAACTATGCATACTGTGATCACATATTTCTTTTTCTATTTTACTTTTTTCTTCCACTTGCAATTTTAACTGCATAACAAGTACATTAACAAACAAAATACTTCTGCCGTGATTTTAAAAAGCACACAAAGCCAAAAACAACTTTTGAAGCTTTTGATCTTGATGCTTCACAGATTTCCAGTTTGTTTAAGAATAGCAACAGTTAGAAATGTATCTAGACGTGCAGAATTAGGTATTTAACTAAAAGTTAGAGAATTACATTTTTGAAGTATTAGCTTTAAAATTTAACTTAAAATGTTTCTATCTTCTGATGTATCTAATTATTTGGAACTATCTAAAAAAAGTTTTATTTCAGTATAAATACTATTTGATTTATTCTAACTAGAGAACTACTATTAGGATCCATGGAATGATGAGACTGTAATAAGAAATGGTTCAGACTCGGTACTTTTATTCATTAACTATATTTCAAAACATCTTTCATGCTAAATAAATGTCGTAAGTAGCAAAAATTGCTGTCTTCTCTCCTTCTAAGATAAAGGATGGCCAGGGGCAAAGAGTCCAAAATAAGTTTCAAACTTCTCAAAGGACAAGGGAGACTCAAACTCAAAAAAAATTCATTTTATAGGAATCAGCAAATAGACATGTCTATTACATTTCAACGATTTGGAAATGTTTAAGGCATCCTTCAGGTAAAAAGGACACAAGGAATAATTTTGGTGATAGATAGACAAATTCTGTGTTGAGTGATATATCAAGACAGAAGACCTTACCATGAGAATATGAATGAGCTGACCAGTGAAAGAATTCCACACTTTCAGAGTCATGTTGTTTACTGCAGTTATAACGGAGTTGTCATGGCGGTCCCAGGCCACCATGGTCACTTTCAGTTTTGTGATTTTATCTTCGACTCCCTGTACATTTTGTCTAAAACAAAGAAGCAAGAAGAGCTTCAAAGCAATCCTGGTATACTAAAAATACTGTTATTTCCACAGTACGAAAATATTTCTATATTTTGCTGCACTAATAAAGATATCAACACCACGTCTTCCAGAACCTGGACAAATTAGGTAACACGTATCTCAAAAAAGACATTTATAGCAGCTTAAACAATGACTATAGAGTCACAAGGGCTGCAGAGCAATTTTAAAGAATTAATATATTTTTTCCAGATAATGCCCCTTGATCCCTGACGTAACCCATTCCAGACTGCTGTAGTTGGTATTTGCTTATTGAAATGTAAAACTACAAGAGTAACTTGGCCTGGAAAATATTTATATCAGGCAGCTATAGGCACAGAAGTATTCACATGCCTGTGAGTTTAACTTTTAGGCCATTTTGAGTATCATTCTATCACCCTTACTCTATTTTACTCTCAGTAACAACCTGACCTTGTATGTATCTTTTTTAATCAATATGAATGCAAAACACTGGCCATTTTAAACATCATCTATCAGGATATTTCTGAATCACACTTTTGGAACTGTAATTTAAAGATATATCACCACAATTCTCTAATGCATTAAATTGTGGGAAAACATCGAAAGCAGGTTACAACTAAGAAAGCAGACATAAAATACAGAACTTTCAATGTACCATGTATTATAATATGAAACAATATTATATATTGTACAATTCAATAAAACAATAAGTGATTATAAAACCATATTCCTTTCTAGCTCAATGCAAAACCCAGGAGGCTTTACAACTTGGATTTATTTTTAGCTCTCAATGCAACAATTTCATCTTATTTGATAAAACTGTGCATGTGTAGACAAGACCAAATCTGGAATTTCATTTATCCTTCTAGCTAAAAGTCAAAACAGAATTCAACTGTTTATTTCTAAAAAGTAGATTTAGCTAAGTGTCTCAAAGAAGTTTAGTATCTGTGACTGTAATGAAAAAGAATTCATTCTTATTTTTCCAGGATCAATTAAAACTAAGACTTTACAGGATACAAGCTCAAGACACATCACATCCCCCTTGTTTTTACTGTGCCAGTGTTCTATAGACCCTAATTTAAAATGACAGTTTTAAGTATTATTGCATCTGACAGTAACTGACCTTTTCTAATCCAGATTTCTAACTAAACTTTATCATGTTCAGCCACTCTCTTCCACTGCTCTCTTGACCTTTCAGCCATTTCTTCAGCACTACTCCTGATACTTTTTTTCATTATATATTCCTCTTCAAATTATTCAATGTAACTAATGCCTTAAATCACAAAATCTTTCTGATCTATTTCAGTTGGAATACATTTCTTTATGCAATCTAAACAGGTCTAAACCACAATTCCTACATAGACCCTCTTCATTCTCAGGTCTCTTACTCTGTTTAGGAAAGCCTTCCCTTTAGATTGTGGTCTAATACGCAGAAATTTTCCATACTTACAAAGCTTTGTAAATTCTCAGATTACTTTAGCAAGTGAAAACACATTACACTGCCAGTAATTTATTTCCTTTGGCATGCAGAATAAACTAATGTAATACTGCTTTTCTGAGTACGCAGGTTCCATAATAATTGTAAGTATTACTAAAATGCAAGAAGGCTCAGTATTAGATCTGACTTGGTTTTTTTTAGACCAGAAACAAATACCTAGAGATAGATTTGAGATATATATATATATATATATAAAATATATATATAAATAATATAGATTTGATCTGTGATGGGTTTCACATTTCTCTTTTTGTTTTAATCTAATCAAAGTACTTATGGAGCTATTAACAGCACAAGCTAGTTTCCAGAGCTTAGTAGTCAAATATTTGTTTTCACTGGTGTTAGAGAGCTAAGCCAGCATACTGTATATCCAACCTATAACAACTTAAGAGAGCTTTTCTTTTAAAGTCAGCAAACAGTATTTGAATTGAATGAATTTCAAGTATCCATCTGATAGAAGAACATTTCACATTACTTACCCTGCTGGGCGGGTAGCCATATCTAGCAAAATACTTTTCCATTCCCTTCGCTTAAACTGCCAGATCCTTGCTGTTCCATCGCGGCTTCCACTCACAAATCTAACATAATGGAATAAAAAAAGTTTAATCAAGAGACCATAGGCAGATCTGTACAGATAAAGACATACA
Organism: Eudromia elegans; assembly: GCA_003342815.1. Taxonomy (NCBI): domain Eukaryota; kingdom Metazoa; phylum Chordata; class Aves; order Tinamiformes; family Tinamidae; genus Eudromia; species Eudromia elegans. The sequence goes on along the minus strand of PTEX01000074.1, from coordinate 2,625,235 downwards.
TACACTAGGTAAAAAGTTCCTGAACTTAGAATTCAAAATTTAAAATGCACAAAGAAGTCTGGTCATAGAGTTTCAGAATGCTGTACTACTGGTCTGGGTGAAAGATACTGCATGTGGCTCCTTATCTACTTATGACACTGCTCTGGCAGAGATACATAAGAACCCTGTGAGATTCTAAGCAACCAGCTCATACACAGCTAAGGAAGGGGTTTGATTAGACAAAATAACTGAAAATGCCACAAGAGCTGCAAGACTGAAGTGAAGATTCAGGAACTTAGTCCTCTATGATTTGGTAACTACCATGACACTTATTTGAACAACCTTCTTGCAGCTTCTTCTCCACCTTTTTTTTCCTCCTTTTTTAGAGTGCAGGGGGAGAAGACGAAGAAAAGAATGGATGGAGCACAATGACGTTTGGTTTACAACTATTCATATTACGGTAAAAACACACATTAGAACATCATTTAAGAGTTAGTAACTTCTTAAGGAAGCTGAACTATTTTCTTTAGCATCGTTCATACTCAACATCCAAAATTTCAGTGAAGAGTTAGAGGCTAGAGTAGTTAGACAAACATTCTTAGAGCATGGCAATTTTCCTATATCCAACAGTAAATTAGAAAAAAGTAAATATATATTAATACATACTTTGTATATGAATATCTATATCTATACATATTTTAAGAAAAAGTTAGAATATTTTATAATATGCCTTAATTTTGGTAAAATGAAAATACTTTCATTGTTGATTGCAACAAATATGACTGCAAATTTCACTTTGCTAGTGAGAATTCAAAAACACTCTGCTGATATTATAACGACTGTGTTGCATGAACCTATAAACAGAATTTTTTTTTAAATGATTACTTCCAGAAACTGGTATTTGCAGATATCCGAAGCAGGTCAAAAAGCATTTTGTTTACTTACCTGCTACTACTATTAGAAAATTGAATGCTGTCAACTTTGTCCTATATAAAACAAAAATGAAATATCAATATTGATTCCAAATTATCCCTACATTTTAAACAAATATATACATTATTTAAAAAATAGTATTTACAGTATGAAACTCCAACTCTGATATCTTCTCTGGCTGACCTGATCCAAAGAAATAAACCCTAATGATGTGATCTGTACTCCCAGTGGCCAAAAACATTCCACCTGAGAAAAGAACACACAGATAAACAAGTCATAAAAAAAAAAATCTAACATATTACAGCATTTTTAATGTCAGCAACATTTAAATGATTCCATTTAAATTTATAGGGATATGTTAATTCAGGTGTGCCTGTAGCTGAAGATTACACTAAGTAGCAGGTACCGCACATTTACAGTCAGGTAAGAATATATTTAAAAACATATTTATTGGATTAGCTTTTTTTTCCATCTCTAATAATTTGTCTCTGACTGAGCCCATAGAGGTCTCAGTCTTACTGAGCTACTGAAGATAAATCTCTCTGGTTTTGACTTTTTATCGAAGTGTTTATAGTGTTTATATTGCTTTCTTTACAAATCGCTACTTCCAGGGATCATCGAAATTCAGACCTTGAGAATCTGAGAATCAACACCACTTTGTTCAAACTGTTATAGAATCCACTTTATATAAAGCAGACTTTAGCATTCCCTGTCAGAAAAAGGGGTATGTTCTATCTGAAAGAATTTTCAGTCAGTCGTAAGAGTGTTACTTTATATTTAACCACTTTTAAAAATTTCCCTATCACCAAGAATTTATGCATAGATTGTGAATATCTATCATTAATATTTGGGATTTTTTCAAATCACTAACTCATTTTAATCCTATTAGCAAGAAATATGCTATAGTAACTGTATTATACTTCATTTTATTTTCCAAATAACTTCTTATATTGGGATGAAGGAAAAAAAAAAAAAAAGGCCTTTACCAGCACTAAAAGAAGAACAGATCATTTGGACTCCTGGTCGAGGACGTTCTGTAAACTTTGTTGGCCTTGGGCTACAAATAAAGAAAAGGTTAAATGATTTCCTAATAGGGTTTCAAAAACAAATCAGTATCTTAGAAATAAAGCACAGAAGGACAAAATTAAATATGGAGGAACAGATGGCTGCCCATCTATAAACAATTTAGTGTGACTATGCTTCATGATCTGATCTTTAGGAAACTAAGACATCCAGATGGACTAAGTAATGCACGTATCAGAGAGCCGCATCACAACTTAAATCCTGCTCCTCCCTCTCCCAAATTTTATTATACAAAACACTCTCCTAAGTCACCTGCAAGGTAGAAAGGAGGACACCAGAGCCAGTTATCCATGACGTTCAGTTTTAAGCCAAAGAATTCTGGAACTCTGGTCTTCTCTGGCAGTATATGGCTTTACTACAAGAGATAAACAGAGCGTGGCGCTCTTTGTAGAATAGAATGTAAAAGAAATGCAAATAAGCTTGAAGCTTTTCACAGTGTTTAGCATGTACCAGGTTGTTCCGAGAGCACATATATTCTTGTATGCAGCACTAGTTTCACATTGCCTCCCAGAGAATTTTAGGACAATGCCTGGAAGCTCATAAGAAATTTCACCTCATGCACCGTGCTTCCTTTTAGACACTTCAAAACCTGTTGTACAAGCAGGACTAAAGCTTCAAGGGATTTCACATTACATGAGTGTACAAAAACAAACAAAAAAATCAGCTCTAGTACCTCAATCAGTACTTCAGTTCTGCTCATGTTCTGCAGCAACCTCAAATCAGTAGGTGGTCTTACATAGTATACCATCTGCAATCTTCAGTCTTTAAACAATCAACTCACTAGCTAACTGCAGCATTACACCCACAAGTGTCATCACTAAAGATTTGTTTGGATTCTTTTAACATAAAAGCATATTCACGACTCATCTAAAATTTTCTCTTTTAAGAGCAAAATGGTCGACAGAACTACAATTTCTTTCAGCTAAAGGCGGAAAACCTGCATCAGATGCATGAGAGAGCTTTCTCCACCTGTCAGTCATTGCTACCTTAGAGAAACAAAGAACAGGCATTAAACCTTAACAGTGTCCATGCACAAAGCAAAGTAATAAATGCAAGGAGGATACCAATTAACAATTTTTTTTTCTCCAAACTGCTGATTCGGCATAGGACGTTCCTGGGAATCTTCTTATAAAAGTTTTAAAAAGCTTCTCTACAAAAATTCACGTCAGGAAATCACATAAGATATACCAGACAAGATAGGTTTACTATGTCAAACAGTTTAAATCCTTCCTAATTGAGACACTAACGCAAAAAGAACTATCAGAAAATATGCAGCTTACAGAGTTTTGAGGAAATACAGATAAATAGGCTGCTGCTTTATTTTCCAATTTAAATCTATTTAATTTAATTTTTTATTTTAGGTATTAAGAGATAAAAGATCATAGTAATCTTTCACACAGAGCAGGTTATAGTCTTTACAAAATGAGCTAGCAATCAGTATTTCAAGAGTTGGATGAACACCCAAAGTGTCAGCTGGGGCAGAAGCAAGAGAGCCGCACAAAATAATCACTTCTTTGAACCTACAGAAACCAAGTGAATTGCTCATGTTACAAGAATTCTCAATTACATAAGTAACCGGAAGACATTAAAATACTTTCATGGAGATTTCATAGATGGGTTCAGAAAAGCCCTGAAAAAATCATTTTAAGATCCTATTAAGTTCATTATGGATCAAGAAATAATAGATTGTAGTCAAAAAGGAATCTATAGCACTAGCAGACTTATCATACTACATTAATGACAATTGAGAAATTAAGGCTTCATTTTCTAAAACAGGAATGTTGAAGTCACCAGAATCTGTTTCCTAAACTTTTTTCTTTTTAATATTATGGGAAAATATTACAGGAAAATATTAGCATAACAGCATTATATTAAGTTCCTCTACCAAAATTTCTGGTAGGTTTCAGTTTGATTGACCACATGGCCAGCTGATGATGTAACTAATGCTGGAAACTTGTGACCCAAGTAGATGGCAGAGGAATAACATCTCTTCAGATACACATGCAAGTGCTTCTGCAGTGCAACCTATTTAACTTATGGGCACTGACCAGTTGTAATACTCCCCTCCTCAAACTTGAGGCAAACTACTCCTCAGATCTGATGATCTGAGATTGATTTCTCCTCCCCACGGTCAAGTGAGATGCTCATCATGTGACTCGTGTTTTCTATCACGATCCAGAATAACAAGAGGAGGCTAAATACTGAGGAAAACCTTGAATGTCTCGGTTTTTCACCATTTCCCTACCCTGCTTGGACAGCATTCTGTAACTTCCTTCCTCAAGTAACACGAGAATTTTGTGATGACTTTTACCCTGTCTGAACCAGGCCACGTCTGTGTTTCCCCCTTTGGCACAGAATTTAATGCAAAGTGTCCCTTAGCTGTTTACCAAAGGAGAGCTCTGCCACCAAACAGCTCCCCTCTGGGCCAAATGCGCAACCCAGATACAGACCAGGTCCCATTAATGAGGTTATCCAAGAATTGACCAACACGGGAAGTCTCTGATTACACAGATACCACAGAGCTGAGCTGCTCACAAATCAGAGTACAGGGACTTCTGTGACTCAGGAAGAAAACAGTAAGCATGTACAGAGAAAAACAAAAATGAGAACTAGGACAGGGCACCAGACATCAGAAGGCTTAAAGGATACTAAAGTGTCCTTTCTTACTGCAGATAAAACAGTTTAAGATAATTGATGCAATTGTTCAATTCTTTGTTAAATAAATGCTCCATCATGTTCTGGCTTATTTTTAATCATGGAAAGTGTGGAATAAAGAACAATGTTCCAGTATACTCATCTCCTAAAGAAAATAACAAGGAAAGCCTTCCTTGACAGAAGGGAGGGACTACATTTACTTTAAGTTTCTAAAGGAGAGAGTTGGTTGACCCCAGTAGACTTATCCATCCAATCTAGTTCAGCTGAAATAGCTTCTACTGCAGTTAGGAACATGAGATCAGAAGTCGCAACTCTATATGACAACTCTCTTGACCTATGTTATCCCCCATCTTTCAGTTTTCCCTTAAATCTCTTATTTCTCCTCTGGGGATGGGGAAAGTGGAATAGAGGAGGGAGGGAGAGAATATTCAAGTTCAATACTCAAGATTCAAGCTCAGAACCTGAGTAATTTTCGTAAAAAAATCTTATTTTTTCTGTCATCCTTCCTCCCTTGTAAATAAACTGAATGGAAGCAAGTCTGTATTTCTTTTTACTGTAGTCATAAAACAAAGGACAAACTCCCCGCCCTGTAGCTATTTTCTTTTTCAAATGCTCTACACACCACACTGTGAAAGCTGACCTTGCAATGTGCCTCATGAAAAAATAACAGGAATCTCTCTCCTTTACTGCTGCTACCTTTCTGCCCTACAGTATCACCGAACGGACATGGAGGGAATCTGCCCCATTTCTGTATCTCTGGAAACAGAACCCAATCAAACGGCAGAGAGATGTGCAAGCCCTGCCTGTTATCAAGACGCTCATCCCTATTATATGTACCTCCTACAACTACACTGGATTCTTAGTAACACATGATCACTTAGCAGGGCTCCCGTGAATAAGGTGACAGCTGAAGTAGGCAGTTCAGCAAATCTTTAAGCAAGACTTCCTGTAACTAACAAATTCCCTTGATTTAGTATTTTATTTAATAGAAGCTACATCAAGACTGCTCTGGATGTCCAAATATTTCAGCATCTTTAGTGACTCAGTGAAATGCTTTAGCAGAGTAATATATACCTGGAACTCACTTTGAGCAACACCTATTTATACAGTTCATGTAATTGACCCTTTTAGGACTTCTGAGGGAAACCTCAGCCCACAGTAACTAGCAATTATTTACAAAAGACAAATTGCAAAGCCAAAACCACAAAACTAACAGCAATGAAACACAGCAGTCAGTGCACAAAAATTAATGAAGTCCTGAGCTTGTTATAGTGGCCTAGAATTAGTATGGGCATCCCAAGGAAAAGAGTCAGGTCACAGCAGATTTAATGCTGCCTAAAGATTACATATGCAAATATCTAAAAGGTAAGAAATCAAGCAGAAAGCAAAACAAATCATATTAATAGGCAATACAGCACAAAACAAGGTTTTTCCATTGAATAAGCTAAATTTTGGGAAAGCAGTTAAATAATTACTAATACTTTCATGCAGCATACAAATTTTCCAACCAATGTGTCTGCCATATGTGTTATATGCTGCAGCATCTAATTATCTGTCCCATAACAAAACACACCTCTCATGCATTTTACAAGCAAAGACAAGATCAGGGAGGGAATCTTTCCTATTTTCCTCCAATAGAAACAAATTCATAAAAGTAACAACACTGCCTTTTCTCCTCTGCTCCATGATGTGTTCTCCTGGCAGCCACAGAAATTATGCATGAAGCGGTTCTGAGCTGCTACTAAAGTCTTCAGCTCTATTGGAGGAACCACCAACACTGTGCTGATTCAGCACTAGAGACCTCCCATAAAGGAAAAAAGAAAAGATGGGAAGTAAACACATAATTGTAAAATGACATTTTAAAAAAAAAAATCTTTTGCTGTTAAATAAGAATGGGATTGCAAATTTCCTTTTCTGAAGCTACTACTGCTACCTGCTCAGATACCTCTCACTCTCACATGAGAAAATATCCTTTGACCCAAGGTCTCGTCCCATTCCCAAAAGTCATACTTGCTTCTTATGAAGACCAACATATTAGGTTTTAGCTGTGATCAAAGAGCATCAATGATTTTGTGTACACAGGAAGAACAGTAGTGAATTAGAAGTCTGACCAAAATCAGATGTTTGTGTGAAAAGAGAGCATGAAGTGACACATCTCTACACTTCTCCACAAACTTTTCACCCCTAACAACCTATGACAAGGAGTTTCACAGCTTAATTGTATGTTTAACTAAGAACCACCTCCTTCCATTTCAGGACTGGCTGCCTTCAACCGTCATCACTCTCTAGTATGAGTGGGGACAAGGAGCAATTAATCCTTCTACGCTGGCCTCAAGGGTGTCCTGACTGTAATCCGAAAAGGTCCAAAATGTCCTTTTACTCTACGTTAACTGTATCGCTGCCTGAGAAACAAGAAGTTGGTGTTTCCTCTGATTAGTCAGCAAGCATGCTCTTTTCCATGTTGACCAAAACAAACCACAAGTAGCTATCCAGCAATTTTCCTCTGCACTGGCAGCACAATTCCAGGCGTTTTGAAATCAGGGCTTCTGGCTTTTAGAGGATCATGGTTAACATAAAAATCTTTTCAAAGTCTCCCAGCATCACACTATTAACAGATCAGCAGGATTTTCACCTTTCTACCTTTCCTTTGTCTCTTCCTACTCCCATTAAAAGAGAGACAGAGACAGAAACAGAGAAACAATGAGACACACACACTGACTCAGAAGGTTTTAAAAAGCAAGTACGTTCAGACTTCACCATGTCAAGAAGAACTCAGATCTTAAAAAAAATAAAGTGGTGGTAACTCCCCTCCTCAGCGTGGCACAGTAAGCGTGCAAGTCATCTCCTCCTTCCCTTTCCTCACCCCCAAGGACAGTGCCTGTTCCACTGATTACAGCATACGCCAGGCAGCAGGGAAGCACACCTATCCACAGCATGAAACAGGGGAGGCAAAATGCTCAAACAACATCAGAAGAGCTAAAATATAGGCAACTAGGGAAGTAGCAGAGCCAGCTGTAAGCCCTGCATATCCTAGCATAGCAGAAGAAAGAGATTCTAACAGCAAACGCTCAAATCGCAAGAAAGTAAGACCCATCTATCAGAATATACCCCTGTAATACACCTTATTCGCAAATTTATTATTAGAAATTATTAAACATATCCTTCTTTAATTTTAAGCTACAAATGTTTTGTGATGATGAAAAAAACAAACAGCAAGAAGTATTTTAAAGCCATTTAAAAACTCCTTTCACAACACATTACAGAAAAAAGAGGGAATTTTAGGAATTTTTACTAGATTAACAGAGATACAACATAACTAGGCATGTATCTATTTGTTTTACCCCCATGAAATCCTCAATGCTCAGTTATGTTATCAACTCAGACCTTCAGAGATAAGCAGGTAATCTAAAGCTACACCAGAAATAGACGATATCCAATCATACAGACTGTGAACCAACTACTGACAGGTTTTGTTTCAGTCAGATGTTTCTCTAGCATTTGTACATCAGTTACAGACAAAGAAATAAAAAGTAGTAAAAGAGCAACTAACTTTATTTTAAGGGTGCCAGCATCCCACAGCCAAAAGCATATTGTTCCATCTGCCCCAGTTGAAGATAAATATCTCTTTGAGCCACTGCACAGTGGAGAGAACTGGGGAAAAAAAAAAGAAAAAAGAAAACGACTCATGTTAATCTGTTCCAGGCTAATGCTATTTTCTGTCATGCTCCTCAAGTCATTGATCTCATAAAAAATTCAGATATCCAACCATATTCAAGAAAAAGCAATAAATTGCAGGAAATATGGAAACAACATGATGCTTCTCAGAATAACTCTCTCCCTCCAAAACCACTTTCTTGGAATACTTTCCAAATCACCTCCACACAATCCAAGATTGTGCAATAGCACACAACACTACACAGAAAAGCTATTCAGCTGGCACTGCAGTTCTTAGTCAATGCACCTGTATCTGGAAGCACAGCCTGCAAAGAAATGATACTTCAAAGGAGAACTGTCCACATGTGTCATGCAATTTTTTTGGAAAAATCACAGAACAAGGATGATGCCTTGCTTTTTCTCAAGTGTCAGACATTTTGATAACAAACTGATGCATACCATGGGAATCCCTTTTCCATTCATGACTCAGTTGTCAGATAAACGTTTTTATTATATACAACACTCCCAGGTGGTTTCCTTTTCAATCAAAGGAAAATTGGTTGCTTAGGGGAATGCACAAAGCAAAATCCTACCTGCAATGATGTTATAGATGCACTGTGGCCCTGCAGAACCGCTAAGGGTGCGCACGTCCGAAGGCACCAAACTCGGATCATTTTATCGCAGCTCCCGGCAGCTATCATGGTGTTTTCATAGTTCACTGCCATATCAGATATTTCCGCCGCATGCCCTCTCAGCGTAGCCAGCAACCGCCCATCATCTGTTGCCCAGATTTTTACAAGGCAATCATCTGACCCCTAGAAGAAAGGCAGAAATCATTCCAACTGCACCATTAACTGCTTTGATGCCTCAGTTAAACACCACAAGGAATTGAACAACAAAAACAGCAGCATACATAGTGAAGAAAAAAAACCACCCTATCTTTTAAATGTTTTTTAAACACTTTTCATACTGCATTCATAATACAAAATCAAAAACATTTCAAAACACAAATTAACATTAGTTCCATAGTACATGCAAACCATACATTTTTTTACATCAATCACAAATTCTATAGCAAGTCATCTTCTTTAGCAATATGCTTTACTGTTACAAACTCCAGCTCAAACCAAAGAAGTAGGCAGCTGCAATACCTTACAATCTGCATTAAATAAGAAACTCAATTATGAATTGCTGCAGTGTTTCCGTTGTTCAGCATTACGCTCATTTCTGTTCCAGGACTAGTTTGTCCTTCATGCCCCACCAGTCTCAGAAACACACTTACAATGGGCAAGGTGAGGTAAAGAGCAGTGGAATAGCTGTTCGTACAAGCTAGGTCAAAATATTCTAAGTCTGCTTTGATATTCACGTTAATAAATGCTGAAATGACCACTCGGCAAACTTCAAACACTTCTCCTACCTACTCACGCTTAACTCGCATTTTGTTGCTTTTCCCATAGCACTTTAACAGTTGTTTGACTGTAACTAACCCAAAACTCTAGCCAAAAATTCAAACGCAGTCCTTCAAGTTTCCACTGCGTTTCTGAACTGCACTGGAAGACTGAAATTCTTCCCACCTCCTCGAACACAATGACATTTCAACACCGTACACGGACATTGAGAAAAATGCTTTGCACAGGTCCATGCTATTGATTCAAACTGCCTGCAAGCTTCAAATATAGCTATTCCTATGTGCATTTTCTTCCATTTGCTTTGGTCCAGAAAGGTTAAAACGCTGGAGGCATTTAGATTAACCAGCAGCCAGATTTCAAAAGGATTGGTAGAAATCTGGTTAACATGTGTGTCTACGGCTACTGATATTATATTCACAAATAAGAGCACATTAAATACATTTTAAAAAGCACACAAAGGAAACTTTTCCTCATTTCTTGCCTACTTTAGTCTAGATATATAAAATTATAAAAGAGATCCTACTGCTACAGTTTAACTGTTACTCTTTTCTGGACAACCCAGAGTCAGCAACACACAACTTGGAAAGTCCTCATCAATACATAAACAAAGCAGAAACACTACATGAAAAAGACAGCAAAAATTTTCAGAAAGTGGTTTCCAAATGAACTTAAATATATTGTAGTGGGTTTTTTTTTGTTTCCTTGGGGTTTTTTTTTTGCCCTGCATAAGAGGATTTTGAAAGCTTTTTGTTGTTGTTATTAGATATTGACTGTTTATAATAGGTTTATGTCAAGGAATAGAACTCATTTCTCCTCCAATTCTATGTACTTACTAAAAATGTCTCAGTTCTCTACTTGAAAAGGCAGTTAAATTTTACTCACTACATTATATTGGTTTAGATTCAAAATATCAGCTGGGAGGAAGAAGGGAACAGCACACCTGTTATCTCACAGTTTTTACTCTACATTGCTTTGATTTGTAGCACTACTCAGTAAACCGGGCAACTGCCTCAGGGTTTTTGTTTAGAGAACAAGAAGCTGTTTCTTCTCCAGACACATGGAAAGTGTTAAATTGCTACCTGGACCTCAAAGTCAGTTATTTACAACATTTCTATTTTCCTCTATTATTTACATCAACTCAGCCAACACAACATATCTCTTAACACAGAGAAATACAAGGCTATCTCCATTTAAAAAAAAAAAAAAAAAAAAAAAAAAAAAAAAAAAAAAAAAAAAAGTAAAAAGAAGCCGGTTGCATTTGACATGCTGAGAAGGTCTGCAAAAAAAAAAATCTATTCTGGAGTATTACTGCCATTTTAACCCAGCAGGCACCTGTTTTGCGGGCAGTCTGGACATGTGAAATCTTAAATTTCCAGAGTGCTTTGGTAGGTGGTTCTGACTTACCAGCTGCCAAGCTCCTGCTTTTCCTCAGATGGGCACAACTCTTTTTTTTTTCCCCTCCCAAGGGAATCCTTCCCACCTGTCCCAGCTCTCCTAGAGGTGTGAACACAGATTAGAGAGATCTTGGAAGAGCAGACGGCTTCCGCCACCCTTACCCTAGTCATTTCTGGTATAAACTTCTGACTTTCTAACTAAAGACTTTCAAACAAATTCTACACTGCTTGCACTTATTTTAAGTGAGCACTTCTACTAAAACAACTTCCTACGGCCCTGAGGTCTCCCAGCACACTGAATTCCAGATGGACTTTGGTTTTGCTAATCTCCTACACTGCATTCAGAGTATTTCTGTATTCTTTCCGAGTCACTGTTCCTGCTTCCAGCCCTTACATGGTTTTGAGTGAGTGTGTGTGTTTGCACCAAGTTTTTGATTGAGCCATTGATCATTCACAGAGGTGTCCTGCCACTTTCATTTGCCCTTCCGTGCATCAGGTGAACCATTCTGGAGCATGGAGGTGATCCTGTAAAACTAACCAGCTATCCTGAACTCCTCTCCAGGACTGTATCCCATGAGATTCTTATAAGCGAGTCCCCGAACAGGCAAAGGTCTGTTCTCCTGAACCCCAGGCTGGTAACCCTGCTTTTTGCTTTGATTTGAATATTCCATTGGGTACTTTCCCTCCTGTTGGCCTGCTACAAGCTACTAGATTAGCAGCAGTCTCACACTGTAGTGTTTTATAGCTATTTCTCGTCAAACATACAGAAAAATCAGAGGCTTCAAAGACCACTGCTGCCAATTCCCATGCTCACTCTCAGCAGAAAGATCCCACATTTGTGCTTCTCTTCAAATCACACAGCTTCCGCTTACATCAACACCTACTGAACTCTTCAGAGAATGCAGAGAGTTTTAGTTTCCAGTGTTCCTGAGAGCATAATTCTTCTCTTTGCACAGTATGTGAACACCAGCCCATGGCTGCTGCCTTCCTATTCCCTCTCCACCACCTGCCCCGTGCTTGCATAAGCTTCTGGCCTCTGTGGTTGTGATTAATCTTTTATTTGCTCTCTATCAGAGTGCAATAAATGTGCAGGAATGAAGCTTGCTGCTTTACTGAGCCAGCTTCTCTCTCCAGATGTTTTAATAGTGGAGATCGCATCAGTAAAGGGGCTGTCATTGCTGCGGTACGCAGAGATGATTTAGTTCATGGGATCTACAGCAGTGTCAAAAGTCTTCAAGTGACCTAACTGAACATACTCTCAACTCCCTATCCTTACCAGGTACAAGCTAGTTCCTTATCAAAACTGTAAGGTTCTTAAATGCAAGAGGTTTATCCATGAAATGCATCTACCTGCCTCGGGAGATGCTGAAGTGCATGTACTTGCTTGTCAGCAGAGAAATCATGAAATGAATTCACAGCTTGTCAGTTATCCCATAGAATTAAGACATTTGTCCAATTTTTTCTGTTTTATCTGGAGGTTAACTTACTACAGGGTAAATTTTCCCATTTTCCACAAGTCAAGAATACGAACATACGAACAGTTACTGAAAATCAGCTGATGTCTTGTGCACCTCACATACTAGTTCTGTTTTTGCGAACTGGCATGCCTCCCATGCTCCAAGCTGACGTGGAATTCTCATGGTAACTGTGACACCGTCAAAGTTGTCAACTGATAGAAAAATATTTAAGTTGTTAATCTTCACAGTGCACTAAAATTTCACTGTATGCAAATACTGATCTAATGTGAAACACTTTCCAGATCTGTATTAGGAAAAAGTAAAAAGAAAGGCATGAAGAAGGACTGTCTTTATGTTAGTCCAAACATTAAAAGTTAAATGGGGAGGAAAAAAAAAAAAAACCCGCAAAACAAAACTTTGAAGTCAGGAAAGTACTCTCTTCTTCCAAACTCGGTGGAGAGAAGGCCTGGGACAAGAAAGGAATGAAATCCTTCCCTCTGTTTCTGAATGACATAGACCTGTATACAAAATTTGAGTGTGTCCCAGAAGTTTTTCTGAAAAAACTTGCATTTTTCACAGTGTTTTTAAATTATTTGGGGAGATTCATCTCACTAGGTTTTATCTTAGAAACAAGTGGTCTAAACAAACACTCAGAACAAGTGTCTATGAGTACACTCCCCTACTCAGCGAGCACTTCAGAGAACAAAGCCCCCCTTCCTATTTTTAAGGTATTCAACCTCCTCTGCAAGTTCTGTGACAGAGGGCAAAACCAGAAGCAAAGTTAGGGGTTCCAGCCAGACAGCATGCACAGAGTGCGCTACAAGACTTTTCAAAGGACATCACAAATGTTCAATAACCTTTAAAAACTGGAAGCTACTGGTGAAATTCTGGGAGAAGGGGGATAATTACTTTAAACACATAATTAGAGTTGATGTAGAGTTAGAAACTTTCTGAAGTTCTATTTTCAAATTTTGTTTGTTAAGTTTATTAACTGCCCGCTAGGACAGTTTTGTCAAGGGTGTGCTGATTTATTGACCTTCAGGAATATTTTCATTCAGAAGGCTTTAAGAGTTGCATCTTTTAAATTACTGAGCTTTAAGCAAGAGTTGGAGCACAAAGTCTTGTAGCGTACTCTGTGCACTATCTTTTAATAGTCAATACCTGCTAAGTGACAATACGAGTCAATGTGTTCGTAATAAAAAAAACTATGGTAAATTCATTCTTCTGATAGCTCCTTGGATCTACACCAGCTAGTTAAAATTTGGCAAAAACATTACCTGCTCACTGTAATGATGATCAGAAACATATTACGGACTCACTCCATTATACGTGAGAGAGTATGAAGAACCTTGAAGTTCTTGAGAGCATAGGTGCAAGCAAAATAAATAAATAAATAAATCCTCACCCTCAAAACAGGGACTTCAGAGTAGAAGAGGAGATCAGGAAACCAGGAAGGTGAAAACATGTGGGTTGTGGAGATTCACTCACATGTGCATGAACCTCTCATGAAAAGCAGGCATGACAACAGGACCAAGCCATTTACTTTCATTACTTATACCACTGGCTAGCAGTCTCAGCCCATGGGCTTTTTTTTTTTTAGCTGCATAAGTAAAATAATACTCTGCCTACAGGACTGCACTTATCACATAAAACAGGCTTTTGCAATTCTCACATTGCAAGGGTCAATATTTCAAATAAGCTATTGATTTTTGAGTACGTTTACAGCCTGCAGCCATTTTACTGGACGAACAGATATAATATTCAAAGCAGGAAACAGACATCTGATAACCAAAGCTTGCATTAGGAGACCCCCCCCCCCAAGAAGCTTTTTGCAAAATATAAATGATAGATAGCAGTTTCTTATCACTTAACTTTAAATGAGCAACAGGAACTTACAGAAAAAAAAAAAAAAAAAAAAAAACGAAGAACAATCAGCAAGAAAAGCAAAAGATAANTTTTTGCAAAATATAAATGATAGATAGCAGTTTCTGCAATTTTTGTGCTACCATAAGGACAGGAAATTAAAAAAAAAAAAAAAAAAAAAATCAAACGAAGAACAATCAGCAAGAAAAGCAAAAGATAACCTAATGCCACCTGGGCAGACATCTGAGATCTGTTCAGTAACAGTAAATTAAATGAAGAAAATCAACACAAAAGCTGCCAGTTCACTACAAGCTGGCTAAACAATAGCTAGAGAAGCATGCATTTTATCTCTCTATTACAGAGAAAACTTAACCAGCTGTTAGCAGGTCTCACAAGCAAGACAAGGGAAAAATAAAATTATAAATTCCACAGTCTCTTGGCAAGATAACAATATAAGGTTCCAAAAAGGCCATGGGAGTCTGACTGAACTGAACTTGACAGTTCACAACTCAAATACGGTTGCACTTCTGCCAACAAGGACACTGGCTTAGACACAGCTCGTGTTTCCAAGGTTATGTCTACAACAGCCAAAAATTATGTGCATTTTAAAAGCATTTATCAAAAAGTGATTTCTAAAACAAGTTTAGCACCAAAAGAGAACTGATGACAGCATTACCAAGGTATGGAGTAGAACTGGTTCACTTTCCTACTATTACTCAGGCTTGTGGGCAGAAGTGAACTGCCAAGAAATACACAAATCAATCTTTGGTTGGAATTTTATAAAGACTATTTCATGTTGCTGTTTATTATTCCCTAGAAAGTGTATGTCAAAGATGACAGGAAGATGGAGGTGGGGAAAAATGAGTGCTGCTTTTTGCAGGCAGAAAGCTAAGCAGCAGGTATGCTGCAAGAAGACAGGGCCTTTTCCTAGCACAGAGCATGGGCTCTGCCCCTCATGTTTTCCAAGGGACCTAAGACAGTCAGTTAGAAATACTCAAATTTTCTTCACTAATTCTTACAGACTTTTTTTTTGGCTGTGTCCTGCAAGTAAAAATAATGTCTTAAACACAGATGATCGTTTTTAAAATCTATGTTACTAAGCTGACAGAGTTTGTGTACTAGGAACATTTTTGTATATTCAGAAAAAAACAGCTAAGAGTGTAATCTTTAAAAAGATAACTTTTGTAAAAATCTATAAAAGAATTTAGCATAATCTATTAGTTAGTAGAAAAAATGTGCAATGACCTGTTTTCGCTGCTTCTAGGCAAACTAGGAGTATTCTCTTACTAATGAAGGTATCATCTCTCAAATAAATATGAATCAAAGGTATGCTGAAATTACTTTTTTTCTTTTAATTTGAAACAGGCCATAGAGCCTGAATTTACAGGCTTCAGTTGTTAGGAAGAAAATGTAACATAGCTGTTTTCTTTCCTACAACCAACCATAAATTTAAATAACTTATTTTATCTAGCTAATAACATGCTAAATTCCAGAAATTTTCGAGTAGGAATGTGGAGCAGGAATGATTCCTTTATCAGTACAAGTAAATTTGTATTCTGTTTATTCCAGACATGCACAGAAAAAAGAATTTGCCTTCTTTAGAATAATTCCTGTAATTCTACTTGCTACTCCTCCCCCCCAAATTAAATACACCAGCCATAATTAATTTCTATAAACATATGATTTAACATTGAATTGAAGTCATCATGATTCAAACCTCAGGCCTTTTTCAAGCTGTTACCCCACAATACTGATACATCCATCAACAAAGGCCTACCAGGAAAGTCCTATGTCTGCGGAAGAAATTTCCCTCACTTTTACTTAAGGTCAACCCCTTCTCAAGGAGTTTTACACCATGTACCTAGGAAGCACCAAAAGAAGTTTTGATTTACAGGTGAATGAGGATGAGCATAGGAGACATTTTATATTTGTATACCTAAAACTCTAACCCTTTCTGCTATGACATAAACTCTTAAAACAGGGAGTGTTCCTTTTTCTCATAAGTGAATTACGCATAAACTAGGAATGATGGAGAAATTTTAATGTCCATCACTACTGTGGGAACTACCTGTAGATAAAAGCTACAGATATATGGAAAAATAATGTCCAGTACTTGTGAACTAACAAGTGAATAAACAAACCAAAGTTTTTCAGAATACTCTATGTACTCCGTTCCTGCAACTGGACATCCATCCATACAGCAAAGCAAAATACACGTGAAAGAAAGGCAGAATTATATTTACAACCACCTTAAGAGAATTTTAAAATTCTGAAGTAGAAAAAACAAACTGTATTTCCACATATACCCCCAAAGTGTCTGTCAGGAGGTTAGAAAAGGCACTCATGGTCCTGAATGCAGTGTTATCAACTGCATACAATATTTGCGAGAAGGCAGTCAGGGCAGCCAAAGTGTTCCAGATCGATATCAATTGTCTATTTATAGTCTTTGTTTACTCAAAGTGACCACTTGCCAAAGAATCCAAATTATACCGATATCCATTTTTCTTCCATCATGATTCCCACTCTTTGCAAAATTTGCAAACTTGGTACTTATTTTAGGCATATCTCCCGTATTACTTTGTTAAAACAAAGAAACAAATCCAAATCCTATGCACACTGATCCAAGAACTAGTTCAAGACAGCTCACCATGAAACAACATTTATTACTACACTAGTTTTCAGATTTCTAGTTTCTATCAATATATTGTACAAAATCTAAGTGTATCACCAGATTGTTTATCTCATTAATCAGGTTTTTAAGCTTAACAAAACATATAGTAAAGTTAAATTATTTTGTACTTGCATATTGCATACTGTTTTTCCTCCCTGAATTTTTAACTGAATCCTTTAGTGACTCTCCATTCTTTTGCCTACATCTTACCACTGCAAAATAACTTCCAGGAGTTACAGCAAATCAAGAACATTATTCCCTTCTACTGAAAATAACCCAAGTCCTCTTACTGAGCTACATGGATCAGAAATAAGTATCTCATTTGGCTTTAAGACATGTTACATACTCCTTAAAAAGTGCAAATACGAGAGGAACAGTAGCAAGACATCTACCTGGTCTTGATGCATAAAATCATCTGTTTTTCGTAAAGAATGACATGTAATCTATTCATAAATAATAATTCTATAGAAAGTGAAATTTCTTTTTACTTACAGTGAATATTCGCCTGCCAGTCCGATCAAAGGTTACACAGTATACAGAAGATAAGTGTCCTAGAATCCGTTTGTGCATCTTCATATGTTGATAGACTGCAGTTGGAACAAGGCGTTCAAGTCTGTACTTCCCATTTAGTTTCCTTGAAAATAAGGTATCCACTAGCAAATGGGGAGGAAGACAAAAAGAGGGGGAGAGAGGAAAGAAAAAAAATTATATTGGGTTCCCAAGCTAAAAATCTTTCCAGTTTACAAGTTTGATTATTTCAGCTTTACTATTTTTAGATTGCTACTGATGCAATGAATATAGTGTTTGCAGGCATGAATATACAGACATTTGTCAAACAGTTCCCTATATTATCCTTAGGTTGGCAAAATAAGGAAAACAGCAACACATTTTGTATTCCATGGGATTGTGCTAAAACAGAAAATGTATTCACGAACTTCTGGATATGTGAAAATTAAATCTGAATGCACATGTATGCCCAAAGTCCACAGTACTACACATGAAAAACACAACCTGCCTATGCCAAGGCAGGTAGGCGATACTGCCGTTACTACTGCGGCAGCACATTCACTCTTTGTGTTGGACCACAGGCATATTTATACAATAAACTACAAGACCAATTCAGCCCAGTAGCATTAACCACAAAGCAGCCCAAAGTCTTGGGCACTGCAACATTTTGATGCAGGCCAACTAACACGCTCTCAGCCAGGGCTTTGCAAGTCCGCACGCGTCAAGGATCTTTCAGTAGAGGCAAACCAGATTGTGGCTACACTATGACCTGAGTTTACACAAGAATCTTGACCTACTCAAAGGTTACACTTTGTTTACTCTTGAAGTGCAGGCGATTGCTTTGAAATCAACCTCCAGCAATACCTTCATATGAACACATAGCTCACAAAGTTGTTGTTTTTTCCAGTTCTCATCTGTCGATTAATTTAATAGTAAGCATTTATGAGGAATAAAACTGTTAGCCAAGATCATGGTATTCAGAAATAATATCATAAATCTCCCATAGGTTTGAACAGTCTGCCCATTAAGAGATTATTTTCAAGACTTTTCGAACTGCTCTGTTGAACCAAATCCTCACACCTATCATTGTTCTTAGATATGACCTTTCATTTAACTGTATGTATGTTTACATACTTAACTCACGTTCGCTTTACCAAGTGATCTAGTTTGATTTATTTCGCCAGTCTATTCCCAGTTTTTATTCCTAGCATTTACCAATGCAATATGTCACTCGCACACTTCGCTAACGCAATATTTTCTTTTCCTGCAAGTTCGGGTAGAAATCACAAATAATTGTGTCTTGAAAACAGATTCTGAAGCAGAACAATAATTTAAAAAAAGCATACTTTTGATGCCAGCCAAGTCCAAAAGGCTACAAATAACAATACCACCACTACCTTTTGTACTACTCACAGGTCTTTGATTTTATTATAATTATTACCCATACATGGCCTGATGACTTGTCAGGTCTCGTCTGATCTTCACCCTATTCTAGTCTGATTTTACCTATTTACAAAAAACTAACTTCAGGAACACGTCTAACAGCAAGCCTGCTTCTAGCAGTTTTCTGTCTTTGCTTGGCCTCAGGCAGTAAACGCAGCTGGTCTTTGCAAGCAGAGCAAAGGTGTAAATCCAGTCACAGAAAAAGCAATAAAAGTATAAGCAGTTCAACAATTGCCGTGCAGGGCACTAATCACACAGAAAGTATGGAAGGAGTACCCAGGAGAAGTTGTAGAGTGTTGCTTGGCCCCAAGAGTGAGCCATCCAGCACGAATGGCTATAAGGGCTGGAAGTAAGAACAGACAGCTACACAGCAGACTCCTTGTTCCCCCTGGAAGGGCACTGCAAAGAGGATACCCTGCTCAGATGTTGCCCCCATCCAACACATCTCAAGTCTGGCCAATTAACGTAGGGAGGTGAAACTAACTTAGCTTTGAAAGCTTTTCTGTTAATCACACGTGTATAAGATCATGCTTAAAAAGGAAAAGCAAAATAAAAATCAAGAGATGTTACCAACTGGTTGCTCTGCAACACTGCCTGACCACCCACTACTTAGTTCCACGTGACATTTTGATGTGACATTTAATAGTGAAGCTGGAGGATCAGCCTTTCTTATTTTAGCTTTCACATTCAAAGTCATGTGCTTTATTTATATGGTGCTACAACAGACCGTGGAACATGCATTTAAAGGCGGGGGAGAGAAAACTGCTTTGCTCCATAATAAACCCAATTCAGTGCAGCTTTTTACCCAAGTACAATTAGAGAAAAAAAAAAAAAAAAAGAGTTAAGACTGCCAGACTCCTTTCACTCTTCAATCCGGCAATAGTAAACGCATCAGGCATTCAGTATATTTTTCCCCTTCTTTCAACATAATCAAAATCAACAAGAGCCATTTGAACAGACTTTTACTCTCCCTACTATATTTTTGTCCAACTTCTAAAAACTATAAAGCACTTTTCTGGCTTATAGCTACATAACTGTCACCTACCCAAACAGGTCAAGCTGACAACTTGATCAAGCTGCCTTGTGTCTCAGAGCATTTCATGAAGGTAAAAAACACAGTGACTCCTTACTGCAGTGTCTATGAGAACATAAAAATTCTATATGCAATTCAAAATAAACAAACTATTTATGTCAAGTTAAATGAAAGTAACTGCCAACTCTTAATTTCAGTTTAGAGATACAAAATCTGAGACGATGAAGAATAACAAAAAAAGTTGTACAACCCCCAGCATTTCCAAGTTGCTCCCTGATTTCAATGCAATGCTGCTCACTTTCAGCAGGCATTTGTTCAGCTCATATTTTAATCCAAGTATTGTTACTGCAAGACTCCTATACAAGCTTCCCGCATAACAGGAAGGCATTATTTTAGTATCATTCACTTTAGATTTGAAAAAAAAACAAACAAACAAACAAAAAAAAAACCCACCAAAAAACCAAAACAAAAAAAAACAAACAAAAAAAGAGTTTCTAAAACCATACATCTACACCTTTCAGAACATGACATTCTATTTACAGGTGAAACAGCATCCAGTAAAGAAACTGTGAGAAGCACAGGCACAATATCTAAGAACTCTTCTCCAAAGAGATTATGCAACAGGTCATAAAATAGTGTTTTTCAGATGCAGATAAATTCATTGATCAAGAAGAATATTTTTCATTGTCAGGGAAGAGCAGCCAACCTCATTCTGCTTTTCTCACTTGAATGACCAGCTTCCCTAAGAAGCATCTAACTTTAGTTATCTGCTTTTTCAGCAGTTCATAAGAACTAACGGAATGAATTCCTTTTCTGTGTCTGTATTCAAGAAGGGTTCATTAACAAAACAAAGTAGCATACAGGAAAAGGCTCTTAGCTCTTTATGCTTATCTTCTACTCTTAAGAATTGCTTTATCTTTTGGCCTGACATGATTTATTTGGGCCTGATGTGATTTTTCTTGACAATTTCTTTTTCTCTACATGCTATCTTCTAGAAGTCTGTAACTGGTATGTCAATTGTTTCTAACACTGTTTCTACAGAAATTGAAATCAACTAACTTAGCATGTAATTTTAGCTCTTCTTTACTATCTCTTCAACAACTTTTTACATGGCAGGTATGTTGCACTGGTTATATCCAACAAAGACTTTTTTAAAAAAAATTATGTTCTACAGCTCTGCAGTTTCCTAGATAAGTACGTGTTTGTACAAATTTATTTTAACTGCATATAAAACAGCTACATACAAGGCAGCTGGTAGAATGTGCATGATTTTAATTTTCAAGAGTCTCTCATTGGCATCGTAATTACACCAGTTCAGGGAGCTAGGAAAGAATTGAACATAGCCATATGTTTAGTGTAACGCAAATATGGTAGGAAAAAGCCTGCACAAGTTCAAAGGATTTCAGGGTCTCTTCTGTTCCTCAACTGTTAACAGACTCTCCATCTGAAACATATATAGCTTGAAGAATAAAAACTTCCGAAATTTTTATTAAACAAAAACCATGGCCTTTTCTGTAGAAACATGGAAGTTCTTTAAGGAAACAGAATGTAATTATCAAGCTCAGTTTATAAAAGAAAGGTGATTCTGGTTCATGATTTCATTGAAAGGATGAGAGTAGAACAGGATAAAGCAGAGATAAGTGCTTCAACACACCTATCTGAACCAGACACCCAAAACCCTAAATAACTCTTCATTAGAAAACATTTAACTACCAACATTTATCTCAGTTTTCCAAAAAGAATGCAAATATTCAGTGTTCCACAGAAGATGCAATTAAAAACAAACAAACAAAAAAATCTATGTCTTTAGAAAGCCTTGTTCTTCCCTAAAAAGTGGCTGAAAGTCAGAGGTTGAACCTAGGAGAGTGTCTATTATGGCAAAACTGCAACTCTGAAATCCAGTGCTGTGGATTTCATACATTATTTTTTTCCTCTCCTGTTTGAACACTACCTATCACCAAACAAGCTAAAGTACAATGACAGATAGTCCTCTTTCATCTCAACTTTATATTTAAAAATACATGCTCAAGTATAGAAGCTAAGACAACAGCTACTAAAAAAAATTAACTCTCTAAGGCTCCAGTCACCTTGCAGAAAGATTGTTTATCTAGTCCAAGTCTACAAGCCTATTTCCCAAGCCTGCATTCTTCAAGCCAAGGCACAACACAAGGGTATTACTCTGCAAAGAGTGTATTTTTCCCCATCTCTAGAACACACTACAGAAATGACTTTTTAAATGAATGCCAAAATAAGAGCTCTAAATAAAAATACATTAAAGTAATTACCTTTGACCAACACTCATTGCATATGAGCAAGTTCTGAAAACTCGCTTCTGAGTATCCCACAAAACCATGATTCTCTTCCTCTATCACCTACATCTATAGAAATACCATCACAGAAAGCATGCATGGTTGTCCTTCAAACTAAGAGGGAGACCTACAAGAACACCAAATACTTGGCCATTCTGGTACGTGGTAGGTCAAAGTTGGCAGTATTGGTCGCATTCTTGTCTACAAAATGCTTCTGCTGCAGGTGTTGCGAACACAGTAATTCCCTGGCTGTAGGGTAACAAAATCCATTTAAAAACTTGATTTTCAGAGGGGTTTTTTTTTTCCCCCTCCAGTCCTAATAATAGAAATATATCCAAAAAGAGCTGAATTTATGGAAACCTTACAGGCTAACTATAGGTTCCAAAAGGAGTTGAGACATAACTTTTGGTGATAAAAATATTTCATTGTTAAATTGATCATGAAATTTAGAGAAACTGTCCATGGATGTTCTTTCTCTCATAGTCTGGATGTTAAGTAGTACATAATGACTAAATAGCTGCTTCAATAACTTTTGGTGAAGGAGGCTCAAGCTACCCTATTTCATACCTTTTGTTTTGTTTTTGTTTGCAGGGAAAAAACAAAACAAAAATAGTAGACAATTCAAGAAAAAATCAAAAATGCTTTTTTGCATATTTTTGCATGCAATATATTTGTAAAAGCTGGCTGATATCTGCTTGATATTAGGGAAATCCTAGCTTTAATACACATCCTATCTGAGAGATTTTACTGCTAACCATAGTTTTAACAGAAATTAGATTATAGCTCAAGATACCAGAGATGCTGAGTGACAGTGAATGAAGATTTACTATGTCTTCATTCCCAGCCAACCTATTAAGTAAAAACGATGTTCCTCTGACAGCTAGCATTAATTGGGTTTTGTTGAACTTTGTACGGGAGTAGGCAAGAACAGGGAGTAATTTAAGGGTAAGCAACCTGTTAATAACTGCTAAAGTCGCAAATGTTTCTTTGCGGACTTGTGGAGAACCTCTGAAGGAAAAGACTGAGCGCCAGAGATGGTGACAGCCATAGTGCCAAGGGAGTCTGTCTGCTCATGCTGGCCAGAGCCACTCACGGAAGACTCGTAACAGACTCCAAGAGAGACTCCAGAGAAAGGAGGGAGAGACCTCTGCAGTACCAGAGAGAAGACAGAACAGTATCCAGAGCCTTGCCCCAGGACTCGACAAGGCATGGCAGGAATCACGCTGGGAACAGCAGCGCTGACTTGCCTGGCCTTTTTCCCAGACTGCTCTGTTACCCCTCTCTTTTGGGACAGCAAGGTCCCACAAGAGTAAATTCATAACACTGCAGCAGTAAATTCGTAACACTGAGGACAGATATCTGACAGGGCCTTCTGTTTTGGGGTCCAAATCCATTTAGTCTCCATAATGATCTTAACACTTCTCCCACCATGGATATAGGAGAAGATTTTTACTATCTGCACAGCCAGCACACTCAAGCTTCATGATACAACACAGGAAACCACAGCACAGCTACAGAATTAGTGGATGGACAGACCAAAGAACTGAAATAATCATTTCCACAGGACACTCAAAATTTTCAACAAAAAACAGTAGGACTAACTCTCCCCAACAATGGGGAAAGACCATACTGTCCTGATTTTAATTTTTTCTGCTGTATTAACTACTTTGTTTGTTTTTGTTGAAAGTATTCAATCTTTAAGTAAAAAATATTTTCTTTTTATATTCTCAATGGTGGAATATATTTTATTCAATTTCATACCTCAAAGTTAACAATCATAATCAGCACCCAAGAAGAAATGGTACATAATTTTCCTTTTTTCTTTTCCCATGCATAAATTGGTAAATACGACAACCACCACATCCTAATAGAAATAACACGGAATACAAGATATAACACAAGTAAGGGTAGAAAGCAATTCCATTTTGATTTAGCTCTAATTCATCACATTAATCAGTTACTCTGGGAGTTGAGTATTGCAGGAGTAAGGCCATCATAAAACTGACTTACCTATACTAGGTGGACTGCCATAATTGATAGGTGACTCTGGAGGCCTCCCACAATGTAATGCTGCAAGAGCTGATCCTTTCCACACAACATGTTTGCAACCTGTTTGAGAACAGTTGCAAAAAAAAAAAAAAATCCATCTTATTGCATGAGAAAACCACAGAAAAGGCATCAACAGAAAATCAAAGATTCTCAAAAATTTCATGAAATTTTCATACTTTTGTTTGTACGAAGCAAAGACTGTCTGCCAGCTCCTAATAATGTCTGCACTCCAGGGACACTCTGGGGAATTTCTTGCTCTAGAAGTGGTCCTAGTCGATGGCATATTTGAAGCAGATGATCAGGTGCCAAATGCCTATAGTATTTCACCTATTACATGAAAAAGCAGACAAAGCATTTAATAATGAAAAACAAACATTTTGGAAGAATTAGATCTTTTTCTAGTTAGCTAAACAAATTCTTGAAAAAAAATATGTATATAAGGCATAAAAACAGACAATGGCCTTAAGTACAGTAACTCTTTCCAGCTGGTCCTAATTAACCATTCACAGTATGCCACTTGTACTCAGAGCTGCTGGCATGTACTACATTGTGCATGTGAAGCAGAGCTAGCCACAAAATTTTAAGCTGCTTTATAAGAGGGAAAAAAAAAAAAAAACTACGAAAATATATTCAGCTTCCTTTTTTTTTTTTTTTTTTGGATCATTTTAAATTACTATGAGACAAGGAATACAGAGATAGTAACATTTACAGATTTCTTGAAAGATTCATACATATCATGTAAGTAACACAATTCTGGAGAAGACAGAGTCACTCTTCACATATAAAAACTTTCTTCCTTGAGTCATCTAAGTTATGAGGCCTGACTAAGTCTCCACAATTGGAATCTTTACAATCGGTACGTGTTTCTCCAACATTAGAGAGATGAATTTGTACCAATAAGGGAAACATCCTCTGACCACATTTTGCACACTGCTCAGTTGTCAGCTGCACAACTAAAATAAGCTCCTATCAACATAACTTCTCATTATCATTTGATTATAACATGGTCTAAACAGGACTACTGAGTACCCATACAAAGCTGAGTTCACAAGTTCTTCCGAACTATCTAAATTATAGATTGGAATTATCACCATTTGGAACCAAACAGCTTTAAAATATATGCACATGACCACAGTAAAATCCTTCAATTAAGAAAAAGCATATTAAATACGCAAATTGCTACTACTAGCTTCCAGAACAAGAAATATTTGAAGAAGCAAAATTATTAGGGATGATAGAAACTGGTTTTCTATAGTTCTAGGACAGGATTTGGCATGTAGCAATTTAACGGGGTTTTTTTTTGTGAGAAATTTGTCTGAACAGTTTCATTTTGCAGCAAGTATTACAGTAAAAGCTTGTGATGTTTTATTATTCTGCAACTGCCAAAAGCCATGATGAACGTTTTAAGAAGAATGATGTTTCTGTACTACCCACAATCAACAGGAATATTTTTTTTGTATTCACCAAAGGTGCTTCTATCTTACTGACACAAAGTCACCGCTTCATGTATTCTAGCAATTTGATAGCATAGGAAGTGCTAATGCCTGAAACTGAGGCTTTGGAAAATCCTTGCTTACACTCAAGGGAGTTTTTCCTCCTACCACATCAAACTTTTAGAGAAGACTGTTTGTTTTCTGCTGCTACTCTTGCATTATGTTACCTTCACAAGCAGCCTTTTAAGTTTTCTGGACTAGGCAGCAACTAAATTACTTCAAAATTCATATAACGTAAACAAAGAAAAAAGTCTTTTTTAAATAAAAAAGATATTACTTTAGTAAAAGTTAAAATGTACTACTTATTCTGCAAATGTGTGTTTGATAACATCAAACTTACTTGATTAGAAGAGTGGCAAAAAAAAAAAAAACCAAAAAACCACACAAACAAAAAACCAACACACACAACACCACTGAGCTTGGAACTTCCCAGCCCAAATAATTTTTCTTAAACATAACACTCAAATGAAACAGAGGCCTTCCCCTCTACGCAGAGCAGGAGGAAACACAACCAAAAAGCAGGGCTGAGTGCTCCCCACCACTGAGAGAAGGGCAGACATAAGGGTGAGGAAGTCACGCACAGTTTGGGTCACCAACAACCCTTATCCATTTCTACAGCTTTTATTCTCCTTCAGTCCTATCCAAAAGATACAATACTTAGCAAGTCCTGTTCTTTTTAAGGTTTCATCTGAAACCATTTATGTGGAACCAAACTTCTTTAAAAGATTAATAAGCAGGGATGCTCTGGTTTAACCACATATACTAAAACAACTTATGCAATACAGTTAAGTACAATTTTATCCTGCTCAACACCCTTCAATTTTATACACATCCACAAAGCACAAAATCTAAAGAAAATAAAGTAAATCAGCTTTGACACATTCCAAATCTACAATTAGCTGACATCTTGAGTCATGCGTCTCATGATTTGTCATAAGCCATATGGGTTCACTTTTTCTGTTCTTGTTCGACGTTTGTTTTGGTTTTTGATCTTTTTAATAGAAGCAGCATGAACAAGCCAGGCTTAATCCCACAAGCAACTTTTAAAGCAAGTGTTTTAAAGCAAGTTTTAAAGAGTCCAAACTGTTTTGCTCTTGATCATATCTATTAAGGACCTTATCTTAGAATATACCTTACAACCAAAACCAAACTGTGAGTTAATCCACGCCATGCAAAAACTCCCAAATTACACAACAGTTCTGTGATGCTTCTGAGCAGAAAATTTCAGAATTGTCACCATTTGCTACCAAACAGTACTTACATCCAGCTCTAAGAAAATGATTCAACAACGCTCAGCAACTTATACTCTGAAATATATGTATATATATATATAAAAATACACACACACCCCCTTTGAGTGACAGTTCACCATATACAGACTTGTTAGATCCACAAAGCTCACAAAATTTCAGGTGAGAAATACAGGTATCAACATTAGCCTCTCTTTTACCCAAATGTTATGACTAATATATACAGAAACTTTTTTAAAGGGGAGAAAAAAAAGTGAGCCACATTTCACTGTAAAATCTGTCAGACGAAAATCTCTTATTACAGGTTTGTTTCAACTTTCCTTTTTTCTTCCCTAAGGAATTAAAATAGAAGACTGTGATTAACAACCTATTTTTAAAAATTTACATTTTTTTTAATAATTTGTAAAGTCCTTCCCTCATGAAACAAAATTCTTTTAACAACACTATCTTGTATGTGTGACCTAGGGCTTTTAGCATTAGCATAGAAGTCATAAATGAAAAAAGAAAGTATGTAATTTCACCTCAGTCTTGGCATCCTTCCCTTTTGAAAAAGGATCTATAAATATATATTTAAATAATAGAATAGGTCAGCAACAAGTTAAGAAAGGATGAGGTAATAAAGTTTTTAAAACAAACACACAAAAAGTTAACTGAAGGTTAAAACTGAGATTTAAAGGAAAAGAAAAGCATAACAGAACAGAAATTAAGTATGCAAACTTACACTGTTTTAGTGTAAAATTAATGAAATTAATGAAAAATAAATTTGGTGTACTCATATTCCAGAAGGAAATACAGATCTAAGGCAAACTGCAAAAAGAAGCTTTTATATACAGATACACATACACGTCTACTAATCTATCCATGCCTCTTATAAAAATAAATAGCCAAAAGTACCTTTCAAGTCATTATGAGCTTTGCCTGATGCAGAAAAGCCCATGACAAGCCAAGCAGGATGACAGAAGTATGTCTTGTTATCAAACACTGATCCCAAGAGGAGAAAGTGAAAGTAGGAGAAAAAAAATACAAGCATGCAAGTCTTGAAAATTCCTATAGTTCTAAATAAGAAGTGAAAATTGAACTCTTCCAAACTTTTATGTCAAATCTGTAACATCAAAACAACACTCTCCTTACCCCACAAGTCCCATAGATGAAACACTAGACAGCTTCTTTCCCCCACTAGGTCTACTGTAACACCTAACTCTGCTCCTGAGAACTCCAGAGATGATGTTCTTTCAGGAGTACAGTACCAGACTCAGTTGCTAATAATTTGAAAAAGTCATTCCCCATAGAAAAGCTTATTACACTTAATTGTTACTGTTAATCAAGCTTAGAGTCCAAATGAGGAAGAACAACAACACTGTTAGGAGGTACAAAATCACAATGAATGAATCAACAGGCTCACCATTTGACATGGACTCTCTTTAAGTTTGTAAGACATATTTCAGTTACACACTGCACTAAGCAATACATATACTGAAATATTCTCCAAAAGAGTGCATTTTTTTTCAAGCTAACAGCGTGTTTAACTGCAAGTTCAGTGCTAGACAGCTTTCAGAATATATATATATACACACACACACAAGTACTTTTAAAAAAATCAGACACCTTTATTTCAATATACGAGAGTTCAGTTTTACTAATACCGGCATCCATCTGCACTGCAACTACTCCACTATATAAAACCTATTACGCAAAACAAACTCCAAATTGAATTACAACAAGCGTTGTACTATATCAGGCCATCAATCTAACTGAGTATCCTGTATGACTAGTGACCTTCTGATTGCTTTAAAATTAGGAACTGCAATAACATATAACTACTTTTCTCTGAAGCATTCTCCTCTTCTCTTAAAGGGAGGAGGAGGCAGCAGAAGACAGAATTAACTGTTTTCCCAGAAGCATTCTTATTTCTGAAATATTTTCCAATTATGCATGAGCTAAAATGATATGGATATTTATTCACTACATACTATAGAACTGCACACTAATGTAAGACTGCTTTTCCTCTAATGAAACAGACCTACATGAAATGAGCTGTCCCAAGAACACACTTTTCAACTATTCAGTGCTTTCAACGAAGGAGTCGATAATAAAAAGAATCTTAACATAAACAGACTGCTACAAGCTTGATACTTAATGTTTTGAATGGTTTAGAACATTTTCAGCCTTGCAGACTTATCCATGCATATCAACATCTATTTGCCTGTCTTAAAAACAAACAAAAACCAAAAAACTGAAATGAGTTTAGATTAGACATACCTTGGAAACCAAATGTTGCTCATAACCTCGTTTCTTAACTCCAATCTGAAAGTCACTGGGGTTGACTTGGCAATCTCAGTGATTACATAGTGAACAAACCAATGTAAGGTGCTTTGCACAATGAATGGGAGCTCCCCATCATAAAACTTGAACAGTCTCAACAGAGTCTATAACTTATGATCTAAGCAGTTAGATATGGGAGTAATCCACAGAAGAGTTGTAAAAGTAAAATAAAATAATTTATGCACTGATAACAAGACCAAACACATTCTTAAGTATTACAGTCATTATGATCACCTTTTAGACTGCCTTCCAAAATATTGTATATACTTTCTTCAAAATACCACTGAGAAAACTATATGACAACACAGCTGTGGGATTTGATGTGAGTTTTGCTTTTCCTCCCTATCTGTTACCTTTACAGTGCAGTGTTTCCTGAAGAAACAGACCACTTACTATTTGAGTTACCAACTAAGAAATGGAATTGTTAAGCAGTAACCCAAATACTGACTGATTTTGCTACCATAGATGCTTGACAAATAGTGAAATACTGCAGCTGTTCCAAGTTTAATGCCCCAGTTCCACAGATACTCTTTTTAAACTTCCAGCACCTATGAGTATCTAAAATTAAAGAACATAGGAAGAGCATGAAAACAGATCTTGTTCCTTTCACTATAAAAACCAAAATCTTAAACAATGGTGGGAAGAGAGAGTAGGAAACAAATGTTAGAAAAAATAATAGCACAGAGTTTCTGAGAACAATAAAATAGATTCCATGATCTGCTAAACCCACTGCATCGTATTTGACATGGCTCCCTACTCTCTTTCATCCAAAACCACCACTAACATGAATAAGTCTAATTCAACACAATAAAATTATATGAATAACCAAGGTAAGACAAAGACACTCATGCAATAGCTGTGATCTTATATACCACAGTGCCTGTACTTTACAAAAATATAAAAAGCTTCTACAGCAGCTTTAAATAATTAAGGAGAATCTTATCATTCATCTTCAGCAACTGGAAATCCACTTGGTTTCCAAAAGAGATAACTCCCAACATGTTCCCCAGCCCTCACAATGCATAACTACCATCTCCCTCATGGTGGTACATGTATGAAGGTAGCTGAAGTCAGAGAGCTGAACTGCCTGGAAATAGTTTCTGTATTGCTTATTTTTGAGACAACCCAACACTATGATCCAACTGACTGCACGCTCGGACGATGAGCACGCCTGTCCATGCCACAACACAGCAGAAAACCCTTAGCTTTCAGGAACACAACACAAATGGATCAGCCACACCCATAGCGAAACTGCAACGTGAAAACAACCAATATCCCCTAGCCAAGTGATGCACGGAACAAGCTATGGTGGGTCAAGGCCCTAACAAACATGTTTTAAACCTAGCTACACAATACTTAAACAATGTATTTAACCTCAACTAACACACAATTCAATTCCAGGAGAGGGCTTGCTCCTAAAGCAAGTAGTTAACTCTCCTAGTAGAACTTGATCTCCTTCCTTTCCCCATTGCAGGAACTCCTCTGATTTTCAGAAAGAAGAAAACATCTGTTTTATGTTTAATAGGGTTTCACAGCAAACATGAGAACACAAACACTGAGAGATCTGTTCCTGAAAAGTCATGCTGTTCTCAGTATTTAGGCTAAAAGCAGCCTACCAGAGACAGAAATACCACAAATAGAAACTGTAATACTGACAACATAAAAAAACTAGATTAGCATTTTGAAATAAAAGACTATCCTCTCAAAGAAGGAATCGAGCAGTTTATATCTCAAATAGTGGCTCCAAATATATATACACATATATATGTAATACAGCAACATTAGAAATCAAGGAAAACCACTTAAAACTATAAAACATAGTAAAATAGCTTTTCTAAATTCATGTATTTTCTAGTATCATTACAAGCCAACACAGCATGGTGCTAGCTCCCAAGAAAATGAAACATTTACTTCCACTGATCAAAGAGAAGAACAGATGCAAAATACAAGGTGAAAATTTTCATCAGTTAGCATTAAACAAATAATTTACAGCAGTTAAAATGAACTAAGATTGTGAATTTCACTCTAATAATAAATTACTTGTCCTCTTTCAAAACCACATTCTTAAGAATTTTTATCACACCTAAACAGCAATGTGCTCACTGCTTGAAAAGACACATTACACAAGACTATACACCACACATAAATATATAATGAAAGGTATGGTTTTGCAAATAACACGAAAAAAACCCAACAACCTTAGCACTAAATTCCATCAAACGCTACAGAGTCTTTACTGCCTTCCAGAGTAAAACTCAGGCTTCTAGCATTACATTTGTTAGTATTTTCCTTTGTGTCTACCTTTTCTCAACTGTTCTTATCAATTTGCACCAAAGGCAAAATGAGAGAAATGAGAGAAACTGGGACCAAATGAGAGAAACTGGGACTGATGCAGGACAAAATAAGCTTTCTCTAGAAAGGCCACTTAACATCCAAAAGCTAGATTTATGCTAAAAAGAAAAAAAAAAAAAACACTGAAGAAACAGAAAATTGTATCAGCCTCAACCTGGTGAGAAACAGATCTTCTTTTTGTGTGTGTGAAGTATAACTCTCAACCTACGAATAGTCTTCATAACACTGAGTAAAACAAAGTTTGCACCTTGGCTTCTCCATCTGAAGTAGAAGTAGAGACAAAGGAGATAAGCACCAAGCACAAAGTAAGCAACTTTCTTTTCTCCCCACTTTCAAGTTGAGGCAAGGTAAAAGCAGGACATACAGATGATTACCAGAAAAAAGCTTTGTTAAGAACAGAAGACTAGAAAAAAGAACTAAGTAGGAACTTGGCTCCAAATACACTGATCCAGAATAAAATCCAACTTTGGACTCCTGGAGTTTTGGAAAAGCAGACCTTACGTCACTTAAATAACAATTCTGACTAAATTTATATGTATCTGCATTCCATCAAATGAAAGATGCTTTGAAGGCACGATCTAAATTAAGCCCACATTTCTCATCAAATATTAGTTTGACCTTTTAAGAATTTTTTCTCAGCCTCTCTTTTTTTACACTCTCTTACATAGATTACGTGGGAGAACCCCAACCTATACTACGACTGAATCTTTCTCCTTCAAACTGAAAGGGCAAGAAAACAATGCTAAGCTTTACCAAGTAAATTGCTAGCATCCTTGTGTTGAAACAGCCATAATAAATAACATACATGCAATCTTTCTTTATCAGCTGTGTTATGGATGGAAACTACTCCCTCTCCTTTTGCACAAGCTCAAGTCTAAATCTCAGAGGCACCTGAGCTTAGAGCCAGTACAACCAGTCAGAAAGTCCCAAGGGAAATGTTGCTTTCCCATGATTATAAACTAAGAGGTCTCAGGTTTCCTCTGAAATCCTACTCAGAAATACAGAAAAGAAATTAGATGACCACAGTGCACCTGCAATAAAAGCAGTATCTGCCACAAGCTAACAAAAAGATGCAGCTCCAATACCTTAAATGTTGTTTTCCCACTGCATGGGAACATGCTAGGAAAACTCCTCAGGCACCTCTGTAGTATGCAGAACAAAAAACTACACCTGCCACTGCAAGGGGCCCCCATACTGCCACAGACCCACCACTGCAGTCAAAAGGACACGCTGGGAGCAAAAAAAGACTCAGAAAAAATTAAATTGTAACGACAGTAGTAATAGCAATAACGAAAAAAGGCGCTCAAGCCTGCAAAACAAACCAGGCAGCCTGAGCGCCCTCCCGTACTGCACGGGCTGGATGTGGGAACAAAGACTCTGCCAGGCGCGCGCGGCCGCACGAGCACAGGCCGCCTCGCAGCGGGGCCTCCTCCAGCGCGCGTCCCGGGCGGCCTCCGCACGGAAACGGTGAGAAATAAAGCGGAACGAAGGGCCCGGCGGCGGGCGGAGCGCGGGCCGCTCCGCAGCGCAGCGC